>JBBPDA010000013.1:11328717-11364228 GCA_037974385.1 Arnoldichthys spilopterus | reverse complement strand
GGAACCTTCCCAAGGGATTAATAAAGTTTTTATCTATCTATCTATCTATCTATCTATCTATCTATCTATCTATCTATGTTTAACAGTCCCACTTACATCTAGCAAAAACCAAGACCTTTATAACTGATTTTCTCTAATGATGCAACTTAAACAACTACGCGACTTATAATTTACAAAAATGTACATACAGTCTACGGTTATGTACGGAAAAAAGCTCAACATAGTGCGGATAATTCGAGAGCAAGAGGAAAAATGTAAATTTTTCGAGTTGTCGCAACAACATGAATGTCTGTATAATGTATCCTGTAAAACACATTTATTGTTTTACATACAATTATCCCACCTCGCATTTTCTGTACAACAATTAATCCGCATTTCAAGCATTCTTGAAATTTTAAATACCACAAGCATACGAATCTCCTCGCTGCCTTTCGCCATGTTAGTTTACGTCTAAAGCCACGTAAGATCGCGAGACATCCCGCGAGGTTTTGAGAGTAGGGACACTTGTTTGGGACTGTTGGGTGTAATGCGATAGTGGGTGAGTGGGCGGTGTTTCATTTAGGGTAGATGTTGTGAGGGGACTTTGATGATGGCTATGATAAAAAGGGTGAATATGTCATTATGTGTGGTGTATTCTATGTTTTAAGAATTGGTTGGGATTTGTAAAATCACGCAGTGCAGACCAAACATCGCACACTCAGACGTATGACCACGAAGAGTAGTGATCGTGAGATTAACCGCAGATTATCTCATGATATACAACGAGGTAAGAACATTCAACATTTTCGTGTAACTCGTGTAAAATAGACAGCTTTTGAAAACTGTAGCCTGTAATTTTAAAATATACATTTTAAAGAGTAAGTGAAAAAAAGAAGTGAGTAAAAACTAAGAATTTATTAAACATAGTTCATTAAACCACTGAAGTATGTTTACTGTGACCTGAGTATAATTTAACTGTTCAAATGCTTTGAAAACTTCATAGAAATCTCGTACATGTCATTAAAAAGGTAAATATTAACCAATGCAGATAAGGCCTAGGTCATTTACTGAAACCGTGGCTATATGATGTTGCACTGGAATCGCTGATTCTCTCTCAACTACGAAACGGAACCACCAAAGGGTTAATTTGCGCATTTGGACTGAGGCCAGACCAAACCCCTAAAATATAAATGGGCGGGCGAGCGACTTGTTGTTCCCCTCTCTGCAGTTGTCAGGGTTCATGCTGGACTCTAGCTGTCGCTCTCTCACTGATCTGGGTTAAAGTAAGTAGCCAAACTGCGCCTGTCAGATCCTTCCAGTAACCAGAGATGAAATAATTAAAATAAAAGTTAGAACTAATCGCTGTAGGCTTTAGTGCAGTTTCAATCGCTTGTGAGTAATCTACTGTGACCAACAATATATCACTCTTAACGGTGCAAAGTCGTGTATGCTTGAGCAACACGCCTAGAAAGGCTAAACTGGACTGGAGCCGTTGTTCACCGGCAGTGGCCTATTTTTAATGCACAGCCACGGTTTACACTGCCTTCTGACGTTCATGTGAACAAACTCTTTAATCTGAAGTAATACTTAAGGGGTTTGTGGTGGTGCAGGGTATAGATAAGGTCTACACAAGGCTTGGATGTACCCATGCCTGCAGTTCTCTAGGGGCAACAGAGAAGAATTTGGTGTGAATAGCTGTCTTACATGTCAAATCAATGCCGGTGGATGGGGCAGACACTTGTTCAGCTCAACTACTTTTACAGACAGATAGTATGGATTACAATTATATCTGTCATTCTTAGAATTAATATATACACAGATAAACCAAAACATTAACACAACCTGCATAATACTAGGTAGATTCCCCTCATGCTGCTGAAACAGCTCTGACTGTGGTGCACTGTGTGTTCTGACTCCTTTCTATTAGAATCAGCATTCACTTTTTAAACCACAGTAGCTCTTCTGTGGGATTTGGCATTGTCTTCTTGGAATAGTTGTCTTGTGTGTTTAATGCACAGCTGCTAAACATCAGTGTATGAAGCGCATGTGAAGAATTTCATTTTATCCAGAAATATATTCTGTATCGCTATATAACCTAAAAAAATATTGAGATATTGTTTACAGACCATATTGCTCAGCCCTACTGCCAACTGATGTAAAACAAAAAATAAAGTGAAAGAAAAATGGTGCTGATAAAATATATATTTTTAATGTGGGAATTGTTAGAAAATGGATGGATGGATGTGGGAATTGTGTACATATTTGCATTTCATGACACTTTTTAGCATGCACACACATACACACATGCATGCATGCACGCACACACACACACGCACACATACACACACAATGGCTACATAAGTACACACTACTACAATGTATTCCTCTGCAACTCCAACAGGTCCATGCATGTCTGTGTTAACCCATTTTTGTCAGGTTCAGGATGTCATTGGGCAGACTGCGGGTCGCTGTGATCGGTGCTGGGGGTGCAGGCCTTTGTGCTGCACGTCATCTCCTCGCGCGCAAGGATCTTTTTGCCCCTCCAGTAATCTATGAACTCACCAAGAATGTGGGGGGCACCTGGGTGTATGAGGAACGGGTGGGGCACTACGACAATGGGCTGCCCATTCACAGCAGCATGTACAGAGACCTCAGGTAAAGACCTTGTGCACTAAGAAAAGTCATTGATTCAAATGTGAAGATCATGTCACATTTCTTGCCTGATTAATTTATAATAGTGTGTGTAATATGTATTAAGAGTAATAACTTGATGTGAGTACAGTTCAGAACATTTTGCTACAGATACAAAATTTAGTAGCTCAACAATACTGATTGCAAATTATTCTAATAATATTAAAAAATAAAACCAGTTGATAACAATGGCAAAAAGATGTGGTTGTGTGATAAATGCAGGAAAAGAATGAACCATTTTTAAATTTATCTTTTGATGTTTCCCATATGGCAGAACCAATATACCTAAAGAGGTGATGTCATTTCCTGACTTCCCCTTTGCAAAGCATCTTCCTTCATTTGTCCATCACACTGAGGTGCGGAAATACCTTGAGCAGTACTGTGACCATTTCCGTCTCTGGGACCACATACAGGTATGGCTTCGGCACAAACACGTTCAGTGATTCTTTAACTCCAGAGCAAATATTGATTACTTTAATCGAACCTTATCTGTTCAACAAGACTTCATGTCTTGTGAATAAGATGTACAACAACATTTTTCAGCTCACAGTTGGCATAGTTTTTGATAAAAACATGGGCTTTTAAAGATTAAACTTTACAGGAAAACTGCCAAACCAGGAATCTCCTGTGTAATTTGTAAAACTGCTAGAGGAGAGTGGAATACTTTTTAAATAATAATTGTATGTTTTGTAGCATTTGTTCAATTTGTAAAATTATTGTCTAAACCTTGCAAAATATTGTCTTTCTGCTAAACCATATTTTCCAGTTTGGTACCATGGTGGATGCAGTGAAGCCTATAAAAGAAAAGAGTGGTTGGAAAGGTTTGGCTTGGGATGTCACCACGAGTGATGGTGTAGACCGGAGCAAGTCTGTTATAGAGCGCTTTGATGCTGTTATGGTGTGTAATGGGTATGTCATGACTTTAAATTTCGAATGCCTTAAAATGAGCCTTAAGATGTAGTGAGCTTCTTTGTATATCAAAAAGTTGTTTTTTAAGTAAATTTTAACTCACAAAAAATGTAGATAAAGGTTTTGTCCTGCCAGTGACAATATGAAGTCATTCACACTGTAGTATAAAGGATTATTATTATATTTTATTATTTTATTATTATGTGTGTATATATATATATATATATATATTATTATTATTATTATTATTATATATGTGCTAACAATGTGTATAATATGTACTGTTGTTATATGGAACAAAGGCTTACTGATCAGTTTTTAGGCTCTTCAGAAGAGTGATGCAATGCACACAGTTGCCAGTTCATTAAACTTTCACACTCATTTTATCAAGTACATCGGTCATTTGGGTGCATTTTGTAGATACACAATTAATGCAAAGTACTGACTGTAGCCTCTCGATTGCTGTGCACAGTTTAACAGTTTATCAGGCACACTGATAAGTGTACAAAAAGCTTAATAAACCCAGCAATGCTGCTGGGCCTGAAAAACTCACACCAGCACAACATACACTAAATTAATTACATGCCACTAAGTTGACAGTGTCAAACTTGAGAATGGTCCACCCTTTTCAGTAATAAGCATGATAAATATCAATATATTAATCAACATTTACTACAGTCAGGAACTACATGTCAAAACTGGATCTACATAGTAGGTGTATTTAATAAAATGGCCACTGAGGGTGGTCACAAGATAGCCGCACTATTTAGTGTGTTTAAGTTGTTTTAGAATATGAGATGTTGTTAGTATAGATTTTTCAGTACACAATTAATCTCAGATGTAAAGATAAGTTAACTAAGAACAAGCCCAATAAAATACACTTAGTGCTAATTTTGACATAGCTACATCAGTTACAAACTGTAATGACACTAAAGTGCCTTTTCCTTTTTGATGATTTTGAATCATAGACATTTCTATGACCCTTACATCCCTGGCATACCTGGATTGGAGAAGTTCAAAGGTATGTGTACCTGCAGTACACTGTAGTGTTATGTAATAAGAACATGTGAAGTTACAATACAGTTATCGTTTCCATTGGTATTTATTTATATGGGTATACTACTTGGGTATTAACTGCAGTATTTTGCACCACCCTCTGTGATGTGTAGTACAATTGAGCTGAACATAACTATGGGAATCATGATTCATATATTATTGACTAACCTTAATTCTAATCTGAATCTTCAGGATTAGAATTCACAGCCCTGAAGTCTTATGTTATTGCCAGGTTAATGGGCCTTTGATCAATGTGATCATGTAATGATTAACTTAAAGTGGAGTGTACTTTCAAAGGCCATTTAAAGTGTCTAAGCAGGGGTCTACAATCTGAAACTTCTCAAACATCTGGGAAAACATGTCAAAACAGCCCAGCAATGCACAAGCTGATTCATGTTTGAATTAGGCTGTGCCTAGAAAGATTTTCTGTTTCTTATGTAGCTTGGAACTTGTGTGACTTGAAAATTGAAACTTTTAAATCAGATGGTTGTTAGTCTATGCACATTCATGCATGCATACATTTATATATGTACAATTTAGAAAGGGCAAGTAAAAGGAAAAATAGCATTTATGGTGACCAAAACTGCTCTGTGTATTTTTTGTAGGTATGCTGATGCACAGTCATGATTATCGCAGCGCTGAGCCCTTTGCAGGGAAATCAGTAGTGGTGTTGGGGGCTGGTCTTTCTGGGCTGGACATTGCTATGGAGCTTTCCGATGTCAATGCAAAGGTCTTTCACTCTACTATTTTAACTGTCTAGCCTTGCCGTATTACTGGTTCTAGGCATTTATCGATATGTAATATATGGTATTTAGCTTTTATTGTTTCCTTTTCTCTTAATGTTTTATGACAGTTGGAAAAATTAAAAAAACCACATACAACTATCTATACACTGCCCACTAATGTGTTGTAAGGTTGGACAGCTTTACAGAATGTTGGCCAAAACCCTTTTCAGCCTCATGAATAAAAGTTGCACTTTAGATTTGCTACAAAAAGTTGAGTTTCCAGTTTTAAATGATACGTATAAGTATGTTGACAATATATTCCTCAACCAGGTGATCTTGAGTCATGGCCTGCGCCCCCTGACCTGCCCCCTTCCCCCAGGAGTGGAGCAGGCACCTCCGGTAACCAAAGTGCTAGAGGATGGCACTGTGGAGTTTCAGAATGGGAAACAGGCCATGCCAGAGGTGTTCATGATCTGTACAGGATACAACTTTACTTTCCCTTTCCTGGATAGTCAAGTCGGGGTACATGTGAAAGATCATCTTGTCTTTCCACTTTATAAATTCCTGATGCCTCCTGCATACCCATCACTCTTCGTAGTGGGTATCTGCAGAGCCATATGCCCATTCCCTCACTTCCACGTTCAGGTGAGTCACATCTTATAAATTTATGCAATAACATTAATTAAATTTAATGAAATTAAAGAAATCACAAAGCTTTACTTCAAATACTGTTTATTATAAAACATTTGTTATATCTGTGGTTCTTTGTAAGCCTCATTAATTGCTTATTCTTTACTGGATAAAGTTTTTTTCTAAATTTCTGAGAAACGCTAAGCATAAATTGCAACATGTATTCATGCAAATGGTTGTACAATCAAGAACATGATTGTACTATTACCTCCCATGACCCCCACCTTTCAACCCCACCAGTCTTCTCCTCTCTCTCTGATACATGCAACTCTGCTAGACAGCCTTCTGTAGAGCACTACTTTGCTACTTAACTCAGTGCATTTACTGTCTTTCTTGAGGTTTTTGGAGGATTATCAGATTTTCAGTTAATTACTTGATCATGTTAATGGTGTATCATTCAAGGGTTTATATTATTTGCACTGCTTTCTACTCTGCTGCATCACACCCAACACACACACACACACACATACATACATACATACAGTAACTACTCTTATTTATGCACTATTGTCAACACTTGCACTTGGATTTATTTGAATGAAAACATAATGATCCTTTTCCATAAAAATGTAAGAAATGTCAATGCTAAAGGGTTAGCCTGTTAACTGGCACTTTGTCCCACCTACATCTGTAAAAAGTAAGAAATATATAGTGCTTTACTTATATACTTATGTAATTCAGGTGTTCAACCAGCTAACACACAAGATAACACAATACATATAGTAGTATAAATTAGAAATAGAAACAATAAGGTAAAATGAGTGAATTATATAGTAATATAGTAGTTAAAGTAAAATGAAATGTGTATTTCGAAAAGAATATAACACCCAATATATGACAGATTACACAGATATGTTACACAGATGTAAAGTGTTTACAGATGTATAGTGCATACATATAAACTAAAGGCTAATACAAATAGAGCACTGTAGATCATTTAAAAAGATGGCTAACTGCTAATGTCATCTTATGGGCTTGTGTGGAAGTGTCATTGGTATCATTAGGCCTGTAACTTACTTTACACAAGTATGTGAATGCAAACTTGGGCACTGGCTCTATGGAGGACAAGTGCACCTTTTCTCTAAATAAGATCTTATCAACCATGATGCATTGCAGATGCAGACTAGATGCAGCAGTGACATTTGCTTTGTTTGACAAATGTTTTTTGTGGTGATGGCTTTGTTGTTTTTGTAGAAGAAAACAAAAGTGTTTCTGTAACTTCTGTAGCTTAGGTGTTTAGTAGTTTTGGTTATTTTCAATGTGTTTGTTTTCATGCTGGTCCTCTCTATTCTCCCTTCCAACGCAGTCTAAGTTTGTCATCTCCGTGCTGGATGGCTCCTTTAGGCTTCCCTCACGTGAGGAAATGGAAAAAGACATTGAGGTGGACATGGCAGCCCGTCGAGCTCGTGGGATCGCCACCCGCCACATTCTGAAACTGGACTCAGAGCAGTGGGCTTATAATGACCACCTTGCCCAACTGGGTGGTTTTCAGCCCCTTCCCCACTACTGGAGCAACCTGTATGAGTCCAACAAAGTGTTCCGTTCCCAGGATATGCTCAACTACAAAACACACAACTATACTGTGCTCAGTGAAACAGATTGGATGGTGCAGAATGCACAAGGCCAACAGCTGCAGAAACCACAACTTAAGCACATATAAGTATTTTAACAATTATTGAAAAATGAGTGCAGCGAGGTAATTGGTTTTTTTTAACATACAAATCAAATCTGGTTCACAAGTGACTGGTCTCCATTCATACAGATTAGTTTATGCATATAATGCTCTTAATTGCCCTCAAAGAAAGTTTCTCTCCTAATTTCTCCTGCTTTCCAACTGATGGTGCTAATAAACTATTTCCATGATGATAAGTATAAGTTTGAAAATCATCTGATTTAATTTTAGTGATTGATACACTTTCATGATTAGTCATGTTCAGTAATGGATTCTGCAGCCTCGCACTTGCAGTCTCATGTAAAGATGCTTTATTTTTCTGTTTGGTGCTCATTTAATTTGCTAAGCCATGTTATGTTTAAAAATTCAATAAAGCTGTACGACATATGCCGCTGCTTCTGTTCCTTGCATTAGACAATACATGTATTACTCTTGGAAATTTTTCCAAATCGCTTCATTATAAGGCAAATAAGAGCTGTTTTTCAAATGCTAGCATACACCTGCCTCTAGGAGCAGAGCATGACAGAATAAAGATGTGAATTTTGTGCTTCCCGAATAGCCTTGCATGTGAAAAGGCACCGCTGGGATTCGAACCCAGGATCTCCTGTTTACTAGACAGGCGCTTTAACCAACTAAGCCACGGCGCCACGTGTTAGTCGCAGAGACACAATGACGTCATGAGCACGCGCTGCCCTCTTGCTACACAAGACATAAGGCAAAGGTTATCCTAAGTAAACTGAAGGCTTTGATCTGTACGTTTTGTGCCGAGGTGAGGGGTTAAACGCAAACTCATCGAGAACGTGACATTAGATGCGTCGCTGACAGCTGAAACCTGCTGACCGCGTGCACGGTGCCGCTCACAGGCCTGACGGTAGATTTCCTCTTGCAAGTGATATTCTGAAGTAACTTAGTCGTATTCACAGTAATAAAATAACATTTATATAGCGTCTTTCACAGTCACAGGGTCGCTAAACACACAGAACCCTAAGCAGTAAAGTCATTAAGAAGATAAGCCTTTAGTGCAGATTTGGAGGTAGAGAGGAAAGATCAGTCACAGAGGAAATGAGGAAGAAACTTTCTGGAGAACTATAGCTCAGGACCCACAGTGGAAAGTGTTGTGCGAGGGAGAGAGAGACGATTACTAAAAGACCTAGAATAATTTCAATCAGCACTAGAATTAATTTCAATCAGCACTTATTTTTCTTCCATTGTCTTCGCCACATGGTGGCAGTATAATTGTTCCTAACTCTCCATTTCACCATGTGCCCAGCCTTCTCTCAATATTAGTGGGAATGGTTGCACCTTTTATTTTATTTTATTTTATTTTAAATCTGGCCTTTAAATAAAATATAAAGATTTAAATGACAATAAAATTAGAATAAATTTTACAATAATATATTTAAATTTATATTATTATTTTATATTGTAACTGATTATCGTTTTTTTTGTAAAGCGACCATGGTTTTGAAAAATGCACTATAATAATAATAATAATAATAATAATAATAATAATAATAATAATAATAATAATAATAATAATAATAACAATTAGACCACAGGAGTAAATTCACAAGAGAACTCCACAGTTCTGCCAAAATAAGAGCCCTTTACTTCTTTCCCTGAATAATAATAACAATTATTATTATTCAGGGAAATATGTATGGGCTTTTATTTTGGCAGAACTGTGGAGTTCTCTTGTGAATTTACTCCTGTGGTCTACTCCTGAACAAGTCTAATTTAAAAGTGATGACTGGTTCAAATTACAATACTGGGAGGGTTGCTGGAATTTCTGAGAATTCTGATTGCAAAATAAATTAAAAACGACTAAATTTAAATATTATTTTTGGATGATTAGATAATCATTTTTAATGATTATTGATTACCCATTGTTTTACTATTGAGCATAATAATATTCTGATTAAATTCTGTTCTATTCTGATCACTATTCTGATATACATGTACACCAATCAGTCATAACATTAACACCACCTAACTAATATTTAGTAGGTCCCTCATGCTGCTGAAACAGCTCTGACTGTGGTGCACTGTGTGTTCCGACCCCTTTCTACCCCTTTCTTCAATCATTTTTGGTAGTTACTAACTGCTGCATACCTGGAACACTCCACAAGACCTGCCTTTTTGGAGATGCTCTGTCTCAGTTGTGTAGTCATCACAATAAGACCCTTGTTTAAGTAACTTAGATCCTTACACTTGCCCATTTTTCCTATATATAGCACACCAACTTCAAGAATTGACTATTGCCCTGTTGCCTAATATGTCCCACTCCACTGAGTTTGTAATAAAATATCTAAAAAAAAAAAGTCCTTACTTGTCAGTGGTGCTAATGTTATGGCTGATTGGTGTACATATCTCTGTGACAAGGCCCTGGAGTTTATCGCCCCTGTGGTGGAAATGGAAACTGCCCTGGGTTTTACTAAATGGTGCCATATAATCTCTTTGTTTTTAAATACTAAAAACAACGTTTATAGATAATTTAGTCTTGATTAAATCATTTTTTAAAAATAATTTATTGCCCCAGCATTAAAGAACCACTTTTATTGTATAACTATTCTTTCAGTGGATGGTTCTTTTAAAACTTCTTTTTGTAAGTATTTGTGAGTGTAAAGAAGCTTCTTCAAATTTAAAGAACCATGAGATAATGGTTATATTCTTATTAAAACATTTTGTCCTAGAACAATATACACACGCATATTTAATGCTCTAAGCTGCCCTTACCAGGCTATGCTCAAATTCCCTGGCAAACCATTTGCAAAAGCTTGTAGCACACCAGTCATAGACCAGCTATGTTATGGCATGCCACCCTCAACCTAAAATGTTCCACTTGTGTTGTGCATGCTTATGTTGCTGGAGGCTGTCTTGAACGTCAATAGAGTTGAGGCTTGAGGCGCTGAACATTCTCTTGGTTAGAAAAAGTTGTATTAGCTTTTTTTAGAGAAAAAAAACTTCTGCCCTCTTTCACACATGCAAGTTTCCACTCTGTCTTTTCATGGCAGAACTTTCAGAAATGCCACTTGGTAAAGAAAAATGAATTGTCCTGTAATACTTTTTGGAGACACATCCTGTGAAGAGGGATCATCTGTATATTTTGCATTCACAAACATATGAACATCACCAGTGTTATCATGAGAAAATGCAGTTTGGTGTTAGAATTGACAGGAAGGTGTCATTTTAGAGGAATTACTTACATCATCCACTTCACACCATCATCATTAACTGGGAGGAGAAAATAAAAATAGGACGGTGTCTTGAGTTGCTCATTATAAAGATATACTATAAATTATTTAAAATATATAGTGACATTCTTTTACAGCAGAAAATATAAATTTGTCACACAGCTTTAGAGCTTCAGCAATTTAGTTCAGACTAAAAGTGCACCAGAAAGAGAAGAATGACACCTAAAAACTAAAACTTTCCTCTTCTGTGGGTAATACTGATATTTTTGTACTTCTAAGGTTGTTTTTAGACCGATAGAAATGGGGGCAAAGTTCATCCCTTAAGAACAGTGTTCATTTACTATAAAGCAAAATCATTTTTGTGCAAGAACGTAATACGTACAAGATGATGATGCATACGCAATACACACAGTTAAGGGAAATTCATGCAAACAGCAGTTAAAGGGAAATTCCACTGATTTCACCTTTTTGCAAACTTCAGTGCTTAAGATAAAGTAATGAGAAGTTAGGTGTGAAATTCACTGTTCTGAAAACACTTGCCAGGTCAGAAAAGTTTACAGTGTTGGACATAGCATTCATCATTTAATTTGTAAGTGCAAACATTTATTAGACATGACGTAGCAGATTAGATGAAGATCTAACCCTGCTCTGCAAATAAAAATAAAAATACTAATTTCCAGCACAAAGATTAAACATGTTGAATATAGTCTAGCATGGAATGATCAATTTAACTAGCCATTGTAACTCCAGTGAGCAAGTTTGTGTATTTATAATGAAAAATCAAACTAAATAACACTTAATAATATGCCATCATAGGAGCTTCTGAGCCCAAACATCTGACTTCACACTTTTAAATTGAAAAAACAAAAAACTTAAGTTCTCTCAAAACTAAATGTACTGCTCTTTTCAAAACCCCTTAATAAGTATACATAAATCATAGATTCTTACTAGTGATCCCCACCAGATTTCAGAATGAGTTAGACCAAAGTCATTAAGCACATTTACTGATATTGCACTTTGGCCCATTTTGTTGCCAGAGGCGGATATTAACCTGCAATAAGGGTAATTCCACTTTTTACTACACATAGACAGGGTCAAAAGAATCTCAGCTCTTACAGTAGAAGTTGAGGCAGAACAGATTATACTAAGATACCTAACAAAGCAATCAAAACTCCTACAGTCATTGAAGGATTTCATCATTTCCGCAGTTCTGTCTGGCCCATTTACGTCAGATTCTTATTTCTACCAAAAAGTGTTCAGTATGGATTCTACATGCTTACTGTGAGCATTCACCCAAAACCCAAATTCCTGCAAATAGCAGTTAAATTAGTAAATGTTGAAATAATGGAATTTGTGGGCACACACACATTTACTCATCTCACATATCCCAAAACCCACAGGCATGTAGTAAAATGGAAAGGGGCTCAAGGTATTTATCATTTCCATTTATGCTAGCAGTCCCCCTAAAATCTTAATCTTCATAAAATGTCTTTTAACACTGACTGTTGCAGTAGAGTAGGAAAAATCCTCTTTCTATTTAATTTTATAATATACTTTAAAATAATAAAACCATACCAGGTTGACATTTATTTTCGAAGAATTCATTATTTAACATGAAAACAAATCTGTATTTTTTCAGCAGCTTGACAAACTCTGAAGGCATAAAATTAACTTTGACATTTCAAAAACATTTCTGTGCTAGAGTAATAGTTTGAATTCTGCAGAGATAATGCCAGACACAGTTTAAGATACCGTTATACCAATTTACCAACTTTAATTAATTTTATTACTTATTGTTACTTATAAATATGATAAAATGAAAATCTATGTTCTACATTCTAGAATGTTTCCTAACACTTATATTAGGCCTGTGTACATCTGGATGCTGGATATTTTCTACATTAATGAGTTTTTTGGTCAAGATGCTGGGCCAACACCCAAGTAGAATCAGTGATTTTACTACCTTTTGCCTTTTTGTTACTAGTCTTACTCCCCCCTGTTTGTCTTGTGTTTCATCTGCAGGAGTACTCTGCTGTAGATTAAGAATTTCATTGTAATTCTTCAATGTTTAAATCATTCAAAGTGTTTTAAAATTAAATGAATGGTGCCACTCCTAGAATACAGCCAAATGTCTTATAATAATGCCAGATATCTTATAAACATTGTTGTGCTTTTTCTTTTTCTACTGATTTTTTTCTTGGTTCTTGTTTTTTTCCAGTGAACCAGGACAGTGTAGGTATGATAAGATTTAAGAGTGATGTTTTGACTCGTGACATCATTCCATTAGCAAAGTAGTAGACCTTAAAGCCGAAGATTCATCCAGGATACAGCCCTTTGTGTAATGTTCTTTAGCTGTAGTATGATGGTAAAAACTGTTCTCTTAATAGAATGTACTGTTCCTTACTTACCCTAAAATTGTTTTTTTATATATATATATAAACTGGTGCTGCAAGGCTAACGTAGCTAAGTGAAAGTGACTATTTGTCATTGTGAACTCACTCAAGCACCACAACAAAATGTGACCTCTGCATTTAATCCATCACACATGGAGCAGCGGGAAGCTATCAGCAGTGCCTAGGGAGCAGTGTAGTGGGACAGTACCTTGCTCAAGGGTACCTTAGTGATACCCAGGTAGGACTTGAACCTGTGACCTTCAGTTCACAAAGTAACCACTAGGCCACCACTGCCCTTAACTAATTAGCTAAAACTAATTTGAAGTCTACTTCACCCAAAATCTGATGGTATGACATAGGCTTTTATTATATTAGGACAAAGGCAAATAAGGCAAAACTACTTAAATCAGCACACATTTTAGTCTAACTCCCCGTTTATGAAAACTAAGTGCCAGTGTTTCCCCCTGCAATCATCTACACTCTACCAGCCACCAGAACCATTCCTATTTTCCTAGCATTCAGGCAGCTATTGATGTTTTAATTCTTGAAAAGTGGTGCTGTTCGATGGCATTACAGATTACTTTAATTGGGTGTTGGATGGTTGTAAATTGTGACATATTTAATTTATTAATAAATCATGTTTACCAGCTACTAGCAAATTTAACAACAAATACAAATTCCGACATATTTCCATTGCCCCATTAACCCCCCACTCCTGCCCCACATACAAATACACAGCTCTCAGGTGTGTGTGATTTCCAGGTTGAAACACTGCTTTAGATAATATGGTATAATTAGTTTTGATTTCCAAAACCTCAGAGTAGTCCTTCCTGCAGCCTATTCTTTAAAGTGGGAGTCAGGGGAAATTCCTCAGCTCATTCCAGTAGTTTTCGCAATTTCCTTTATAAAGACATTTTCATTTCAAGCTGAAATATTTCTTATTCAAATCATCCAAATTAAAACAGTTATTGTCAACGAATGGCAATATTATGAGTCTCATGACTTTCCATCAGATCAACACCTGTGATGAAATATATGCCAAAAACAACAAATTGGAGATGTAGTGTAAATGTTTACTGTTACATACACTGTTAATTATGTGAGAAATCTTGTTGTAAGACATGTTCCCAGTAACAGCCAATGTTATTTGTCGGGAATTTTTTTGTGGCCTTGAATGAAAAAAATAAATTACACCACAGCTGTTAAACGAAACGAAAAAGTGGTTTCCTATCTTTTTACTTTCTTTTTCCCTATTAGGAACAGATGAGTGTTAGGAAACTCTCGGCTTAATTCCAGATGTTTATGTCCTTGTACAATACAGTCTGGCTTTCTGCACCTCTAATTAATCAGGTTTTCTGGGAAGATGAGTTATGTCATTTATTGCTGACCACTACGCTTAAACTGAGAATCATGGCATATGTTTCCAGTATGGTACATTCTGGGACATGTGGTGGCCAGTATTTCAGGGTTATCTCTTAACTGTGGTGTCTCAGGAAGCCATGCTCTAATCTATCCTTAGGCAGCCTTTCTTGTCCTGGATTCTATTCAAGACAAACAGCATGACTCACTCTAAGCACTCATTTTACTGATTCAAAAATGCATGATATTTTATATATACTGTATGTATGGATTATTTCCTACTCATGACACACCCCCCACTTACATTTTCTATTCTATATATATATATATATATATATATATATATACATATATATAAATTTATTTATTAAATAGATTTGTAATTTCTTTGTGATTTAAAGGTTGTTATGGTCCTACTTTTGCCTATTGTTAAAGAAATAGTCCCCAAATAGTCCCTTAAATGGCTAAAATCACTGTAATGTTTTTCTTTGCTTAATGCAATTGTAAAACAATGCAGTTTATACAAGCAAGATGATAAATTACATCAATGTGCAATGAATCATTTATATTATTAGTAATATATTACATTATATAAGATTAATCATTTATATGATTTATGATCAACACAATAATCAATTCACCTGCTAAACAATGCAGATGGTTTATTGTTTCCTTATGGTTTCTTACAGCAAATTAACCTTCTAATATTTTGCCAGAGTTTTTTAATACCATGCTTTAAATACATAGCACAGTCTCATATGTGCATTGGAGCATTTTACAATGACTGAGAGAATGTTGCACAGCCAATCAGGCTGGGATGACTTGTATTTAGTATGGAAAGACTTTCTCCGACAGTTTTGTCACAGAATGATAAAGCTTAAGGAAATGGCTTTTACTGTGTGCTATGCTGATTAAATCGAAAAGAATCTGAATGCATGACTGTTCCCACCCATGAATAATACTTCTTGCATTTGGTGTTTTCCGTTATTGTGGCTTCTGCTGTAATGGAGTTCAGAGTGGGTGTTAACAGCACCCAGGGTATCTCAGTGGTACCTGGGCAAAGACTTGAACCTGCAACAATCTGATCATGAGAGCAGGTTCCTAATCTCTAGGCTACCACTGCCCAATTCTAAATAGGATTGAGCAATGTAGCAAATATGACTGGCAATATTAGGGATTTGTTTTCGAGTGAATGCTGCCATTGGCTTAGTTCATTAATAATCAACATCAAATTTGATATTGCTAAAGAAGTTCAGTTGTCCTGTTTTCCCAGTAACAGTTTGTTCTTTCCATTCCTCGTGCTCCTCTCATTCTCTCTATTACCTCCTGGTCTTCTGGGGTATGCTAAAAAGTTTACTGTCAAATGTTTCTGAATGCAGGCCCTGTTTGGTTTCTACCACTTTGCTTTTGTGTGTAACTCACCTCCGTTACTCCTAGTTTATATAAGCCCATGACTGTGTCCAAAACTGCACTACAGATGATGTACTATTTTGACACACTATTTAATATAATGTCTGATTCTTTGTTGTGTTATTTGCACAGCATTATTTTTTCAGCCCAGTGGGTAATTCCACAAAGCAAGCTAACTCAATATGTCAGGCTTACACACAGCACACAGCAAATCATATAGAGGATTAAGAAGCACACACACCTACACATGTTAGAGGGTAATTAGGGAAGCTGAACATTACAGGCTCTCTCATGAACCCTCTGAGTGTGTCTCCCTAAGACAATCAGGTGTGGTTGGAGATTTGGAAGCACTGGATCAATAAAAAAAATACTGGGGAGAAAATAAGATGTCAAAAATATTATTTTGGTCCAGTGCTGTGCTTCTATAAGTGTCATTATATGATCCCCAGCCCAAAGGGCAGCAGTAACAGCCTTAAGTAAATACAACATCTGAAATGTACATTTTAAGACATATAGGGTCTAGTCAGGTCTGTAATTCTGTGATTTGATGATCATGTGAATTATGTAGAAACTATTACAGTAAAGTTTTTTGAAAAATAATGTTATTAATAGTGTGTTATACTATTAGGCTTAAGTATTATGTTCAAGTAATAAAAAATTAAATATCTGTAAATGTTGGGGATGCCCTGATGTGTAGGCCAATGCAGATAATATCTGCATGGAATATAAATATGTAACTTGCATATAACTTATTTTTACCTATTATTAAAGAAATAGTCCTGGAATTATCCTTTAAATTACTGAAATTTCTGTAACAAACTGCTTCTCTGGGCTAATTGTGAAACAATGCAGCTTATACAAACAATATGATAAAGTGCATCGATGTGCAATTAATATTACATTATATAAGTTTAATAATTTATATGATTTAAAATCAACACAATAAACAATTCACCTGCTAAACATTGTACAAATGCTTTATAGTTTCCTAACAGTTCCCTACAGCAAATTAACCTTCTAATATTTTGCCAGGAAAATCTTTTTAATGACATGCTTTAATAACATGCCATATTAATATAGAATGCAGTTACTGACATAGCATAGTCATATAGGTGGAGTAGTTTACACTGGTTCCACCCATGAATAATACTTCTTGCATGTGGTGTCTTTTGTTAATGTGGCTTTTGCTGTAATGGAATTCAGAGTGTGTGTTTGTAAGGGAACAGGTAAGACCCCCTCAGGTAGGAGGGGGATTACCACCACCCAGCGGTCTGCGCCGGTCTCCTTTTCCCGAGTACTAACTGGCCCAGCCCTTCCAGGTGAGGCTGGTTAGTCCCCTAATCACACGGGGATATAGGCAGGGCTGAAACACTGGAAAAATGTGAAGGATACTCGTCCTGTGCAGTACCCTGAGCGATTGTTGAAGAGATTATTGACGGATAAAATATTTGAATGTTTACACGAACCGAATTTAGCCTAGCTTTTGAAAAGAAGAGTTTGTTCCTGTTTGACCCTTGCTTGCCTTGTGACTACGCCTCTGGATCACCCCTTCTACATCTGTTTGCTGGTTGAATAATACAGATTCTTTGTTAACCGCACTGGTTTCCAGATCCCCTTGATTCATGACAGTGTTCACTTTTCCTCTTAGCTGCTCTGATAAATATGCAATGTAATGTGGTTGGGTACACGAACATCTGTGACTGAGAACAAAATCAGATGTGTTTGTCTTTACTAAACATAGTTTAGCATTATAAAACCTATTAACTATCCATGACTTTTGATTCCCCTGCTGTATCCAGAAAACCTTTGTTTTTTTTAACAGTTATACCTGCTGCTGTGTGTTTTAAAATAGCAGTTTCAGATGATGGTATGCTTCAATGGAAGGTAGTCTGAACAGCTGAAGGGTTATTGGTTTGAAATAATGATGATGTTTTTTTTTTTACTTGACATTGCAGTCACACATCAGAACAGATCACACTAAGTGGAATCCTCTGGATATTTTAAATATGTGAAGCTTTTTCTACATTTTTTTTACTTGCTTTGTTGAACAACCCTCTGGTTTCTTGGTGCTAATGTTGTGAATGTTTGGCTTGTAATTCTTCCGTGTCTTCTGTTTAGTTTTCTGCTTTGTGTGTGTGTGTGTGTGTGAATGTGATTCCCCCTGCTATCTGAGCAGACTACAATAAACAAATCGACTCTTGCCTCCTGCTCTCTCATCTGCTTTGTCAGCTTTTCAGTGATTTTATCTAATCTCAAAGGGCACAAACCCAGAAGAAGTAGCTGAAGTCAGGAGTGAGACACCAGAGTGACATGTATAGCCTGAAACCACATAACACACTTGATCAAAGAGAGCAGTTTTGTGTTAATTTGGTCTTACGGTCCAAAAAGTCATACTGAGTTTGTACATTCAAGGCAGCGTGGGTTTAACTCTTCCACTAGTTGATTTATCAAGGGATCAGTTTCCTTAATGCTTTTACAGTGCTGTTCTGTATGTACAATGTGGAAGTGGTGTTACATAACAGTGAGCCAGGCGGATTGGAAAATCATTCTCAGCGGAATATCTGAACATGGTCGATGACACACAGAACAGAGAGTTTTTTCTTTTACTGGAGATGCTGGAACACAAGGAAAATTATGAGACAAGGTTGCATCATTAAAGAAAATGCACATGGGAGAGTGAAATTACTTTAGTGGGTTTAGAATGGAAAAAAATCCTTTGAAGCTCTGAATTAGATGTTGATGTTTTGTTTGAACCTACTGTATTTACGTACACTGTTAAAAATGTTTATCTGCCTTAAAGGAAAAATGTAGTCAATAATGCTAATGTTTCTAATAGTAAATGAAAGCCAGTAGTCACTGATTAACATTAGTCATATGACTCATGCTTACTGGTGACTAATAGCTTTCTTTAGCAACATTAGCATCTACAGCATTAGCTGTAATATTTAAATAAATATAAGAAAATCTGTTAATGTATTTAAAGTTCAATGAACTCATAATTTTATGCAGACCATGTATGTTTTTTCTTACAGAATGGGATTTTTTTTATACACCACTAAAACATTCAGGAAAAATAACGGCCACACTGGAAATAATCAAATGTAGGATAAACTATTGCAGACATTAACTTATGTTGTAAGAAAAGGCTCAAGCTGTTCTGTAAATAATGTAACTTTAGCCTTTTCACATTTACCTGAAAAACACATTAGTGGTTGAGAGAATTTGTGTGTAAAAGGGCCAGTGAGGGTAGGAGCAAGATATTTATTGTGTAACATAGGAAATCTGTTGGTTTGTGTGTGTGTGTGTGTGTGTGTGTGTGTGTGTGTGGCTTTGTACTAATCTTTTTTTTGGCTGGATCTTTCTTGGCTGGTGAACTGCTCTCAGCCCAGAAGTACACTCAAACATGCCACTACCACGCTAGTATACTGTAGGTGCTGGGTCAAGAATGGTCCCTTTCTACTGATGGTTGGGGTAACGGAGGGACTGATAAATTGTGCATCAGCACATTGGCTGCAGTCAGTGCAGGAATTGTAAAGCTGCACCTATATGGCATCAGCTTCAAGAATGGACTGTTCATGTGCTGCCTAATTTGTCCCACGCTTTCACAAGTGTCAAAGTTATTAGATAATCAATATTATTTACTTCACAAGTCAGTGGTTTAAATTTTGTGGTTGGTTAAAGACTCACAAGGCATGAGATATCTAAGGGAAACATGCCCCCACAGCCACTACCCACACATGCATTTGGATTTCTTAGGGGCAAATTAATGGCTGCCCTGTCCACATGGGTGAGCAGTCATTGGACTACCACTTTTCAAAATACTGAGGTGAATACCCAACACCATTTCACAAGATTATGCCATTTACTAAAAAATAACAAAAAAAAACCAACAAAACAAAACAAAAAAAAAACAACAAAAAACATGACTCTACCTAACTGCACAGGCCACTGAGCAATAGGCATATGAGAATAGAAGTGAGCTGCAGTGACCTGTTACCTAAATAGTGAAAAATGCATGTTTACTGAGAGGATTGGGTTTGCCACAGTTCACAAATACACTGGCTGTGCTTAGATCCCTTTTGGTAGAGATCACTTTGGTCAAATACTTACCTTACCCATTTCTTCTGCTTCCAGCACATCAACTTCAAGAACTGACTTTGCATGCTTACTATGTATTCTCACTGCTTCAGAGGGATAGATGCAGAGTAATTTATAAGAATAATTATTTTATTATATTTATTGTTTATTAGAATTATTAACAGAATAATTTCCCCTTGCATGTTAAAAAGAAGACAATTTAAAAAATAACATTGGAAAGGTTTTTATAGTATTGCCAAGGTCCCAGATTTTTTTTGTTTGCTTTTTTTTCACAACAAAGGTCATTGCTAGCTGTTATTGCTTATCCATTAGCATATATTATGAAGATTAAAAAAGTCTTTATGAAGGCTAGGGTACTTTACTTCATATAACCAAATATGTGATATTGTTCATAAATAACAAACTCACAGAAAGATGTTCTAATATCATAAAAGTACCAACATTTCAGTGAGTTTGTCTAAAATAGCAAGTAAATACTTACAGCATAACATAAAAGGCATAATAATCAGCTGCTTTACTTAATGTTTATTAATTATTAATTAACCAAAGCTATGTTGTAATAACCAAGTTGTGTACTTCATTAGTAATAATATCTAAATTAGCCTAATTAATACATTGATCAATTAATTTAATTATTACATTTTGCCCCTCCACTCTTGTAGATGTGGCATCTCTTGTAGAAACTGAGTAAATGTTTCAGCAGGATCATCATTAGCAAGCTCCCACAGTACTGTCTGGGTAATAATTTAGTCAATAGCTATCCCTTACAGGGCAATAAACTGTAGTGAAATGCTGCTGTTTGCTGAAGTACCTGGCTGCAGTTTGAGCTTTACTGAAGAAATATGATGACATAGTAAATTCAAGTCAAGCCATTATTTTCACGCTTCATGTATCTTGCCAGACTAAGCTAGTCCAAACTAATTCAGTACCTAGTCTTACATGATTCAGAAAATCATGCCTGCAGCTTTTCATGGCCTATGGACTGTGGATCTGTTACATGTGACAGGTTTGCTTGCATGTACACTTGCACATAGAATTCATCATAATTATAGATCTGTAGATCTATAGTTCTTACTGTGACTAGTCAGCCAGAATGTATAGTGCCAGTCAAAACTTTGGACACACCTGATTAAGTTCTCTTGTCTTTAGAACATCAGTTTTAAGAAAACAAAAATGTACTTTGTACTTACTTTGTTAGAAAATTTCCCTGGTTATAGAATATTAAGCACATTGTATTGTATCATATTGTATAAAATATACCATACATCAGAATCGACTTTTCTCTGCCCCTAAGTCATCTCATGATTTTTGTTTACATTATTGTGCATCATGTTGGTTTTAGGTTCCTGAAATTGAAAGTCATGTATATATGTAACGATACATAAATGTAACAACATATGACAAATAACAACAGAAACAGATACCTATGTATTCCAAATGTGAAATGTCTGCAAACCTGAAAGTACACTGTGTGACTCTTTCTTTTGCTGCTTGAAGTAAACTAAAAGTGACTGTCATTGTGAACACACTCAAGCACCACAACAAAATGCAACCTCTGCATTTAACCCATCACACGTGTACACGTGGAGCAGCAGGCAGCTATCAACAGCGCCTGGGGAGCGGTGTAGCGGGACGGTACCTTGCTCAAGGGTACCTCAGTAGTGCCTGGGCCAGGACTGGAAGCTGCGACCTTCAGGTCTCAAAGGCAGCATCCTAACCACTAGGCCACCACTGCACTTGAGGGAATGCCAATATTTCACTCAAACAACTTTCAATTGTAAATGTTAAAATATTAATAAGGAGAAAAAGTAGATGATTTCAGATTTTTGACAGTTGCTCTGAAAACTAAAGGTGACAAAAGGAATTTGTAGAAGAATATTTTGGTTCCCTAAAGAACATTTCAGTAGATGGTTCTTTAACCAAACATGTTTGTAAATGAGTTGTGCAAGTTGGGAGAATCTTTTAAAGGTCCCTCCTCCAATAAGCTGTTTTTAACCACACATTCAAGTCTAGAACCATTTAGAAACCTCTGTTGGTGTGCAAGAAAGATATTAACATACCACTGAGAGAAAGTGACTCACTGGAGGCTCATGTTTTTATGCAAAGGTTCATTTGGAAGGTGGATGACAATGTGTGTAACAAGTCAAGGCAAAATATCAGGTGAAGGGAGGGGCAGCACTTGAATGTGTGGAAACTGCAGTTGCTTAGACAAAACACTTCAAAAATGTACAAAAGTCTCATTGTTTTATTGGAAACTGTGAAGATCATGTGAAGTATCAGTAATCATTTTTGTCCAAAGGAAGTAGTTAAATATCATGCTATTACTTTCCTGCAGGGTTTTTCTTTCTAGACAGGCAAGTGTTTACTTAAGTGTTGCAGACCATGACAAGGCAGCACTCACTGTGTATAGACACAAAGAGATAAGACAAAACACCTTTCAGTGTGTGACTCAGTAGTGCCAGTGCACTGTCAGGAAAACAGTGATTCAGACTCACACGCACACAGACACACAGACACACACACACATACAGAGACACAGACACACACACATACAGACAGACACACACAAACACATATCATGCAGGCCAGGTAGAAAAGAGTACTTGGTTAAAAAACTGCCCCACTGCTTAAAATAAAGTAAGGCATAAATCATGTAATCTATGATAAAATGGTGTGTGTTTGTAGAGAGGGTGTGAATCCTTGTTAAGTATACAACCAAGGTGTGTGTCTGGTTAATCCAGAGCAGGGTTTGTTATATAACTGTCTGGAAGTTGTTGCATGGGTCTGTGCAAACAGTGTTGTCTACAACTAATTGAGTGCAGGCCAATTTCTTGTTGTTTTGGCTACATTTACTCCTCCCCCCAATGCCCTATTTCAATGCATAAAATCCTCTAAAGTGTGAGAATTCTGTGGTTAGACAACTCATGCCACTATAAATGTTTGCAGATTTTGTTTGAACTGTCATTTGTAGATTGACTTTGATTGTTTAATCAAGGTGGACTGTTAGAATTAAAACCATAAACAAATCCTGACTCACTAAAGTCTCATGCAGTTTCTTCATTTTTCACTGGGGCTCATGCATATAAATTTTCATTTGTATAATAATAATAATTTCCTTTCCAACATTGTCAACACATCTCTGAACACTATACCAGTTCCTATCTGCCTGAAAACCATCAAAATCAATCAGTTGGTATACCGATTTAACCAAACTACAGATGATGCCTTCTCAATTGCCCTCCACTTTACCCTTTCTCTTCTGGACAGAAAGGACAGTTATGTTAGAATGCAGTTTATAGATTTCAGCTCAGCATTCAACATAATCCCCCCCACAAAGACTGGAAAGAAAGCTGAGCCTACTGAGCATGAACAACTACCTCTGTAATTGTATGTTGTGAGTGTCCGTGTGTATAAAAAACAATGATTAGGCTCACAGTCATTTTCAGAACTTTCAGAATACCTAGAGTGACTTTTTTCCACAAAATTGGCCCCTGCCATTCTAAACCAAAACACCATTGCTTGATTTCTTTGTAACTTTTCAATTGTCAATTATGTTGGTAATTAATGTAAAAATTAAGTAATTCATTTCAACACTGTTCAACTAAAAACCCAACCAATGGGAAAGCTCACAACATGTATCTCCCTAGGTACTGTAAAATGAAAACAAGATTATTATTACTTATTGAATGATTATTCATTGGATATTTTAAGAATTTTAACCCTTTTGTTTCTAATAAAACATCATGAGTTCTACAGTACTTAGAAAGTTAATAATTATGTTAGATATTACAGAGACATTCTCCCAAGTTCTCTCCATACTACTACTGCTACTACTAATGATGTATTATTATTATAATTCTAGTAAATAATACTGTGTATTATTATTATTATTATTATTATTATTATTATTATTATTATTATTATTATTATTATTATTATTATTATGTCATATACCCTACTGGAGGTCTGGCATTGTTTTTTTTTTAGCAAGCTCTTGTGTATGGATGTGCGTGCAGATGAAGGGTAGACATAGACCTTAGTTTGTACAGACAGAAACCACAACTTCGCCCCTTGGTTACCACAAGATGAGTTCAAACAAGCTCTTGCTCTTATGGTTACTTCCAGTCAGGTCAGTAAAAAGGTGTGATACACTGTCAATTAGCCAGACTGTTTTGAGAGACAATGGCAAGACCAGACATTTATCGTATTGTGTCTTCCAAAGTTCCAGATAAAGCAGATACTTTCTGCTTGTTATGACTTCATTCTGTTCTGTACAATGTTATGCAACCTTGACAGTTCAAGGATTCAAAGTCTGTCCACAACAATGGCTAAGGCTTCTATGTACAGTATTTGTCCTTGTTTCTTTTATGTCCTTTGAATTGTTTTCCTCCAAATCCTGCAAGATTTTATGTCTTCCCAGTGAAAATCTAGCAGATTATCTCAAATTGTCTACTTAATGACTTCATCTTTTTTCAGGTGTGAATTACACAGCAATTTTACAGGCATCTGCATTTTTTTCACCAGGGTTGACTAAACCTCTATGTAAAAAGATACAATATGCTGAATTATTAGCTGAAAAGAAACGATGCCTAGTGTCTAGTTTGCAAGAAATATAAATTAATCGGCTTACGTTAATGTATAGCTGTTATTTATTCACGCAACACTATTATACACCGTTTTTTTTAAACTTCTTAAATGCATACATATGATATTCACAGTAAAAGAACATGTAATTAGGGAGAAATGCCTGAGCTAGTTGTAGAGAGGGATCTTATAGTAGAGATGCAGCGCATATAGTTTCAAATATATCATTACAAAATCATCATCAAAGTCATCTGAGAATTTATGGGGGGCACTACAGTTCAAACACGTGAAAGTGACTATTTGTTATTTGAACACACTCAAGCACCACAACGGAATGTGACCTTTGCATTTAACCCATCACAGATGCACACATGGAGCAGCGGGCAGCTATCAGCAGCACCTGGGGAGCAATGTAGCTGGACGGTATCGTGCTCAAGGGTACCACAGTGGTGCCCGGGCCGGGACTTGAACCTGCGACCTTCAGTTCACAAGGGCAATGTCCTAACACTAGGCCACCACTGCCTAAAGCTCAGGTATGACAGCCATAGCTGGGATTAGATCTCACAGCTTTAAAACTGTGAGGCAGACTCTGTACTCTCTGTACCACCAGTTGGCTCACCTTTTGTTCTAAAGTGACAAAAAGTGATACTGTATGTCAGGAAAAAACAACCTTCATCATCAAACACCTTGGGATTTGGGTGCACTAGTGCAGCTCCAGAGACTTTATGAATGTATGCCAAGGTGCATGCAAGTTGTTCTGGTTGAAGCCTGCTTGTGGTAAAAAAAACAAGACACTTAATTTTTCCTATATCCTTTTTATTTTATCACTTGTCTGTAAATCCAGCCTCTAACCTATTGTCTTAACTTCCTTTGCAAGGGGCTTTAGTCATTAGAGAAGTCACTTGGAGGAGGCAGCAACAACAAAACACATTCTCGCCAGCCACCAGCCACCAGCCACTGTCTAGTCTTGAAAATAATTCAATCCTTCTTTTAAGCTCATGTCTGGCTGAAGATGTAAGATGTAGTTAAGAGAAGTACTGACATG
Organism: Arnoldichthys spilopterus; assembly: GCA_037974385.1. Classification (NCBI taxonomy): domain Eukaryota; kingdom Metazoa; phylum Chordata; class Actinopteri; order Characiformes; family Lepidarchidae; genus Arnoldichthys; species Arnoldichthys spilopterus. The sequence continues at coordinate 11,338,423 of JBBPDA010000013.1, read as the reverse complement.
CGATGATATGCACTGTGATGCTCATCTGTTCTGCTCATCTTTGTATTCTTTCCACTCTCGTGTCCTTGGCTATCTTACAAGTGAAGACTTATATTTATGTTTGCTGTATTCTTTGCTCCTAAGGGCAGCACACAGGAAATGTTTGTTCCCCTGTTACCCTATTGTCACCCCATTGGTCACATCCTGTTCTTAAGGTTGTTTGGCAATACATTTATGTGTCAATGTGATTAGGCCTCGAAAGACTGTGGAATCATTGTTTTGAAATAGCATTTAGATTACTAAGAGCAGAATTTCATCAGCACATGGTTGATTTTTAGTTGGTAATTCTAAGACAATTCTACTCTACCTTTTTAATATGACCTCAAATGAAAAGGAATGTGACTGCATTTGGCTCACTAAAAACAGAAAACTCTGGAGGTAGTGCTACCACTTTTTAAGCCTTTGTAAAATACTTATACATTATTAAAACCATGCTGTTCATTGAAATAATGTTGCATTGCTGTTTATAAACTGCATTTTATTGGGGAAAGAATTGTTTATTATGGTTAAATAAATATTTGCAATTATTTGTTTAACAATTCTTTGGTGCATATTTGTTGTTTCTTGTGGCTGGAGATCCAGTAGCTCTAATGTGCAAAAGATAGAATAAACAACATTGTTTTAGTTTTAAAGTTCAGCTATGAAACATTAATGACTGCCATTTTGTTTGGATTGTTTTAGCTACAAAAAAGCCTTATTTACTTTTATTTCACTTGTATGGGTTTGTGTAGCATATATTTCAGAACGCAATCAGCTATATATTAAAAATGGCACATTGACACAGGACTCATTTGACATTATGGGTATTTACCCTCAAAACCAAGAAACTGTGTTGGTTAGAATACAAAGTGAAGAACTAATAAAAATGTACATGTTATGGTATTCCAACCATGATGGTGTTATGTTTTTTAGTTAACCAGTTCATCCTTTAATGTTCTAACTACAGGGCATTTAGTTACAGTAGTCTTTGTAGTCGTATTGGCTGACATGAGTGCTGTAATGTGAGATAGCAAAACTCCAGGCCTTCAGACAGGTGTGGAGCTCAATTAAGAACATGTGAGCTGTACACTGAAAATACATTGGTGAGGAAAAACTGTACAAATGCAGAAAACTACTGTTAGTGTAAGTACATTGAAACTGCTGCCAGTAAAACATTACATTTTTACATTAAATTTTCTAGATGGATAAACCTTTAAATAAATAAACAAACAAAAATCTTCATTTAAATTTTCTCTTGACATTTGTGATGTGTGGTCACCAAATGTAGAAGTGCAACCTTGTCATCGGATAGTGTGATTACTCATATTTTTTCACATTCACTGTTCAGGTCAGAGGGAGTGCAGGGTATCCCTCACGCAATTGAGGGAGTCTCTGACCTCTAACTCACACATGCTGACACTCACATTGCTTCTGCTTTCTTTCCATGCATCAATTTCCCTTTCATTTCTCAAGTAATCATCATTTATTTAATCTTTTTTTGACCCGCAAAACTTTTCTTTTGAAGGTTTTCTGTGTTTTATAATTAAAGCACCGTTATGAACATTACATACAATTACATAGAAAACAATAAAGTGCAGAACAAAGCAAACAGTAAAAACCTCTTAATTCAGTACAGACTGAAACACTGATTACTGAACCTGCTCAGAACTCTTTGTTTCAATCTCTTCCGCATTTTTCCCTTCTTTCCTTTTTTTACCTCCCCTTTTTCCTTTCTCCCCCTCACTCATCCCACTGCTCCAACATCTGGTGTCTTTCGCCCACTGCTTAGCTATTTATAGCCTATTAGATATTAGTCATGATGACCTATAACAGTAACAAGTAGGTTTCTGCTTATGCATTTTCCATGACAACAAAATAAACCAGAATTTAATTTAGACTGGCATGTTTTTTCTTGCCCTTCAGGGTCACAAAGCTTAATCATTTATGCTATAGAACACATTTTGCTAAGTTTCTGTCTGTAACTTATATGCTGATCATAAAAGTGATGCACAAATAATCATGCAAAGATGACCTTCTTTCTCTAAAAGCACACAGCCAGCCTAGTTGTCCAGTTTCTTTGTGCTCTTGTATGCTGCAAGTTAATATTTCATTTGTTACCTAACCCTATTAGGGAGGATGTGTCAATTTACACTTACATTTATAGCATTTGACAGATGCTCCCGTCCAGAGTAAAAAACACTGGTACTTTGTAGTCAACATAGAAAACCTGTCTCTCACATTAGTAAGTCTATACTTAAGTTAAAAGCTGTCAACCAAAATTGTACCAGAGCTGTTAATCTTTATACAGAAAAGACAATGTTTTAAAGTATATTGTTAGTTGTAAGAAGGTTAGTCATTCTTAAACATCAAGTTATTGTGCCAAGTGCTCTTTGAAGAGGTGGGTCTTCAACTGTCATTTGATGATCTGAAGACAGCAAAGGACTCAAAGGACTGCAGTTCTAATGGTAAGGGGAAGTTATTTCGACTGAACATTAGAACTGCAGAGCCACATTTTCCTATGTTTGCCTGTGTGTTGCCCATGAATTTCATGCTTGAATATGAACGTCTTTGGGACAGCTGTTATAGATCTCTTATTTTCAGTGATCTTTCTTTTACAGGTTGTGTGGTAACTTAACACCTTTTTTGTCTTACTCATAGTTTAATACTGCACAGATGAAAGCATTGCATAACTTTGTGCAGGACTGTGTCAAAGTCATCTTTTTGTCTGGCCATGTCTGATCCAGGTGGGTTGCTCAAGGGAACATGGGTCTAAATGAATCACAACATTTAGGAAGCATCACACAAGGTTACCCAGATATGAACTGAAAATTCTTCAGTAGTAAAAGTGCCATTGTGCTGTAGGCTATATTTGTCAAAGGCAGGGCTTGGGATATTTATTTAAAAAGAATATTATTCATGTTTTAATTGGTAAAGGAAGGGCAAGGCAAGGGAAGTTTGTTTATGTAGCTGATTATCATGCACAAAAGTCATTTAGTGTGCTTTAGAGATCAAATGAGCATAAAACGTAAGCAATACAATTAGCATTAAAGTCACACTACAAAGAATTTAAGTAAGATTAAAGGTTAAAATTAATAAATTGAGGATATTAATGTCGAGAGTAAATACAGAGACAAAAATAATGAGACATGGTAACACTGACACTATAAAAAAATGTACTAAGCTGCACTTTTTTGGGTATGAGCACTGTCAGTGGGGTGGTACCATTAAAGATGTGCTTTCAGTTAGGGAACATAAAGTACAATTTTGTGCCTTTGAGGTTACGATTACACCACCTTAAGTCTTTAAAGTTATCTGCATGATGCCACAGAAGAACTATTGTTCACTTCCTAAATGGATTCGTTCAGTTGATGTTTTTTAAATTGGTGAAAAACCATTTCATTATGTAAAGGTTCTTCTTCATCTTCCATTAAAATCATTTGTGGTACCTTTAAACAATAGACTGTTTTTAATTTGGAGACAAAATAATTTCAAGTTTTCTTTAGAAGGGCTCCTGGGTGGCCCAACCCTCACATTGGCCTTATAACTGAAAGATCATCTTGATTCCTGGTGATATCATGTCCAAGACTCCAAGCTATGACTGACTCTGTCTGAGAGGGTAGCATGTTCCCGCCCCTACCCATTTCTAAATACTCAATCTAACCACACCTAAAGCTAATTCTAACAACTAACTGTAGATCGTTGCTGGTCAAAATTTCACCAAATGGTTTGTCAATAATTTGACTTTTGATTTATGGACAGTTGATAGGGAATCATCCAAATAATTTGGATCCAAAATATTTTTCTTTTATACCTATGTCTTTGTCTCCTCAAGACAAGTTTACATATATAGCACATTATCATACACAGAATTCATTTAGTGTGCTTACAGCATCAGTGAAATAGCGCCTAGTAAGCAGATGTACTGTGTAGGTCTTACACACTTTAAGCTAACTGTAGCCTCCCTGACCACATCAGGCCATGTGTCACATAGTGCTACTATGAGTGGTGTGTTGCATAAAAGTTTCGTGTTAGACCCAAACTGTGGTTTGGTTTAATAGATTTTCCAAAACGCCCTTGGTTGGTTGCCACAGCTACAATGAGTCCTTTTCAAACCAAAGTGAGTTCCCATGTTCATCTGAGATGTGAATCAGGTGGGTGTTTCCACTGGGGATTGAATGTGCAGTTCCACATTTTCCATTCACCCCTCAGTATGGAATGTAGCAAACTTTGTGGAGGAGGTAGGAAGTAATGATATGGAGAACAGCTAAAAGAAACTTAATTGAATGGGAAGCTAATGTGATAAACTGATATGAAGTCCATGCATGTCGTATTTGAAAGGTACGCTAAAAGATAATCATTTTCCAAGGCATTTTGTGGTATTTGGCAATAAATAAGATGAAAACATAAAAACACAGCCAAACAATTAGAGCATAATGAAACACCAACAACATTTAATAGACCATGACATCATGCTTGTAGAGTGTCTCTGAATTTTATTGCCTGTGTATTTTTCTCACTTGAGTGTTTGGTCTTGCTAAAATGTCTCATCCCTGTTGTCATGTTGGCAACACTTTATGACTAGAGATGCTTATAAAATATTTATTTTAAATAAATTGTTGCTTCTTTGTCCAAACAGGAAAATCTGCTCTGTTTTGCTATAGTATCACTTAGCTGTTTTACACTCTTAAAAATAAGGATGCCAAAAAGGTTCTTTGTATCAATATCATAGAAGAACCTTTTTAGTTCCCTAAAGAACATTTCACTAGATGTTTCTTTAAAAAAAACATTTTTATAAATGCTTATATCAGCTTAAAATATCAGCCTTAAAACTCCACATGAAGTCAAATGAAACTTTTAACTATTATAGAAGCTTAACATTTTGTAGTGGTTAATTTAACTTTGCAAATCTTTTTTTTCCATATTTACAAATATGACTTTAAATAACCACTAAAATGTTTTTAGGGAACCTCCCTGGTTCATCTATGGCTTTGCTCCTACAAACCCTTTTTTGACATTTTTAATTTTAAGAATGTATCCAAATGTATCTCAGTTCTTTCAGTCTCCAGGCGCAGACATGTATATTGAGTGCCATAGTGCTGTATCTTTGAATCACAGATATTTGGTGAAAATATGAAACACATTCTTTTACATTGCTTTTATATGCCTCCTCTTCCTCTAGTCATTCTGTCACCAGACGCTCAGTCATCTGTAGGACTTGGAGCATGCACGCTCAGTGCATGAGCATATGCCATGGAATGTTGGCTCTGTAGTACCAAATATGGCAGTATGATGTGTCATCTTCACCAGAGGGGCTAGCTAGTAAGACATGTGTTTGACTTGTGGTCTTATTGGGCCACATAAGTAAAAAGGATTTCGGTTTTATTTCCTCTCAGTGTGATTCCTCTCTGATTACGAGGAGGAATAAGAGAATGAAATCATGTCAAAGGCTATTTTAGTCATAGTTGTTGCAAGGTTGTATATCCTTAAAGGAACATAAATCTGGCAGAATAATTTCTTAAGCTTAACTACTGATTGAACTATAAGAGTCTGTATATTAGCACTGATGGCTCTTATAATATGTATGTTAACTTTGAGGGCCTCTATGTTAACTCTAGGGGTCTGTATATTAACTCCAAGGTGAAGATTAACTTTCTTGCATGTTTTGCATAAATGGATTAATAAAAGTAATATTTAAATATTTAGAACAGAGTATGTTGTTCTTTGCATTAAATGATCTCAGTAACACTTTTTTATGCTCCACAGGAGATGATGCTCAGTTTGTCTTTAACTAAACATTTATTGAATGCTACTGACCTTTAATAAAATATACCAACCCCATTTTTAGAATAGTCAGCCTAAAATGCAATAAAAACTTTTATTTAACTGATATTAGTTTTTTTTAAAAAGATCTTCCAACAATAGCATGAAAAATGTTGGCTTTTGTATATTTCTCTGTTAACAATTTTCTGATTGTCTATTTAATTTTTGACACAGAACTTAAATTCTATATATCCCTGAATCTTTTAACAATATTATGTGCTGTAAATGATAAAAGACTTGTAATCATGTGTTAAGAAATGTTCTTTTTGGACTGACTGACAATTCTCTCATGACATTTGGCACAAAGTGATGACCCACGACCCATCTTTGCTTGGAGAGACTGAATCTTTGGTGAATGCTCCTTTTATATCCAGTCATGTTGCCCTCACCTGTTACCAGTTCACCTGCTCATTGTGAAATGTTTCAAAAAAGGTGTAATGTCAATATTCTATAAACGTTTCACTCCTATATTGTTCAGTCCCAACTTTATTTTTGAGTGTGGTGTCAAATTCTTTTATCAGTTAAATAAAAGTTCAAGAGGGCTAACAAATCACACTTTTTTTTGTTTTATTGCATTCAATGAGAATGCCAACTTTTCTTGAAATGGGATTTGTAAAAGAAGAATCTAACCCTAATTTTAAGCCTAACTTTTACACTGCTGAAAATCCACTGATTTACATGACAAAAGTCTAGTAAGAGGTAATGTATATGTAGATAATCTGTAGTGTGAAAAAAAATCTGTTTTTAATTAAATCTAGGCATATATTTTTTTAATTTCGGTTTGTAACTAAAAAAAATTCTTAAGTTCAGGTGGGGTTAACTAAAGTGTGAGAAGTGTATTCACTCAGTTAAAAGTTGCTGTTTTCAAACGAATTGAACTTTTAAATTGCTGAGTGTTAAAAGTAATTAGTTACTAGGGAGGGTAAGACTATGTTACTTCTTTACGTCAGTTTTATTTGATGATGTTGCTTAAGCCAGACTAAAGCAGCACTCGTGGACCTGACTGCTTTGTTGGTTATCATGTAGGTCTGGGCTGCTGCATTGAATGCACTGCATGAGGGACAGGTTACCTCACATAATGATCATAAATATCCTTTACTTTATTTAGACAGACTGTTCACTGTTTTATAATGTGTATAATCTTTATTAAGATTAGACCTATCTACTTTCACCAGTCTGGCACTGGGACATAAGTGTATAATGTAACAGTGAGTGGGTGTACGAGTGAGTGAGTGAGTTTGTAATTAAATTAAGGAACACTGTCAGAAAGTTCACTGAGTCTGTGCTGCTGCAGTCAGCACAAGGAGTTCCCTGGGGTGAACAGCATGACTCGATTTGCTATAAGCCTGTAAATGAAGAAGGAAAATCGTGTTTGTATGTCTGTGTGTAAGAGAGTGAAAGGAGGGAGGAGAGGTGGCTCAGGCTGGAAAAGCAGACAGAGATGACTTCATACTTCCGTTTTCTAGAAGGGGGAGGGTTTCCAAACTGTTTAAAAAGCGTCGATTTGCACTCGCACTTTCAGTCCATGCTTGATACGCTCTACGAGAACTAAACCATCAAAGCCTACTGCCTTCAGGTACAGGTAATGTGTATTTGCTTTTGTTTTAGAGACACATTTTTTTGTGCTACTTGTACTTTCAGTGTTGCTCAGTGTTGCTAGAACTTTTCCTCATAACACTACAAGACCTGCTTGTACAGTATTGAATAGCTTTATGAAATATTTGCTTTGTCAGCTAGTCTCCTGTTTTGATTTGTGCGAACCTAAGGCTGATTATATAGAGAGCTGCCTCAGTTTATAGAAGGTGATGAAAGGCATAATGCACTCCAGCACACAGTAGTTACTTATAAACCTTGGTGTTTGTAAGAATAGCTCATGTAACTATTCCAGTTTAGTTTAGAAAGGTTTGTGAATAGATTTTGTGAGTGACTGAAAGGTGAGTCAGGGTGAGCAAACATGAAGAGGACGACACTGTATTTACACTGTGGGTTTATGTAGAACACAGAACATAGAAGAGACTGTGTGCTTTTAAAACACATCCACCTACTTGAGAGTCTCCTGCAGTGTGGCAAAGGGACAACTGGTTTTGGATGTTTTTTTGACATTTTGTTTATTTGTCATAGAGCTTAACAGCTCACACTGTCCAGAACATTGTGTACTAAAGTTAGAGTTTAACCCAGTAGGTTACCTTAATGATTTAAATATAGCTAGGGGCAATGTTTTCTGTAGGCCCCAGTGATTCATTCATTATTATTTAATTAATGGATTAATGGTTACATGGATAATGAATCTTAAGCTGAAAGTTTGTATTTTGACCTTTTAATTCTTTCTCTTCCAGTACAGAATGCAGACACTTTGTGTATTCTTGACCCTGGCCTTTTATGGGTCAGCTTTGGGCAGCCTTCTGCAGAAGCAGCAGACAGATTTCGGACTGCGAGTGTTCTCCGAAGCTGCCCGCCACCATTCAGACCAAAACTTTGCCATGTCACCCTATGGTATCTCCTCAGTGATGGGCATGGTCCAGCTGGGAGCTTATGGCAACACCCTGAAGACACTCCAAACCCACCTGGGATACTCTCTGCAAGGTAAGAACAGAGACAGCACACCAAAACATGTCCACTTAAAGGATACAGTATGGGAATAATTTCTTGTCTTTCTTTAACTCTTCATTTACTTACAGAACGTGGAAAGCCAAGACAGCAGAGGCTTCTCCAGAGGGACCTAGCCAGTGAACACGGAGTGGAGGTGGTTAGTGGCGTAATGGTGGACAGAAAGGTGGTCCTTGAGAAGGGTTTCCGCCGCAGCCTTTCCAAAGCATTTCAGAGTGTCCCTCACCAAGTGGACTTTAGCAAAACAGAGACTACCCTGCAGGTCATCAACTCCTGGATGTCGGACAGAACTGGAGGTGTGTTCTGTGTGTGTGTATGAAAGAGAGAATGAGAAAGAGAACATGTGAAGAATTTCCACTTTATTCCAGTTAAAGCTTTATTTTAGAACTGTATGTCCAAGCCAATAACAAAATGTTAAAAAAAAAAACGTTCATTTGCAGAAAGACTAGTTGTTAATTAGTTAGTGACTAATTCTTGTATTACTCCAAGGCTCAGTGTTATTGATTGTGTATTGTGAACATGTGCAGTGGTCATGTACAGCAGTGACCAGATCTTGCCACACATGTCCTGAACTTTTTACTCTCCCCTTCTCCCCTCAGGCATGATTCCAAACTTCCTGCCATCTGGAGTGCTGAGTGAGCAGACACGTTTGGTGCTGTTAAATGCCCTCCACTTTCATGGTCTCTGGAAGATGCCCTTTGACCCCAAGCTGACCATGGAAATGCTCTTCTATGGCCCTAATGGCAGTGAAGTGCCAGTGCCAATGATGAGAACAACCCAGAAATTCAACTATGGTGAGAAGACCGACGTGATTATTATAGCTTGACCCATACCTTCTGACTGATAAATAGGCCAAGATTAACATTTCAGGGGTTTATGAGCACAGATATTTTTTTCAAAAAGGTATACAACAACTTTGTTGGAACAAAACCTTGTAATCTCTCTTTATGCCTCTGACGTTTACACTGTTACAACATTTGAATTTGAACAAATCAATACAAATCCATTAATTTATACTTAACATTAAATGTATTTGCCTTCTCCTCCAGGGTTACACTTCTGGAGATAAGAGGTTTCTAACAGTGACAATAAGAAAATTATACTCACGAATGTGACACATGTATATTATTTTAGCTTCTGTGTGATTTTGCTTTTTGAGTTTAAGAAATCTGAGGAGTGTAAACTGGCAGTCATATCAGTCAGTAAAGCACTGCTTAACTATTGAAGTCTGTTTATTTTTAATCATCTGTATATATATATA
>JBBPDA010000013.1:11281497-11306094 GCA_037974385.1 Arnoldichthys spilopterus | reverse complement strand
TAATCGTTGAATTATATCATTGAATTCTAAAGACAAATGTGAGCAAACCTACCAACATCCCAGAGTTGAAGCTAATGGCTAAGGCTAAGATTCCTCCGAACTGATGTCCAGGGCTGATCAATAGTTACTTGAAACATTAAGTTGCAGTTATTGCTGATATTGGATCTTTTTCCTCAGTAAACAAATGGCCTAGTAGCCATTTAGAAGCAGCTGCTTTTGTTTTTATTCATCAAAACATTGGAACACATTGGAACCAATTGATATTTGTCAGGCACTGACTGTTAATGTTTTAAAAAGCAGCTTTTTGTTTATTTAATATACTAATATTTTTAGTTCATTATCTCTGTATTTTTATCATTTTATTAGTTCTTCCTTTTATTCCTATATTTCTGTTTGATTTTCATACAGTTTATATAATCTTTATTTTTAAGAAAAAAATCCTTGCTTATAAAACTCTTCTTTATTAAACTGTTATTTTCTTTCTTTGTTTTTAAGGCTCTTTCTTTTATAAATTACTTTATATTTACTACTTGTTTTTACTGATTTTTTTTGCATAATGTAAAGCAATTTGAGCTGTACGTTCCAAATATAATGATAATATTAATAATAATATTTATTATTATTATTATTGTTCTATATTTTCAATAACGTTGCTTCAGTATCACATCACTGTACAAAATGAAATCAGTAAAAAAAACATACCATAAAATGATGAATAATTGTATATATAAAAATTATAATAGTAAAACTTTTTAATTTGCAAATTATTAATTATCCAGTCAGAATACAACCTAATAGCACTAGCATTATAGTTTTTAAGATAACTGATATTAACTTGGCTTATTTCAAGTGGCTTAGATTGTGTCCTTCACTGATGTCAACTTGGATAATTAAAATATAATATCATCATTCAAACTTACAACTTATAAAGGGAAAGTAAAAGTATGCATATTAATATTTAAAAGGTACATTTTGATAGATACTATTTTAATAAAATAATAAGATGTAATGAGGAGACCTGCTCAAATCCTAATACAAGTGTAACTTAGTTAACTGTATATACTATTGAACTGTATGGTTTTAGAGCAACAGAGTTTGACCCTGTCCATCACTACAAGCTCAAAAGGCAAAAAACAAATTTCAGTTGATAATCTGATGGAACATGTTTTGAAGCTTTAAATGTTTAATACTCTGTGCCTTTGTAATTTAATATTAAAAGCCACATGTTTTGATTCTTTTTATCTCCTTATAATTCTAATCTAGCAACATGTGAACAAAAACCCAATGTTGATGTATTATGAGAAAACATCAGAAAGCATAAAAGCAGAATAGAGCTACACCCAGTTAACCCAGGGTACATTGTTTAAAAGTTCAATCGATTTCTTAACATTTCTGCATAATTCAATGGCTATGTTGTAACAAAGTCTGTATTTCAGTTTTACTGTCAGTAAAAACACTATTTCGAAATAATGTATGGCTTTCTCTTTGTGCGATAGAGTTTCAGGTTACATTTCTTGATGCAAAAGCAGACTAAGTTAAGTTACATCGTTTTTTCAAAGTACTCCTGACCCCATTAGGGTATTTTAACTAGCTATGATGGATTAACAGCATGATGGTTTCTTATGCAGTGCCTTCTGAGGGCTTGAAGGTCACTCACATTCAATAGTGGTTTCCAGCCCTTTTGAGATTTCTCTGGATTTCCTGAATCTTTTTACAATATTATGTACTTTAGGTTATGTACTATAAATTTGGAACCAGCAATCACAATCTCTATAATGCAAATACTGTCATTCCAAAACCACCAGTTATCCTTAATGTGAGTTTCTGTGCCATGTTGATGACTGTAAAATTGTGGTAAATCTGAAAGAAAAAACATTCTTTGGGAACTGTTGTCTCACAATGCCCTTCATGAATCCATAGGCCATGAATTTAAAAGCATAGACCTAAATATTTTCAAAACTATTGCGAAAATATCTCAGACTTCAGATGTATTCGTAAGCATTTTATGTATAATTTCATGTTAGGTGGACTTTCCCTTTAATTTGTTTTCTGTTTCCATACACTGATCAGCTCCTTTATATTGATAATAATGCATATAATGGTTCACTGTTGGTTATTTAAGGGAATCACTACTTTTGACCTGTTAATGGTAATGGCACTGATTGACAAAACACAATCTTGACATTTTCATTCAAAAGAACAAACAGTTAAGCATAGTCACCTCTGAACAATAATGTAAATGCTCTCTCCTGCCAGTGCTCTACAAAATGTATTAAACCTTTACTGGTAATGCACTGTCAGAAGATTCTTGTTAATAATCTGTGGGTGTAGACATAGATGCCATCTTTTTTAGCACAGCTGAGTCACATACATTTTTGCAGTTCCCTCTACCAAGGACATCAGATAGAGCAGTATTCATTTTGAAAATGACATCCACCAAGAGTGGTGTTGACCTTTTGTCAGTGTGCACTTGGTGCACTGCTTGTAGGTCAGAGAAATTGTGTGTAAGTCCTTTTTTTTTTTTACATAGTCAGGTTTCTGGTGGGTTGTCGTTGGACCAAGTTGAATTAGATGTTTAATTTTATTCAGATCCAAGAAAACATAAAAACATGAAAACATGAAAGCATCCAGTCAGGCACTGTCAACAGCATGCCAGACTAACAGGTAATGATATAACCCAGAATGTAAAGCAATGCTAACCAATCAGAAGCCTGAAAATTCTGGTTCCAACAGGCAAACAAGGGTCTCAAACAAAATTGCCAATGTTGGCAGTGTGGTATGTGGCTGTATTCCAATAGCTGAATAAAAAAAGCTGAATTTTTCTATACCCGTTTTTGGTTTTGACTGATCTGGCCCTTCAGTGGATCCATATGTTTGTCAGCTTTACCAATGTATTTTGTGACGGACTGTATTTTTGTCTGGCCTGATATGTTCAAAAGTTTGTAGGCAAAATCTCATCTAACATTTCTTCTGTAAGAAAGGTATTAATAGGGAGTTTGTCACATCAGCCTTTGATCTTCTGGCTGGGTTTACACTAGATGTTGGAACTTTGTTGTGAGGATTTGACTGCATTCAGCAATAAGAACATTAGTGAGCTCAGGCACTGGTATTGGGTGCACACTTTCCCAAAGCAACATTAAGATTGTAAGTAATGTCTAGCTAGACTTACAATTCTGTTTTTTGTGTTAATTTTCTAGATTTTTGACTTTAATCAATTTAACTGTTGCTTATCATGTACATAGGATTAATGACAGTGTTGTCGTCAGGTGGTCCAGATTCAGTGCTTTTGAATTTTAAACTTTGAACTTCATGAATGTGGAGGTGTGGGTGAAAGCTGTCTTACATCTAGGGTCTGGTGTTCCCTTTGCTATTGAAATGTGTGGTGTCATTATGCCAAGACCTAAAGAACTATTTAAGGCCTTGGATTAAAAAAATAATAATAATAATAAAATAATTGTCCCAGACTAGATGCCTCAACAAATTCAGCACTACTGCAGACCATTTAATAAGAAAACAAGCATTCAAGAACTTTTTCAAAATTTCATCACAGGATCTACAGGTGACTCTTGCAACTGTTATCTTGAGCACACACATACAATCTAAAAGAGAATTTTGCCTGCATGGGAAGCATATCAGAAAAAAAACTTTGCTTACCAAATACAAAAGCTTATAGCAAAACCACAGTTTGCCAAACAACTTAAAGGCAAAGACCATATTTGGAATAATGTACTCTGGACACATGAATCAGAGCTTAGCCACAGTGACAGCAACAGTAAAAGCTTTTTATACCATACCAGCTGTGAAGCATGTTGGAACTTATGGTTTAATATTGGTTTGATGCTTTGATGTGGGCATTTTGCAGTCACTGACTCAGTTATGAATTCTGCATCATCAAATCTGTGTGCTCCCAAGTTGAACAAAACAATGAATCTCTAAATATTGGAGATATATTGGAAAATAATCATTTCTACTGATATACTACCTGCTATTTTCAAAGGTACATGATTTATTAATAACTTAACTTGTGAGTTCACAAATTCTGACTATTAAAAGGCCATTGTCATCTGTTGCCATGGTAAGACTCAAAGAAGTGTTAAAACAAAAAATGGCTTTGAATTAAGTCTTAAACATTTTCCACATGAAGGAATGTTGTGTTAGTTATATGGTATTTGTTATTTTTAGCCAGTATTATTAAAGGCCTTGAAACTGACATGACAGTTCTTTGGAGTGATACCATAGAAGAACCACTTTTGGTTCTCTAAAAAATCTTTCAGTTAAGTGACTTTAAAATCTTGAAAGATCTGTTAAATGTTTCGATTTAGGATTTCATTAGGGAACCAAAATTGGTCTCTCTGTGGGGTCACTCTTATACTCTTTTTGGCAACTTGATTGCCAAGTGATGTTGCATTATTAAGATTTTCACTGAAAAGATCGGCAAAGCAAAATGCTTTGAGCTTCCATAAAGGGCATTTTATTTTTGCAGCCTGATTCACCCCTGCATGAGGCACATCTGCACTGATCTGGCATGATTTCAGCTCTGTTGGTGGCTGAGACTCTGCCAAGTCCTCGTGCCCTTTGCTGCTACTTCATCACCTCACGTGGACTGGCTGCTTCACAGTCATCATAATGAATTTTTAATGCCGTGTTTTTACAGCCTCCAATATTATCCATATGGACTGTCGCTTGGCTACAGCATCTGCTGGTGAATGTCATCATAATGTTTTCACACTTATACACACATGCTGCACCATCAACCTCAGCTTACCTTTTAAAAGATTATGAATATAATGTTAATTTTTGCCATTTTCTCTAGGGACTCCAGAATCACACATTCAAAATCCTGTGTAAGATATGTGTAGTAAAAACATGTGGAATTGCCTTTTCAGCACAGAACTGATGTCAGAAATCAGTTCAGTGGCAAATGTAGGTGTGCTCTCAGCCGTTATAAAGAGTGAAGAATCTGCCCCAGGCGAGAAGCTGATGGGCTTGGTGAAAGCTTATTGGAGGCTCCACACATGGGCTTTCTGTGGGTTTATCCATTATGTTGTTTTCTCCTTTTTTTCAGGTCAGGAGCAATGGGTTTTGAGTCATACAGAATGTGGGAAGAGATCAATATTTGATAACGCATTGGATGTGTGTTTTAGATTCTGTAATAGCATTATATATCTTGGTCATCATATAAAAAATGGCATGAAGCAAATATGCCAGCAGCCCTTTACATTGTGGGACATTTCATGACAACTAGTCATAACAAATAGTATTAGACAAAAACTGTTTGGAATAAAATCTTGTTCCATTACCATACAGTGCATAAAAGTTAAGAACATGTTTTCCTTCTCCTATAAAGTTTTCATTTTGACCGTGACAATATATTGAGGCAAGAAAAACTCTATATTCATGTATGTGCCTCTGTAGAAGGTGAGTTTCAAAAAAGAAGGATGCCTTCTGGTGTTGACATGCATCAGTGATTTTTGTAATGCACATTCAGACGTAACTGCCATTGTGAGATGTTTCTGTTTGTGAATATTTATTGAAATGAGGAAGATCACCAACTCCTTTTAATGAAATTGACAAGGACCCTAGCCAGAGGCTGTGCCTGAGTTAGTGGATATAAGAAAAGTGTGTGCGTGTGTGTGTGTGTGCTAGAAGATGGGGGTTCTGCAGTAGAGGGAGTATGACTCACACCTCAACCATGTGACTCATGAATCACTGCACCTCCGTGTGGGCTGTGCTCTTCTCATCAACCTCGCCACCCTCTCTCTCTCTCTTGCTCTCTCTCTCTCTCTCTCTTTCTCTCTCTCTTTCTTTCTTCTTTATTATTATCATCTACCTTTCACTTTCTTGTTTAGTATCCTTTCCTTAAGCTTTTGTGTTTTCCGTCAATTGGAATTTCTCTGTGTCTCTCCGCTCTCATCATTTCTCCCTAGTTTCCTCCTCCATCTTCCATCCACTCTATGTTATCTGTTCCCTGCATTCCTTCTCCCCGTGTCAATCAAACCATCAATAGTCCTTTGTCAAATAAAACCTCTTTTTGGTCTTTTTCTTGTGGTAAGAGGAGATTTGCTGTGCGTTTGTAGCCTTCTTGAAAATGACGCAGCAACTAATGTGACAGATTTTCAGATTTTAGTCATAGGAATACTTCTTTTGCTGTTGTTTAGCAACTGACTTATTCATTATCTTAATGGGAAGGCATATGCACTTAACATCTTCGTTTTTTTCTTTCTTTTTTATGGCTGCAAAAACTGTGATGAGTAATGCACTATATAAAAAAAAGTTGCTGCAAGAAACATGTACAAAACAGTAAACTGATTTTTGCTAAAAAAAATGTACTTGAGCATTAGCACCCCTTATGCACAGTACCAGATCAGTCAAACTTTAGCTTACCTTAGCTCTGCATTTTCTGTGTTATCACAGACTATAATCATGGTCACAGAAAAAGATACTGTACAGGGACATCTTTGTTCATTAAGGTACAAATAATGTAAATGAACCTTTAAAAGTACAACATGGTCCAAGTATGCTCCCTAGCTTATTTGTGCCCTATTTATGCCTATTTGTTATAAAAATAGAAAAGCTTTGGACAGGATGTATGTGTATTATTATTTGGCTCCCAATGACTGTAAAAACCAAATAATCAAGAGACAATTATTATTGTGCCACATT
This sequence comes from Arnoldichthys spilopterus, assembly GCA_037974385.1. Classification (NCBI taxonomy): domain Eukaryota; kingdom Metazoa; phylum Chordata; class Actinopteri; order Characiformes; family Lepidarchidae; genus Arnoldichthys; species Arnoldichthys spilopterus. The sequence continues at coordinate 11,299,431 of JBBPDA010000013.1, read as the reverse complement.
TAATTTTGTAACAGTGCTCTCATTTTTGTGTTACCCCTTTCAGGTGAATTATATTTAAAGTTCAAGTAATTCAATACGTTTTTTAAAAGATTTACTAAATCCATAAAATGTACAAAGTGAATGAGTAATCATGGTAAATAAATCTGATCACATTTACATTTACATGTACTTTTGCATTTAGCAGACGCTCTTATCCAGAGCGCTTTGTGCACCGTCTGTTCTTCAATCTGTATCTAAACCCATCAACAGCTGTCATTCTACTAAGATACTACTAGCTAAGTTACACACCATAACAAACCCTGCCAAACCTGTAAACTCAAAAGACAATAAAAAATAGACAGTAACAATAAGTATGAAGCTAGTTAGTTTCCAAAATACTCCTTGAAGAGGTGTGTTTTGAGTCGTCGCTTGAAGACAGCAAGGGACTCAGCAGTTGTGATGACAAGAGGAAGTTCATCCCAACACCGCCAGCCAGGACTGAAAAGAGTCTTGATGTAAATCTTTCTTTTGAGTGTTGGAGGCTCAAGGCGAGCAGTGGTTGATGCTATATTGTCAAAAATAAAAAAATTGCCAGAATCAACAAGCCTTACATCCTTATATGTGTTTTTGTGATTGTATACACACAGCACATAAAGTCTTTGGTGCCATAGAAAACCTGATGCCCCAGCTAAAGAACCTTTCAGTTTAGTAGTTTCAGTTTGAAAAATAACAAAATATTTTAAAGGTTTTTCAGCAAAACATTAGTTGTTTTCTATGACAATATGTCACCCTGTCCCTCTAACAAATTTACTAACAAGCCGTTCCTGGGCTAAAGTAAGTACAAACAGGAAATACAGTGAAATGTACAAAACAGCTGGGCCTCCATTACCAAAATAAGGAACAATAATAGGAATAATGTCATTGTTCTATATAACTTTTATTTTTAGGAAATGTAAATATTTGTGTAAAACAGTACTCTTTATACAGTGTGCTAATATGTGTGCTGAGAAAGCATCTTCCATGTGCCCACTGTCTTAAAAGATAGCAGGGTTTATAGCTTCAACTCAGGGCAGAGCATCTCCCACTAAGGGTCTTTGATTCTGCTCAGCAGTCCTAGTGTGAGTACTAATGTAATGCACAGTGTAGTCTGTGTCTCATTAACTCTTCTCTTTCACATGACCATGCTCTCTCCCCTCCTTCCCTCGAGACCTCTGTCAGCAAGTCAGGTTAACTAGCTTCTCATCTAACCCTCCATAAGTCTTCCCAAATGCTCTTGTGATGTAGTTTGTATGTGAGTGTGTATGCGTGTGTGTGTGTGTGTGTGCATGGTGCATATCAAAGCTAAGCCTAAACTTGCTACTGCATCTAATTACAAAGACAAAAGGTGGCAGTGATGTGCTCTGAGGCTCAAACAGTTTGCTTGGATAATTGCTTTATTATAAGAAATCCCTGCAGCACTATAACATGATTGCACTAGAGCCTATTAGCAGGATCTTCTTTGAAGGCTACTTGCAAAGGGACCCTCAACACACCCGTTTGACACTCCATATAGAATAATTATTTGGATTTTGGATTTTATTATATAAGTACTTGCTTTGAGTACGTGGATGTTTCATTCAGTACTCTGTTTGTCAAAGCACATACCTGCCTGCTTAAAAGTTAGATGTTTTATTTGAATGTTATTAGAGTATAACATGGTTCTTTAGGTCTAACAGGGTGAGTTAATGAACCCTGGTGTATAAAAATTGTAGTATGGGGGAAATCTAGAAATGACGTGTGGATTGTGAGGACTGTAGACTGCAGATGGTATAGATCAGGGATTGCAAACTGTACACCTGAGGGGCTGGAGTCCTGCAGAGTTTGGTGATGTTTCTGACTGAACACACCTTATTCAACTCAGCAGTTCATTAGCAGGTTTATTTGGTAAGCCAAGAGCATGAAAATCTCCAAACTATGCTGCACATCTGTGCACCAGGCTTACAGTTTCCAACTTCTGGTGTACACAGTAAATAGTAGTCATGTCTTTCCCAAGACACAATTAAAAACCAAATGTTAATAAAAAATAGTTGATTTTATTTAATTCTCTCTGTGTAGCAAAACTAGCCATCAACATGCGGTTATTTACATCCAGCAAACGCATGTTTATTACGGTACGTACAAGGTACATCTAGAAATGACAAACAGCTGATTTTTCTTATACAAGACAGTTTTTTTTTCCTATGTTATGCTATTCATTTATCTTTTGTCATTTTTTTATACTTTTTTGAATGCTCTTAATGTCTTCAAAGAAGAAACACATTTTAGATGCAAGTTCACATAAACGTGCAGACACTTGTCTCCTCCACTGTCCATTTTCCTGTACTTTGCTTTCGTCTCTTCCCAGATTTAAAACATTGTTTAAAAAAATTAGAATGTCAAGCACCTCCCCCCTTTTCATCTTCTTTCTCATCCCCCTCACTGCTCTATTGGATAAGGTATCACACATTTTGGGTAATTTGGGTCAGCATTTTGATGAGTTCTTTTTTTAATTAAAAAAAGGATTCAGTTGCTGAATAACTGTTATTGAAACTAGTTAAAAATGTGATTTCTAGAAAGCGTTCTGAATGGTTCTTTAAGTGGTGGTTTGTTCTGAGTTTCCCCAGTTACAGGAGTTCAGAAGAATGAATCACTGATGGTCTCATGCGGTTTATGTGAACTTTATGCTGTGTCCTGTAGCATTAAATCTGACCTAAACGAGAATTTAGATTTTGTTGTCAGGGGGTTAATATTGATCAAAAGCTTTGAAGGTTGTGTAAGTAAGGATAAATCTTAATTAGAAGATTGTCAATGCTGCTTTTGAAAGAACGTTCATCAATTCAGAAACCTTTTTTGTGGAAATTGTTCAATTGTTTACATAAAGTAAATGTCTCATCCATGCATTTCGTAGACATTAACTGATAGACATTTGACATGGTGAAGAGCACAAATTAGTTATTGGGAAAGTGTGTGTAAATATAATTTTATATTTAGGCAGTTCTTATAACTATAAACCGACTAAGGCTGACCAACCTTTTGTAGCTCCTTTTTAAATGAATTTGTATGATCTATGAAATCTCTGAAAATCCTTGTGAGAGTAAAATCTGCCAACCAACTGTGAAAGAAATGCTGCTTTCTCAAAAAGGAGCGTGTCTTAATAAGGCAATAAATAATTGTATTCAAAACAGCTCATATCAAATAACTTGTTTCTTAGAAATACTCGGAATGTATGAGCCTTCTTTGTACCATCTTTCAGTCTTTTGCGTAGAAAAACTATTTAAAAAACACATTGAAAGAAAAAATAATAGACTACAGACAGTAATTCTATGTACAGGAGTGTGTTATTACACATGAGCCCACAAAGGTTAAATGCTTAGGCATAATGCTTTTAGGTACAGTTAAGACTCAGTATGTTTGTTCAGTAGAATGAATCCAACCCAAACACTTCCAAACAGTATGGCACTGATTTTTGATTTTACGGAGTTTTACGGAGTTGAATAAACATGCTCTTGGTGCATGCATTCTTTAAAGGTGCAATTGAAATATTTTTTGCTGTTCTTCTATTTCATAATGAAATGACTATGTTTAAAAAATGTTTCAGAACTACAAAAACCAAAACATAAAGGTAAGGCTTACAAAGGGCTGTCCCATTGATCTCTGTACTTTTGAAAGGCCTTCTCAGAGTGAAGAAAGATACAAATTTAAATAGGGTATTTAAGCCCTGTGTGCACCCCAGATAATAGACAAAACCCTTTCCTCACATCATTCCTGATGTCTCTCAGTCTTTTCAAGGGAGGAGGGTAGTACATGAAGTGAAATGAATGAGAAGAGGGATCTTGACATCATCTCTTGTTACATTCTAATCAAGACAGAAACTATGCTGTTCAACTGGAGTGAGGAACAGCACTAAAAAATGCAACAGTCAACAGTCTCCAGGCATATTGTTCAAATGAACTTAGGGAAGGACATACATTTGATTTATCTAACATATTTTTGCAAATGAAACCAAAATATGGTAGGGTGGCAAAACAGTCTTTCAGTTGTTCTCTTTCTAGGTGTCAAACATTTCCTCCACTTTTCCAATTTCTTTATTTATATCTTCACTGAAACATCTGTGGGCTTTTCATGAAAACTTTCTTGATAAAGTTTTCTAGCTCCTCATCGCTGTCCCGCTGTGGCTGCCCCAACTGACTGTAATAGTCATCTTGTCTGGTGACTACAGAACCTGGGGAGGGGTAATAGAAGGCAGGCCGACGACGCAGGGGCGACCGGGGTTTGGGCATGGGTACGGCTTGGAAAGTCCGGGGATGGGGAACAATGTAGTTAGGGAAGTAGAGGTTCCGCCGGAACGCCAGAGGAGCTCTTGAACGAGGCTGTGTCCAGGGACGGTACCTTTGTTTGAGGGGGTAATCAAAGTCATAGTCCAATGAATTCCCCAGGATGTCATTAAGGGAGTAGGAGGGCTTGGCATAGTAACGGGGTTTTGGCTTGGGAGGTGGGATGTAGATAGGGTAATAGCTGCTGTAGGGCTTTTGGTAGAACCGGTAGGAAGGGTAGGCCCGAAAGGGCCACTGTTGCTTGATCCAAAAATCTTGCTTGCTTGGCTTAATAGAAGCCCTGTCCTTGAACCATGCTTTAAATGGGTTTGTGTTAGGTTTAGGTGGTTTTGAGGGCGGTGTTGTTCTTAAGACTGTTGATGGGGCAACGGGGGCTGGAAGCGGTACATAAGGTCGCTGCCATTGCAGATTTTCAGGAGCATCTTTTTTCTTCTTTTTCTCCACATCACTAATTATATCAACCACATCATCGGCAGGCAGGTGCAGCTTGCTGGAGATTTCAATTAACTTGTCAATAGTTTGTGGATCAATATCATCATCATCACTGTTATCTTCCTCTGAGCGTTTGTCTTCTGCTGCATTATTGTCCTGGTACTTCTTCCCATCTTGCTTGACCATGTACTGCAGGAGCATGTCTGATGCAATATCTGCGAGTTTCTCCTCCTCTGCCTTAGCTCTCTGAGCCTCGGCTGCCTGTCTACGCACCTCCTCTTGTTCAGCTTTAGCTCTAGCCTCCTCTTCTTCAGGACTCAGCAATTCCTCATCTTCTTCATCCTCCCCATTTTCTTCTTCTTGGTCTTCAAGATTGTCATTAAAATCATCCATGAAGTTGCCTCCTCTATACATTGGACGATTCTTGTTCTTTTCTTGTTCCTGCTGCCACTTGAGCTTCTTCTTGGACAGGGCTAAGTCATAGCCCTTAGCTTTGGGTTTGATCTCATTATTCATTAGGCCATTGCGGTCCAGATAGTCAAGGTAATCTCCGCGGCTCTCCCTCTGGCCAGTTGAGGAATCGCGCTCCCTCTTTGTGGCTGTGCTGTAGCTTTGGAACTCTTTTAGCATGGTCTCCAGATTCTTCAACTCCTCCGAGCTCAGCTGCTCATCCTTCTCCCCATCAGTGCCTCTCTCTGGCTCCGGCTGCCCCTTTATGCTCACCACTTCTTTTGTTGCTGCATCTGCATCTTTCACTGGCACTGTTTGACTGGTGGTATGACTTTTGACCTTTTCTGTGAGCCTTTCTTCTTCTTCCTCTATTCTCTTTCTCTCTTCATCCTCCTCTCTCTCTCGCTCTTCCCTGCCCTGCGCTGCAGCAGCTGCCATTACTAGCTCCAGCTCCTCATGTCCATCTCTGTCTCTGTCAGCCCCCTGGATCTCCCTCACCTCCTCAGTCTTGTCCTCTCCTCCATTCTTGTTTTCCTCACTCCTGATGTCCTGAGGCTTCTTGAGGGCCTCCAAGAGCACTGCTGCTAGGGTTTTGGGGTCAATGTCTTTGAAAAGTTCATCCTCCTCTTCTTCTTCTTCATCCTGTGCCACTTGCTGACCACCTCTTTCTTGGGTCTGAATCTGTGTCTGTGGAAGTTCAAAAGAGGGTGGTCTGTGTCTACTACTGAGTGTCTCATTGTCTTCAGTCACAGGGCTGGTGCTTGAGGGCTTAAACGTCAGGCTGAAGAGGATGAACAGAAGCACAATTGGGGCACTTGAAAGTTCTTGCCACCGGATCATGACCGCACAGGTCTGGAGGTGAGACCTAAAGGTGATGCGCCTTCAGAGAGGGTAGGATGGAAGGAAGAAAGAAAGAGAACGTTTTCAGAAGATAGAGAAGATACCAAACATACATCCCCTTCATAACATGTGCATTAGAAAGACCCCTTTTAAGCCAGACATTCAGTTTTAAAGGCTCATACATTGTAAGATGCACATGAAGGAGGATGACACCATTACCCCACAAGCTCAACTGGTTTATGCACAAGCAACATTTCCCCTGATTAAATACTACAGATAGTTTGACCATTGCTCACTAACTGCATGCATGCTATATGGAGGACAGGTATTATATATGATGTATGAACAATATTGGTTATTGTAAATCCACCATATAATGGGATTTTATTGAACAATGGTGAAAATTTCGAAAAATCTCTTTTCTACCTTAGTCAGTATTTGTTTTAGTATAAAGGTTAACTATTAAAGCTCATAAACATTTCATATTGTGCTTTATATACTGATGTACTGTGCGGTGTGTTCACACACGATTCATTAGAGAAGAGATGATGGACTGTTGAGTGCGTCACCACCTTATCCAAAAGAAAATGAAAGATCAAACCTCGCAAAAAAACGTTAATCAGAGAGGAATCAAGATAAGGCGCGTGCTCTGGTTCTGCTATAATTGGTGTCTGCTATTTGTCCTGGTTTATAATTGACGGCAAAGCTCGAGCGCTCGGGACGCGCACGGGGAGTGGAGAGTGAGAAGCGCTAAGAGGGAAGAGTCTCTGATCCGGAGGCTCTACGGTGTAGTCGGTCGATTTAAATACTCAATAATGAGCAGCCCACTTTATAGCAATTATCTTAATATCAAACAGACCAAAATGATAAAGAAAAATGTGTCGTCTTTAAATTCTGAATGAGAAAAGCGCACTTAAATGGACGCAAATGTATGAAAATAACATATTAGTGAATTATTGATGTTTATTGAATGTAGATGTTGATGTTCTTTTGTAAATGTGGAAAATATTGACCAAAATCTTTAATAACGTGCGTCTATAATACCATGAATCTGCGCGCGAACACCAGTGACTAAACGTCTGTTTCCAACTGAAATAACATGACATGACTGCACATGACTACACACAGAAACATCTTTGTGTTAAATTAGCTTGCATTGCTCCTTAAGTGCAGTTGGACTCAAATGACAGCTAGGCTACTGAAGACTCTTCGTGGCTAAGAATGTAGATGTGCATGAGAATCAAACTGCAGATATGCGCTGAAGCTTAATGGGACCAGAGGATGAAAAAGTAGCTTTGACATGGCATCTCACTCTTTGACTCTCTGGATGAAGCCGCGGCAAAACTGTGTTTTTTTAACAAGATGTTGCGCTTAAGGAAACCCCCTGCTTCAAAGAAGTAACTGCCTCTTCTTTCCTTTGTGTCCTTTTCTACTGTCGCTGCTTTTGGTGAAATACTCTTGGGAGGTAACAGCGCCAAAGCACATTAGTAATCCGCCTTTAAGACGCCGTGTCTTCTTCACGTAATCTTCTGCGTTAAGCCAGACCTTTTTTAATTTAAGAATTAGGAAAGCCACAGCGCCGTGCCGCCGAAAAGTATGGCAAACTAGTCCGCAATTTGAAATGCACAAAAGCCCTGTTACATGCTCCAAAGACACAGCGTTGACTCGGTCATGGAGGCAACAGCATCCGGCACGCGCTTTCCTTTAGTTTGGGGTGTAAATAAAGACCTTAGTCAATGGGGGAAATGCTGAATGTGTATTCCACATAAGGCCAAAACATCTCACAAGAAACTTCACGCTCAAAGCCTGTTTTTGTTTGTCGTCTCAAAAGGGAGTCCCTGTTATTATTTTTGGGTGATGATGCTATGGTGATGGGAGAGATGATGAAAGAGGCAGCAGGGGAGTGGCTGTATTCATGCTGCTGAGACCTTATTGATCTTTCCTTATCAGCACCATTAAAAGGTGTACTGGCGTCATTTAAAGGCACGTTTGAGCTCCAGTGCACTCAAATAAGCACGATGGTGGTGGTAATGATGATGAGGATGATGATGCATCAGTTTCGACTCCACCCAGTGATGTTCCTCCATAAATGTTCTGCTTTTGTATAACAGAACTCAACTCTTTCTTTCTTTCTGCTGTCTGCTATAACCCTTTACCTCGTTTACTCACATGTTATTATGAACACAGTCAATAGGTCTGTATACCTTGGTCGTTAATGGCTTTAAACAAAGTGGTTGGCGCAGTGTTTTTCTTGCTTTAACACCTTGGTGATCTCCCCCGACTTACACTTTATTCAATTATTTACTGTTACCACCATCCACGGTGTGCTGTAAAGTAGTTTCCGCCACTTTGCTCTTGTGTTATTGTATGGAAACAAGGACTTACCGGGATCCCAAGCGCGACGCGGTCCGGAGCACTTTTTCTTCCTCTTTGCTGTTGTAGCTTTGCGGCCGGTCTCACTTTCTCTTTTAACTGCTATTTAACTTTCCTTTTTTTCTGTCTAAATGAAAGAACTGTGTCTGAACTGATGTGCTTTTGAAATGTGGTAAGAATAACGCTTTGTTGCACGTCGTCGTGACGGCGCTGCTGAGAGATATTTTCAGCACCCCGGTCAGCTCCTCGTCTTTATATGCGGGCCCTCCTGTGGCCACGTGACCACGCGTCACCGCTGCCCATTGACGTCATGGCCTTCCATTGATAAGAACGTTCGCGTCGATCGAACCCGCGAGCCTTTGCTACGCTGCAGTGCCCAGATGAATGAACGGGAGAGGGATGAATGAACTAGTACTCCGGGGTTTTTTCTGTTGGAGAGAGGATGGCGAGGGAGGGGGAAGGGGGGGGGGGGTAGAGAATGAGGGAGAGAGGCTGACTCCCAAGAAGCAGCTGTTGTAATCTATAAAATGCCACATCTGATATGTCGACCATGTAGACTAGCACACACTTCAACACACCACAAACACTGGAAATTTAAATACTGACATAAGTAGTAGCCTTCATCATCAACAAATTCTCTGTTCTCTCTTGCAGGACATGACGGTGCTGGTAAGATGAACGTTGCCAAAAATGAATACATAATCCTGGAATATTTTAGCCTATGTATATTTTTTCTATGGTGTCTCACGGTTAGTGTAGTAATCTTTAACCTGTAGTTATCTTTGGTAATTGTCTAAATTTTTTAAAGACTTTCATAGGAAACTTCTTGTAATTCCTGTAGATCCTCTTGCTATGGCAATAGTTTATAGAAGCCTCTAATTCTTTTTCCAAACATGACACAGCAACTTAGCAACTTCAGACTCCTGTCTGAAGCATGTTGCCACTTTCCAAAGACAACCATGTATCTCAATTTTTCCCAATGTCATTTGATCACTCTACCACCCTTTACATTATGAACCAGCAGAAATGCTCCAAAATTACATAAGATAAATACTCTAGAAGTAAAAGTAAAGAATGTTGTTGTCTTTACCTGTAAAGTTGCCATTTTGTTGACAGTAATGAAAATGACTTTCAGGTTTTATATCTGAAACCATTTAATGAATCCCATCAGCTTTGGGTATGTGTATCACCATTTGACACCATATGATGCATGCCCATTAGTAACCATGCTCTGTGAAAGAAAATGCTTTGTCAGGTCACATATTATAAGAGAGAAAGCCTCTTTCACTTGATAGAAGCATGTACTTGTGTAAGGGTGTATGTTCCTGCAGGAAGAGAGATGAGGTGGCAGAGAGAACAGCAGCCTAACAGGGTAGCAAAGGGCAGACTCTTGTAAGCTATGATCATTATTGACAGAGTTATTAGAGAAGTTGCTTTTGATGTTTTCCACAAACTAGACCAGTTCACTAGACCAATGCATCATATTCATTAGCTAAGGAGAAATAAAAACAGCAGATCTATATAAATATATACATTTTTTTAGAGTATGAGGTGTGATCTGTCAAACATCTGTCAAACAACATACTTTTTTCACCTTAAATTTTTAAACTGCAAAAGGCTGCAGTTTTGTAGTAGTCCAGGAATAAGCTGAGTCTACTGGCTGCCTTTTTTCTGACTGCAGGAATAATGCAGTCGCCAAAACAAACAAAAAAAATCTACTGTTAATTTGCTTCATGTGCTGAACAAAGAAACTCCCTGTAAGGCTCTCACAAATATATGAATAGCTTGCTTGGCTCGGTACCAAAAAGAAATGCTGAAGGAAAATCCCAGTTTCTTTCTTGTCGCTGGCTCCTTTATAATGTCTTTTCCATGAATATAAATCTTCCCTTTTTCCATTAAGCCAAAAATCCAGCTTTCATGTTCACCATATCATCTAAGTGAATGGCTTGCATCTGTCTTCTCATATTCCTGCCTCGCTGGCATGTCAAATTTAGTCAAGCAGGGCAGGAGGTAAATCAGAGATGTACACTACTTTTCAGTGAATCTTTACACCAAGAAGTTATTCATGTTTTTAAGAGTTTTAAAATGGTTTCTATCACTTCCGCTAAGACATATTTCACTCTGTGTATTATAACATGAGTGCAGTATTAAAGGAAATGTAGTGTAGCCAATTCCCAGATTGTCTTAAGTGTTCTTAGCTTACCTGATGCTGGACAGTTTGTTACAAATAACAAAGCTTTCAGAGTGTAGATGCAGTAGGTTGTACACTTTTTATGGCTTTAAGATAGATGAATTGGATTAGGGCATGCAGAGAATGGGTGGACAACATTTTCTCATGGTTGTCAAGAAAGATTTTAGGTCACTGTAGCTGGCTGTCGGCTTATGTTAACTTCACGAAGAGACTATTGTTTGTTCATGCCATGTAAGTGGTTCATCTCCAGTTGAGTCCTGCTGCTTTATGTAGTAGTACTGTCTACTGAACTAAAATTAGTGACCTGATCAGGTCTTATAGAAAATTAGATTTGCTGAAAAGTTTAAACACTAAGCACTTCTGGAAAATGACCTAAGAGCTAATATAGGGCTGCCAATATATTCTATATTTTAACAGTAAAAACACTATGATAATATAAAATGTTTAAAGATGGATTCCAGCCTAAAATCAAGGTTTAAAATGTTGTCGTGTTATGTAGTATTCTGTAGCATCACATAATTTCCTTCAGCCTCAGGATTTTTAATCGTTACATGGTTTCGTTCATCAACATTCTCTTACTACAGTACCCGGCACAGATTATGCAAATACATCAGTCAACTATTTGGAATCCTTGTGGCATCAACCAGTCACTGCTAGCCCAGCCACTGAGATAACACAATCAAGTTAGAAGGAGCTTGGAAAGATCTTCATAATGTTATAATAAACAAACATCAGAACTATCCAGACTGGTCTTCCCTCAATGTTTTAAATGTGAAAACTGAACAATAAAAAACCAGGACAGGAAAAATAAGGACATCTTTAAACTTTGTTGCTGATGAAAACTTGAACAGCAAAAACTAACAAACAAATTGATCTCTGACTCTCACTCAAATAGCTCTTATTTTGCACACATTATGAGAAGAACCAATTCATTGGAAAAGGAGATTATACAGTTGAAAGCAAAAAGGAAGAGGATGAGCCACCATCAAGATAGATACATACAATCAGAGATGTCATTCAGACACTGAACATTCTAAAATGTTCCAATTCTTGGTGCAACAATAGAAGTTAATGGCAGTTCAATATTACAATCAATATACCATTGTCTTTACATTCAGAGCTTTTATATTTTCACTGTTTTACATTTGAAAGATGATTAAAAAAGTAATGAAATCAAACGTGAACAGTTTACTCTAGGGCATAACATATGCAACCAAGATGGGCACACACACACACTTGCTACTTGTTGTGCCATGCTGTATAACAAATCTTGTTATTTTGTGCAACCATTACATACTAGACATACATCAAAGCAATACAAGCAAATGAGTGTCAAATGTGATTCAGACCAGTAGCATTCAGCATATGCCAAAGCAGGTTTTAGGTGGATTTTTGAAAATTCAAGGCTAAGTGTAATAAACACGAGATTTGTTTATGGTTATGTTTGGATGGCCACTGTCTATATTGTCTCAGGCCTACAGCTGCTGTTTTGGATCTGCTGTTCTGAAGCAGCAGCTTTGGGGCTCTGCAGTATGAGTACACTAATTCTAAAATGTTAGTATGGAATTCTGACACACAAGCAAAACATTTCACGTAGCAATTATTACAAAACCTAAGAAGCCTAAAGACTTAAACAGGAGACATTATGGAGAAACACTAACCACATGCTCAGAACCAAATTGATGCAATATTTTGATAATAATATAGTCTGTGATGTGAGTACAAGGGATGCACGATGATTCTGGAATCATATCTGTATCAAAAAATATTTGCTTGAGAAAATAATGTTGGCATCAGACATACGTCTACATTTGACTAATATATTTCAAACCAGTATTTGATGAAGATTTTATTGCTCTGTGGAGGAGCAGAGTGTTTAGATAACACTAGAATACAGTGCAAAAACACTTCCATCTTTCTTATTAAGCTTATAGAAACATGTTGTTGCTCTAAGTTCAAAACATCACTTCTCCAAAACAGTAATTTCACAAAAGCAAAAAAAACCCTCTGAATTTATAATGATTGTTAATGCAACGTTAATGCAATGTTAACTGTGTTTTTTCCAAGCAATTCTAGACATTTTGATCTATTCATCAAAAAAATTGGTGGTTTCAAATGCTGTAAATAAGAAATGACAAAAAATGAGATAAAAGGTTTTGTTCTGACAACAATGTAATGTAAGTTATATGCAAGTAATAGTTTTCTAATCCAGGTAGAAGTAGTCTCAGTTCTTCTTGTGTGTTGACATCGGTATTGACATGCGCAGATAAGTAAGAATAATATCGGATCTTGGCCTCGGCCTGCACATCCTACATCGGAGCATCCCTATCTTTCAGCCGTTCTGTTGTTGCTCTCCAGTCTTACACAGCAAACGCTAATGACGTGAATAATGAATCAGTTTAGTGTATTATTCTGAACGCAGCCTCCCCTCCCACCAAAAAAAAACTTGATTCTTCAATTAGTACGCGACAGACGGACCATTGAGTCGATGTGAGGCACACCAAGGGTCTTGCAGTGCTTTTCTGCATCAGAGACCGAACAACAGTGTGTTGACAAACCGCCGTTGCTCGCCATGGCCCGTGGGACCTTAGAAGGCCAGTTTGCCTCTTCCTCCTCCTCATTTCCGCCCTGCCGCGCGCGCTCACGCCGGAGACGGATCGCCCGCGCGCTCGCCTCTGACTCGGAGTTAATGAGGCGGCGCGCACCGCAGTTCAGACCACCCCACCCCCTCCAAACAGATCAATCTCTCTCGCTACAGCAGCCATCATTTCACCCCGCCGAACCTTTCGGGGGGAGCTCTCTCTCTCAAACGAGCCCATCTGTAATGGAGGCAGACGGCGACCCGTGGGTGGGGGCGGGGTGGACCTTCGTTTGGAAATCAGGCGGGAAGCCACCAGCCCACGCACGCGCACGAAGAAACCCTGCGCGCACAGGCCGCGTGGGAGTGTGCAAACACGAAACGCTCTTACAGGGCTTTTCCTTAGCTCAGGCGTGGGCGTAGCGCGAGCGCGCACGAGCAAGTGAGTGTGTTTGTAAGAGAGAGAGAGAGAGAGAGAGTTGCACATACACACACACACACTCACTTTATCTTCTAATTTTTGTGGGGGAAGCTGCAATTGCCTTCTTATTTTTTTTTATCCGTGAAAAAAACTGCGAATGTTCCATTTGAATATAGGCCCTGCTCTCTGACATTACCATGGTAATAATGAGTAATTCTTTTCTCTCATTTCTCTGTGCTTTCAGCTCTGAATCATCCAGCGTAAATAGTTATAAATGCCTTACTGCTGCTAGTAACCCCCTTCCCCCCCCCCAGTCCCTCTTCATTAGTCACCACTTTAGCTGCATGTGTGATGGTGGGTCGCAGTATTGATTTTTCATATTATCAGAGGCCGGCAGATAACAGTAGTCCTTGTCATACTGTAGACAGAGTAATAATCTAAAGCCGATTGCTTATGCATGAGTGGTCAGTTTTCTAGTGTGAGTCATGCTCCGTGCCAAGCCAGGCTCTGACACAAGGACCTTTTTTTCTCAGTGAGGAAAAGAGAAAGTAATTTAAGGGCGCGAAAGGTTTATAGTGCCTACCGGCTTGACTTATCGAGGCAATCTTTAACAAATAAATTGAAGTTGTCTTCACTTCTGTGCTTTCATTGCATATTTATTTTTTCACATTGTACAGTGTTGTGTGCTTGCCCAACCAGAAGATCAAATCCAAGTCTACTGCTAGGCAGCAAGTAAACAGTCAGTTCTTGTAGATGATGTGTTAGAAACTGGAAAAACTGACAAGGGCCAAGAGTGGTTAGACAATTGGGTGAGAAGCGTTATGATGATCTGGGTGTTGTTCTGCTGAGAAACCTTGGGTCCTGGCTTTCATGTGGATGTTACACTGACATTTATCACCTACCTAAACATTGTTGCAGACCAAGTACCTTTTGCAGACCAGACATTGTTCCTGCCAACAGTATTCAGCAGGATAGTGTGTCCTGTCACACAACAAACATTGTTCAGGTATGATTCAATGAACATACCAAAGTTTAGTGTCTTGTCCTGGCCTCCAGTACCCCAGATATTATTGCTAATTGAGCATATGTGGGATGTGTTGGACAAATTTAGAATCTATGGTGGCCCCACCTCACAACTTAATTGGGACATAAATGATCTGCTGCTAATGTCTTAATGCTAGATCTCATAGAATACCTCCAGAGGTCTTGTGGAGTCCAGGCCTCAATGGGCCATATTTGTTTTTGCAGCAAGAAGGGGGGCCTACACAATATCAGGCAGGTGGTTTTAATGATATAAAACACTTTTTAAAACTTCAGTTATGACTCTTTATTTATGCCTTTTTTATTTGTATTTTGTTTTGTCTTGTTCGCCATTGGCTCAAAAAAATTAAAATTGGAACCCCTAAACAGAGGTTAGGCACCCCTACACTAGAGAAACTCCCCAGCTCACTAACAGCCTTGTTCTAATTATAGTTCACTGAAGTGTTGTGCAAACTTACAGCATCAGTTAGGTGCTTACATTGCTGCAGCACATCAACTACAGTTGGCCTTTCTGCTAAAAGCTTTTTAAAATGCACAAGGTAATGAGGGAGGTAATGCTCATTTACTTTTCCATTACACATATGGATCATCGACTGAAATATTAGCTGCAGTGGGCTACAGTCATTGTGTTACATTCACAAGTCAATTGATGTATTGAGTAAGTCCCTTTGTGCCAACACAATACAATTCGGCTACAACTGCACCTTTTCAAGCCTTGTAGCTCCAGTACAAAACTAAACAAGCAAACTCTGGACACCAAAAGTCTCAAATGATTTAATGCCTGATATGGCCTTTACTCTCCAACAGGATCCTAACATTAAAATAGTTGGTGCTTTACATTTGTTCTGGCCTTTCAGCCTCTGGTGAAATGTTGCCACTGGAATGTCTGTTGCCTTTGGTTTTCATTTAACCCCTCCTTCTCTTTGTATTTCTTCGGTTTGTTTCATTGGCGTCATGTCCAAAAATCCCATTTGTAATCTGTGGTAATTTAAACACTTACACAAGGTACATCTGAGGTGAACATAAACATGTGTTAAGACTGCAAGTGTATGGACCATGTGTGTCTTTTTTGGGACAAGTAGTTACCGAGATTTTCACAGTTTTTTTTCTTTTCTAATATTTCATATAACAGGTTAGAACCAGTGACTAGTAACAAGGATCTTGATGGCACAATACAAAAAAGTATGCCCAGATACCAAAATTGACTCTTTATGGCCAAGAAATGACAGTGTACTTTACTTGCCTCCAACAAGTTAATGCAATCAAGGCATACCACTCCTTCTACTAGCATCTTGTGTTAGTCTAACTGTTTATGTTAGACCACCTATATAAGATATAATGTTGTAAAGGATTGCCATGGAAGGTAGGTAAATAAACATCAGGGCTGTGTGTGTATAGTTTTGATGGAAGCTAACTGGTTAGATATGTGGTTGGAATGTGCACATGTACTCAAGTACCAGGTTAATCATTCACTACTCCATGAAACACATCCTTTATCATGAATCTTGTTGCCAAGAACACATTGTTAAGGACACAAGAAAGCAAAGATAGTGTGGCTTTATCATGGAACTAAGTAGTTTGCTTTAGCTGATGTTAGCTATGTACAGAAACACCAATAATATAATTATCCAACAAAATAATACGATGGTACATGATCCACTGAAGAGAAATAATGCTTCCAGTGTTGTTCTTGTTAGCAATGTTTACACATTACTTTATCTGACATGGAAATCTATTGGTTTCCCTTGGCTATTATTAGGCTTAGGGTATGTACTGACATCACTTTCCATGCCAATCTTTTGGACATGACTGTTTTTAGTATGGGAAACTGAGATGCAGTTGTCTAGAGTTTGGGTGTGAGACGATGATACATCATGCACTTCGTTGCCCTGTAACACAAACAAAAATCTGTTGCTCTAAACTGTCTTTCTATATTTTTTGGCAATCTGTAAAAAAATTACTTGATTCTTGCTGAATCTTTTTGTGCAATCAACCATAAGCTCTTTCCCATTTTACATGTTTTTGTATGTTTTCGTGGCATTTAAGCAAAACACTAATGCTGCTACTCAATAAGTTTTTCTGCCACTCACTGGTTGTAACCACAGTGACTGCTGCCTACAGATATGTCACATGCATACCTTGTATAATAAGACATGTTGTGAAATGTATTCCTGTTTCTGCTCTTTCATATAAAAAGGTAAAGCACAGCTTCTTTTTAATGTCATAGATTTTTAAAATTTTGAACAAAAGTTTTTTTCCCTTTCCTTCCTTTCCTTTACATTATTTTTCTCCTTTTCTGGATATCAGATCATAAACTCTTTATAATAATTGAATATAAATATTCATCTAAATAAACATCCCTGATATTTTGTTACAGATGTGCAATTATGTCAACATCTATATAAAATTCAATATCTATTTCAATATCTATAAGAGGGCTAAAAAAGCCCTGTTTACCTCTGGCATTTAATTTGGGTCCTGATTGAAGAAAACAGCACTAAGAACAGTTGTAAACATTGTAGACTCATACTTTGTTTCATGATATACATTGTTAGGAGTAGCTTTACATGCATACAAGAAACATCAGTGTTATTTTGTGATTAATACCACAATTATTAAAGTAATAAAAATATGCCTTTCATCACAGATTGTGTGTGTTGGACTGATTTAAAACATGTACCATAATGAAATCCCCAGAACTTATATGCCAAATTAAATTAGGTATTAAATCATCAACAATCATTTGATGAAAGATTCCTTTTTCTTTGTAATTTGTTAAACTTCCATGATCTTGATTGCAGTGTAAAATCTGAATTCTCCAGTTGTTTAAGCAACCTCAGCCTCTTAAGCTATTTTTGCAAGAAATTTGACCTTCAATCAGTGGACATATAAATGAATGATTCAGTTTTTGGCTGTGTTCATATAGTATTTCATCAGAACTTGGCAGCAAGCCACAGGTAGCCAGAGGAAAAAAATCTATCCTAATTAGACTGTACTGTAACTGAATGTAGTTTTTCACTGATAAGCCCAGTTATTTTCATTTTACCCCCAATCATAATGCATTTCCTACACTCTGCATCAAATACAGTACATTTTGTTTGTAGGATGCACTTGAGATGTAAATAAGGTACATGCTTCAAAACCTCCTTTCAGTATTATCTGAGAATAAGCCACTGGCAATTTATACTTCTCACTTTATCATCACACATCCAAAAAACATTTAAGTATTTGCATCACCCACACATTAATTTAGCATTTTGAGAATTTAGAGTAACTG
>JBBPDA010000013.1:11257848-11271660 GCA_037974385.1 Arnoldichthys spilopterus | reverse complement strand
CTCTCTCTCTCTCTCTCTCTCTCTCTCTCTCTCTCTCTCTCTCTCTCTCTCTCTCTCTCTCTCTCTCTCTCTATCCCCCTCACCCCACCACACTAGTCCGTTTGTCCCTGAGTGAGAATTAGTTTAATTTAATGTTTCTCTAATGGTGGCCTCTTTACCCAGCATGCTCTGGGCTTAATGGCTCTCGTGGCCCCCCATTCCTGGGCTTATTTCCTGTGATTAAGCCCTACCATGGCACCGCAGTCGCTTCTGTACACTCACATACCCACGTTTATCAATTAAAGCCCTTCCTCCGTCTCCAAGCAGCCAGCTAATTAGCCTACAGCTAAACTGAAGAGGAAATGCGGCTAGATTAATGGCTGCTTTGTTTGGGAAATTAGGTGGGACTGGGGTGTTGTGTTTTGTGCTGCAGTGAGTAATTGGGACAAGGACTGCTTGGAGAGTATGAGTAAGGTTCTGTCCAGTGTCATCTAGGTTACAATGGTTGCAGGAATAGCTGCAGTTGTTTCTCTAGTGCCTAAACACATACCAGTTGCCTTAACCCTATCTTTAGTTTAAAAACAGTTCATAAACACTACATTCTTGTGGTTAGAAAGTCACTTGTAGAGGTGCATGGGATCTCATGTGCATTTATCTGCACCTGCACTGAAATACATCATTCTATATATAAAAAAATGTACTCTGAAATTAAGGCTGAAAACAATAATGTCCAGTAAAATCTGTTACTATTTCAGAAATTATTTCCCTTTATCATTTTGGTTATTTGGCATGAATTAAAAACACTGATGCCAAAATAGAAAATCCTTAAGTGGATCTGTAAATCATTTAAAAAACATTTCAAAACATAACAGTGGCCATTTGCCAGTGGACAATGCTTATTCCCAGAACTAAATATTTCCAAAATGCTTGGTTAAAAAAACATCTACATCGTAATGGGGGCAAAAATAAAAATAGCTTACAAACAATCCACCACTCTCTGTAAAATGACTAGCAGTGTGGCATCTAATTCCAGACATCAATGTAGTAAGAGGAGAACACAGCTTAAAAAATTTAAGTGGCAAACAAATGTGACAATGTCACACATATTTGCAGTGGTGCCATAGAAGAACCCCTTTAAGTTAATAAAGAGATTTGAAAAATCATGTCATTAGATGTTTGATTATAAAGAACCTTGTTAAAATGTACAGAAGTATATTCAAGCCTAGAGCCCTTTACAAACCTTTAAATTTAAGAGTCAGTTAAGTTAGTGTTCAGTTCACATGTTTGATTAAGCCTCCCATAACCTTTTTAAAGTAATCAAGAGATGGTCTACACCGCTTAAACCTGAGTGGATTATATGTTAGATATAAAACTAGCACTTCTTTTTCAGAAAGCAAAGCTGTAGGAGAAGAAAGTAGTTTTTGGAGACCTGTGTGGGATGCTAGTGCCCCATGGCTAGCACACTGAATGGTAAAATGGGTGGTAATTTATAACGGAAGTGCGCAACATACCGAAATTGACACAGAGAGCACATTATTATCATCATCACCATCATCATCGTAAGTATAATGATTATCTGCACCAGTAGCTAAGGCACCCCTCCCCTTTTCCTCTCACTCTCATCTTTGGGTTGTGTCATAAGGCTGGGTCAAAAACGTACAAGTACCAAGAAAGAAAAGGGAGAGAGAGAGAGAAAGAATAATGTTTCACTGCCCTTTAACTCATGTATACCTTTTTGTCCAACAGTTCTTCATTGACAAGCATTTCCTGTGCTCTTCATACTTATCACTGACCCCTTTTCCCTTTAGCCCGATTCTCTCGATGCTGCACAATGGCCACATCTGCTATTATGTGTATGAGTCACAAAGCAGGGCTGAGCTCAGTAGAAAAAAAAAAAGAAACGTGTATTCTGACAGAAATAATTTTAATAGAGCAGATGTCACTTCACACACTCCTAGACTACATGAGCATGGCCAGTCTGTATGATTTAATTCTATCTGAAAAGTGTGAAATGCAACAGTATTGTATTATAACCTCCAGCCTTGGAGACAGCTGAGTACTGCCAACTACTGGACTAAAGGTGCAACTGTAGTTCTTTGCATCAAAACTGTTCCACACTTCATTCACAAAAAGACCCAGAGGAAGGTAAGAATGGTGGTGAATGATGAATGTCAAAGCTTGTGCTTAAGCACGTTTAGCTAAATAGATTGAAATGGGGGTGTTGTTAGGTTGTTGCTGTTGCTGTGTTTGTCTGCATTGATTTCTTCTTAACAAGGTGGGGGTAAGGGAGAGTTGAGTGATATGTTTTACAAGAATATTATTATGCTTTTTCTCTTAATTAAATGAACTTATTCTTTCATCACCTGATTACTTTTGTGTAGATATTTTTGGGAATTTCCCATATTCTGTGCACTCTAGTAAACAATATTTATTTGAATGTCCTCTGCACTGACACTGCTTTTTTCTTTATTATAGTCTCCAATCACTCAGAAAAACAGGTGTAGAAAAGAGGAATTGTATTAATGACCCTGGCACTGTCATCATAATGCAGTGCAATCAAAAGTTTTATGATGCCAGCACTTGCCGTTTCAATGCACATAGATTATTTTTGGTCTGGTGCATGCATATTTTTGCTCCATGTGGTCTTAATGGGTTTTTTTTTCTTTTTTTGTCTGCATTGCTACATTCTGAATGGCTACACATGGCCCATTCACAAAAAAATGCAGGGATAAAAAGATTACTGCAGATTATTTGCAGAGGACCATCATAAGGAAACAGAAGCCACAACGTTAGTGTTCTGTGTAGGCCATTTCTAAAGGCATTCATAATTAGAGAATTTTTCATATTAAAAAAAACTTTGTCTCTGGCATTGTGCAGTCCTTTTATGCAGTCTGTTCTGGTAGCGTTTAAAAAAATATAACATGAATTAAATACTATACTTACTATAAGCCGTGAGGCATGTACATATAATATATATTTATATTATTTTATGAAAAACGGAAATGTGCCTCACAATATGCAATTTCCATTATACAGACTACTGACATATTAAAGGAGAAAAACAAGAGAAAAACTCAGCAAGGTGCTAAACCACCAATATTTATATGGATTTTTATAATGGATCTAAAGAGACAACTGGACACATACCATGCTATTAAAATGGGCCCCCCTGCATATCAGAAACACTGAAAACCATATAAATGATCCTTAATATAATTTATAAATGTATAGTTGAGCCTTTTATTTGTCTTTATACACTACTGGTCAAAGTTGTGGAACATCCAATGTTTCCAGGTCTTACTGGTAATTTAATTTGGGCAGTGGTGGCTTAGTGGTAAGGACGCTGCCTTTAAGACCTGAAGGTTACAGGTTCGAGTCCCAGCCTGGGCACTACTGAGTTACCCTTGAGCAAGGTACCGTCCCACTACACTGCTCCCCGGGCACTGTTGATAGCTGCCCGCTGCTCCACAAGTGCACGTGTGATGGGTTAAATGCAGAGGTCACATTTTGTTGTGGTGCTTGAGTGTGTTTACAATAACAAATAGTTGCTTTCACTTAAGCAGTTCAATTACAGTAAATAACCTTAAATAGTACATAGGTAAGTGGTTACAAAAATATATACATCATAAATAAAATGTTAAGATTTTATTAAAACCAGAGTTACAGGTTTTTGAGTAACATTCTTTTTATGGCATTTCAAAGGGTTCCCTTTTTAATTGGTTTCTTACCCCTTGACAACAAACACAATGGAATGGGAGTTTTGCCTGGCACAGATGCTATTAGCAGCTATATTATCACCTTTGTTATTTTTGCTGTGCTATTAACTAGCCAAGTTAGCTGCAACATCAAAAAAAGATAATTGTTATGAGATAAGACATGAAAATATTATACAATTTACATAATATTTTATTGATTAACTGTAGGTTAGTGAGTGGATTTTACATACAAAGCAGTGCCATGCTTATGACCTTGACATCTCCTCGCTAGCAGGTGTAGAAGTGAGTTTATGCAAGCTGTAGTTTAGAATAAATTTTAACAGAGTGGAGGGGAGATTGAGGTAAAAACTGTTATTAAAAAGCTTCAAATTATTATCATCATATAAACATCAGACTTTAATGATGTGTTATTTGGTGGTTTTATTTATTTTTTTGCAAACCAAGAAGTACGTTAAATATAATATTATGGGGGGGGGGGTAATCCCCCCCATTTTAATGTTCCTTATAGCCCCCCCCCTAAATTTACACCTATGCTTACAGTTTTCCTGCAGCAATGTAAATAAATTAAGCTTTGAAGGATATTGCACACAATTGCCCAGCTTCTGCTGATGATTCCATCTAAACAAAGACAGAGCAAAAGCACATTGTTCCTACAATCTATGATGCATTACTGGCATAGTACTGTACTGCAGATAGTACTGTATATCACTGTCAGAATGGTAAGGAAAAAACAAAAACCAAATAAACAGTAATATAATGAGGCAAACGATTATAAGAACTCAGCAATACATTCAATCAATGGAAGAGCAGAACAATCTCCAGACTTAACTTAGTCCAGTTGGTTTGGGATGAACTAGACAGAAGGGGAAGTTAGAGTAAAGCAGAAAATGTTGGGACACATCTAGGAATACTTTGCATTAACCTAAAAGGGTAAAATAAACTTATATTGTCATTGTGAACACACTCAGAGTGCACCACAACAAAATGTGACCTCTGCATTTAATCTATCACATGTGCACACATGGAGCAGCGGGCAACTAACTACAGCACCCAGAGAGCAGTGTAGTGGGAGAGTCCTTGGTTAAGGTTACCTCAGTGGTACGTGGGCCAGAACTTGAACCTGCAACCTTCTGTCCTAACCACTAACTACTGCCCACTTTTACCATTTTTAGGCCTTAATTTATTTCCTGTGCCTCAGGAAAGGTAACAAGTTTTCCATTAAATGTATATTTTTACCTTTGAGTAGTTTGGTAGAACTGCATAAATCACCACCACTTGTATAATAATACTATACTTTTATGTTCTGTATAGTGTTATTCAAGATGCCAAAAACATGGAAAGGAGAAATAGAGGCAGAACGTGTAATAATTTTCATGTTCCCGTTTTACATTTGATCTCATTTCACACTCATTTTCTCACACCAATATTTATTCTCTCTTTCTTCACTTACTCCAGGCATTAACATTTCATTGACAGAAAAATGTTAAAAAGCCATTCTCTATACTTCTCCTGGCAAGGCCTGCACATTTAATTTAAAGAAGATTGATTCTCTAATGTTCATGATATTGATACTGGACTAAGTCTTGTGGTTTATTTTTTTATTTTCATCTCAGTAGGATGATTGCTTCCGTCATTACTGTACTCCACTATGCCACTTCGTTTCATTTTATTCATAGAAAAAAGGTTTAAAGTGGAATAGTTTGTGCCTGTTGGTGCCTGATAGAAGGAACTAAGCAGAATTTGGCATGCTTCAACTTATCTGTGCTTCAAACATGGTTTCAGAACTTTTTAATACAGAAGTGCATCTTAAGACATTAACTAAACCATTGAATTTTATACTATTTTAATGTGTCTATTTAGTAGAATAATAATAAGGTTTATTTGTAGAGAACCTTTTATAAATAAATGCAACTCAAAGTGATTCACACTAGAATAAAAGGTGTGTTTGTGTGTATTGTAATAATGTTCATAATTTAAATAAACAAAGACAGCCAAACTGCTCCGAGAAGGCCTAGCCTTGGCTTCCAAAAACCATCAATTCATTACAGAATAACTGACCTAGATGGAACTAGCGAGTACAGTGACTTTTTACCAGCTAGGCTTGCGGTTGGTAGTTAGCTGGCAACACGGCAGAGGGGAACTAGCTGAGGGCTACAGGGTCCTCAAAGATCTTAGACGGGCCAACCAGTGAGCAGACCAACGAGGGCAGCTCGTCACAACCCGTGTTCCCCAGCGTGCCGGCTTCCAAGCTCACCAGCTTGGCTTTCAATTCAACGATACAGCCCGGTGAACCTCAAAAGACATTTGTCGCCCCGTGAGTAGCTCCTTGGGGGAGGGTTATGTCACGTCTTGCCACGTCTCGTGCCAGATTTCATGTCCACATATCTGGTGTTTTGGTTTATGTTCATGCCCCGCCTTGTTCACGAACATGTCTCTGCCCTTGTCACCTGTTCCTTGTTTCCTGTCTCCTCCCTGTTCAGGTGTTCATCATTATTGTTCTCTATTTAGTCTCTTCTGTTTGGTTTAGCCTTTGTCGGTTAATGTTTAATTTCCTGTTGTTTCTATGTATAGTTTGTAGTGTTAGTGTTCTATTGTATGTTAAATAAACCTTTTAAAAGGCTTTCCAGCTTGCACTTACTTCCAAAAACCATCAATTCATTACAACATGTATACAATCAGAAAGAGATTGGAGAAATTTGACTTGCAAGAGAGTCATATCAGTCATATTATATTTGTTCAACAAAAATGTTGCATAAGGAAAGACTAGACCTTTGGAATGATGTAGATGGTTTTTTTGTTTTGTTTTTTTTACTTTTGAATAGTTACAGCACAAATGTGGTGTAAACGAAAGATGGTCTTTCAGGAGAAGAACTCCATACAAACTATGAAGCATGGAGTTTGTGGTTGGGAATATTTATGGTTGGGAATTACAGGCACTGTGCAGCATGTAGTAATTAATTATTTATGAAATCTGCATCATACCAAAATGTGCTTGAACTAGCTTCTGGGGCCAAGGGTGTACTTACCTTCTCCACAGACAAATATTACATTGAAATGTTTGTTTAATAATTAAATTATGTAGGCACTGTATTAAAGAGGGTAAGATTGTTTGCTGGTTTACATTTAAAAAATCATGGGATGTACTTATTTTTTGTATATTTATATATATACACACAAAGAAAAGATTTTCAGTAGATTGTATTTTGTTAATATACACACATTTAGAATTTGATGGCTGCAATACACTCAACAAAAGTTGGGACAGAGGCATGTGCTCATCACCTTACCTTTTAATTACACTTTTTAATTTTTTAATGCCCAGATTCTGTCATCTAGCCATCACAACAAGGCCATTTTAAAAGTGGCTCCGATTCTTACATTCTCCCATTTTCTCCACTTCCAGCACATCAGTTTCTGTTCATAGACTGTTCAGTTGTGGACTAATACATCCCACCCCTTGCCAGGTTCTACTGTACTGAAATATCTAGAAAGTCAATGATATTCACTTATTTCACCGATCAGTGGTCATAATGTTATAGCCGATCAGAGTGAATGTGTGTATATATATCTAAGTGGTTGAGACTTAACTGAGTTATATTTAGAGGTTGTGTAGAATGATGAATAGACAGGAAGACTCTGCTCTGTAAGCCATACAATTACAGTGAGGCTTTATAGTGAATATTAGGCAAAACAAAGCATGTCGTATGAGGCTAGTGCATTGAAATGACTTTGATTAATGAATAAACCAATCAATCAAGCTGTCAAGAGATTAATATACGACAAATGGCTTTAACCTTGCTCATTTGTTCGTAAATTAGCTGCTATTAGTTCTTTCACTGCTAATATTAGATTCTCTCTTTCCAATTAGTATTCTGTACTGAGATGTAATTTCACTGAGAGTGGGTATTGTGTAACATTCAATGATGAGACATGTTGTCATATGGTAAATGTCCACCAGTGGCAGTGAGCATTCTGACGCAAATTCAAATGCTGCTCTTCTCCAGAAGACACTAATGGCGTAGATGGTCATGAAAATGGTATAATAATATGGATTATCGGGCTGTCAAAAGCTGGTCAAATAAAGGTCAAATCAATCCTTTATAACGTGATGAGTGCTAAATATAAACTCTGACGCAGCATATGGTGACTGTTAGACAAATACAAAAAAAATGCAAGAGCATTCCATTAGTGAGTTTAATGGGGTTCGTGGTTATAATGATAATATGTGTGTGTGTGTGTGTGGGTGTGTGTGTGTGTGTGTGTGTGTGTGTCTGGGTCTGGTAATAAGGTCTGGTTAGAGGTACAGCATTCCAGAGAAACAAAATTAGTGTACTGCACCCAAAGCCATTCTGCAGGACAACAGTGAGGTGAAACAGGAGAAAGAAAAACATGGAGGAAGAGAAAGATGGAAGGGAAAAACAAGAACAAAGCAGAGGCAGGTATTGTGCAAGTGTTGTGCAGACAAAGGTAATACAAGCAGAGAAGAATGAAAGGAATACAACTAAACAGAGCAAAATATGATATAAATGAAAATAAAACAGGAAAATAACAATGTGAATTTAAAAGCAGAGTTACTAGATTTCTACTGAATAAAGTCTTGGTTCTGCCAGAACATTGATTCATTTTTGGTGCATCATACATTTCATACAAGGATGCTTTGAGCACTTTTCTGCACTGGAAGTTAATCACAGAGCTGTTTGGGATTAGATGCTGATTTTCCATGAATTTATTGCCACATGTATTATTGTCTGTATTTAACTTATTTGGAATATTTACTTTTAAAATATTGTAGTTATTCTAACTTTTGTATTAATTTCATGAACAAATTCTACCTGTGTGAATTGACCAACCCAAAACAATAGACGTTTTGTAGCTCTACAGCTGTAGCTAATATTCTAGCCTTTATAAAGTCTCAAAAGTATTTAATAAAGTACAGATACCCAAAAACAATACTTAAGTACTTTTCCACCATTGGTGACGAAAATACAAGGCTTCTAAAAACTGTCCTCTGGTGTGACTTCTAATGATATTAAATGATATTTAATTCAGTGAAGAACAGTGAGCAGTAAATGATGAAACAGCCTGTATCTCATAATTAGCATGTTTAAATTTTGTAGATTTCAATAGTAAGATAATATTTTTTAAAAACAATGTTTAAAAACACAGACAAAAAAGATTTGCCACAAACAAGATTTTATTTAATGAAAGTAACTTATTTACATAAGTTCATTTAAAAGCACCCTTTTCTACCAGTGCAGCATTGATTTTGTTTCACATTGCTGGTGACATCTGCTGTCACACCAGTGGACATTTCCAGGCCAGTTTTTGTTTGGAGTTTGTGTATGTCCGAAACTAACATCACAGTGGAATGTTTTCATTACTTTACAGGTTAAGTAATAAAAATGTGGATAAAAGGAGGGCAATTGTTTCAATTTCTAACAGTGCTGGGAAATATTCTTCTAATTTGAGCTAAAATGTAACTTTTCTGTAATTGAATGTATATTAATAACTTCAAAATGCACATTTAGGTTACATTAGGTGATATTTTTGCAAAATGTTATCCATGATTTATTATTTAAAGTATGAAACTACAACCTAGTTTTCTGATGTGAGTATTCTCATTAAATGTATAAAAGTAACTGAAAAATAAAGCTATAATACTTCTCTCTTTAAATTACAATACTTTGAAGGCAATATTGCATCACCCTTAGCAGTCAAACTAATAGATAATGATTGTTTGAAATGGAACATCAAACTTGAATGGCACATTGCAGCTCTATATAGATAACATGGGGCCTCATGTCAGTTAGTAATTAATCATTGTAACTCAGAGGATATTAAGAATCAGCTCATTTTTAAAATGTTATATTATTTGAATACAAAAAAAATATAAAGCTTAATTCACATTTTCCATTTGGTTGTATAATATAACTAAGCAAATAATGCGCAGTATATAGGTAATTACAGTAAGCGCAAGAGAATAATTGAGCCAGTCAAAGTGCTCTTGTATATAATGCAAATTTCTAATAACTGTGTTTCTGGTACAAAATCTGTGCTACACAATGTCTATAACTGAAGGAATGAATGGTACTTACTAAAAATGATTGCTTATTGCCCTTTGATCTAAGTGATAACGTCTTTGATTTTTTCAATAAAGTTCAGCGCTCCTCCTGAGATTCTCAAAGACATATTTGATTCACTTTCTGTCTTTTCCTACCCTTCATGACATCTCTCTCTCAAGAAGCAGCTGTTCCCAGTAATCCCTGCATTGCTTTACTTTCTCATCTCCCTCACAGAACTTTCTCATGTCCTCCCACAGAGTCTGTGGCATATAGATATGAATCAGAATGGTGCCATGGAGATTCTCCATTACCTGTTCCAAATGGGTAACCAGTGCCTTCTTTGCAAGGGAAAGGTTATACCCATACATATCTATGTTCAACCTTAAAGAGCCTCCGTTGAACGGAACAGGGTAGGGAGGTGTGTAAAAGCTCACAAATGTTGGTTTGTCACTGGAACTGTCAGCTACCCATGCAAGGTTCTTCCTTCTTAAGATTTCCAAGTTGCTTTCCATTGGCTTCAGAGGCAGCCAGTCTTGGATGAGAAGACCTCCTGGAAGCTGAAGTCTGGAAGAGAGATCAGGGTCCAGAAGTAGGGCCTTGAGCTCATGACTGTGCTTTAAAACAACTAGTTGGTGATTGATAGTTGTGAGTTCACCTGATTTCTCCATGCTGACCAATTTTTCTTTCAAGCCTAAAACAAACATATTAAAACCCTCAGCTTCTCCATGCAAAGACAGGACACTCTGAAAAACAGACACGGAGAACAATAAAGTAATAAGAGGAATAAAGTATATGGAAAACATGACAGTATGTTAAAAAAAACATTATATATGCAAAATGGTCAAAGAATTTAGAGGATGTTTGCAATTGACTTCTAAATGTTTGGATAGAGTCAACATTATAGAGAGCATGGTATCTGTGGTGTAAAAGCCTGTCTGCTGATTTGAAGTTAAAGTGAATTGAGCCATCTTAACTTTAATCACATGTTCTTTTGCGACACATTTGTCTTTAGTCTCTGTTTGAAAGATATAACCAATAGGATATGAGAATTGTTAATTAATTAATTAATTAATTAATTAATAAGTTAATTTATTATATATTATTATATATTTTTATTAATATAGGATTTTGTTTGCATAAAACTGATATATTGCAAGAGGGGGTGTAGAGAAGTACTGTAATTTTCCAGTGTGGTCAAGGCAACTGTAAGTGATCTGGGGAAAAAAACATGTTCTAACTCACCCGACGAGCCAGAAAAATGAACTTGGAGAGTTTTTCAGGTCCCGGGTCATCACCTCTTGTCAGTCGCTTGGTGTTTACACTTGGGTAAACATGCTTAATGTATCTGTCAGTCACTCTCTGGATCACTCCAGCCACACCACGACCCCTTTCACTGGGACACACCCTTAGACCTTCCACCACCACTGTCTTACCACCATCCACCACCAGTCCAGACTCCAGTGCCATCTACAGGCAAAGAGAGGTTAATCACAGTGGACAAACATGATGGTTTATAAAAGATGATGGCAATATTTTCTGTATTTATTTTTCTTTCTCTTTTTAAGCAATAAATAAATAACAAGCCAATACCCATTATTTGAACTTGCATATGACAATAGTGAAAACCTGTTGAAAATGGCATAATAATAAGTTAAATAGACGCTATGCAATGAATAGTTTTTTCATATAATCAAAATTTAATTCACCCTTTTGATAACACTTCCTTAAGGCTAGTAATTACATGGCACGTACATAAATCTTTAAATAAAACTGACATAAACCTACATAAACATTTGTAAAGGCTCATCTCAACAAGCATCAGTTGTCAAAGCTTTTTCATAAGTAAAATAACATTAGAACTGACTGAAGCAGCTTTCATGACACTTGTTAAATTAAGCCTTTATAAATGTTTATGTAATCTTATGTTAGTTGTCATTAAAGGTTTACGTGGTTTACGAGGTTTACAAGGTGACATGAAGCCATACTGGCCTTTAGGTGAAGTACTGGTAAATAATGTAAAAACTGATTAAATAATTCTACAATTAACTAGTAAACTATTCAGTTATCCTGTCTTACCAGCTTCCCATCTCTCCTGGCTATTATGACAACTCTGTCCGGGTCGGCTATCCATGTGTGGTAACGATGAGGTAGGTAATCATTGCCTGCATAGACATCTTGTGATATGGACATAACCTCATCATAGTCCTGTGATCTGGCCAGCCAAAATGTTAGTCCATCACTCTCTCCCAAAGAATGTGCCTCCATTGCTTTCCTTCAGGAAATACAACTGGGACATTTTAACTTCAAATCATATTCAGTCATTTCACAGTATTTTGACAGATATGACACACAGTGAACATCTCTGATGCGCCAATAGCCAGTCCTACAAATGTTCTTTTTTTTGTGCCAAATTTAGGTCTGTTTAACGAAAGGAATGGACTGACAGTGGGACATAATGCACAATTAATGATCAATTTCGCACATTTAAAATTGTGCAGTTAACAGTGACTGGCTGAACTCTGCTGAAGTGACTTACCTGGCTGAAGTTGCCCTGAATGTCCCGTTGTTTTGCCAGTAAATATTCGGTCAATGTGGAGGGACGGGGATGAACTTCACCCTGCAGAGCTTATAAACTTTCGCCACATGCGTTTCCTGTCACAGTCAGGTTAATGATATACCGTTTGGTTTACATTTCTGCTTATGGACGTGTCAGTCTTTCACCTTGACCAGGTGAACAGTGAACCCATATACATTCACGGTGAGCCGTTAGTCAGCACTCCTTCAGCCCCTTTCGACATGTCTCATATTAATAATAATACATGGGAAAAATCACTCGATTCTTACTCGCGTTAAATGTTAGCAGGGTTTGCAGCAGCCTGGTGTTTATTCAACAGTTATGTTATATCGCCCCCAAGCGTCGCCAACACGATTCTGCAAGTTGCCCGACGTGTAGCAGAGTCACATCCGTTCTGCAACCTTCGTTTGGGTGACAAAAAAGAAAAGCGTGAAAGCAACGGAAATATCAGAGGTGATAAAAACGAGTAGGCTAAATACCAGATAACATAGATCTCAAACTGCTGTGCAAAATAAAGGAAGGTAATTTCCGTGCTGTTAGAGAGGTGCAGGGCAGACAGGCTTCCATTACCTCCATGGTTGGTATATAGATATGTTTTGTAGGTGTTATATTTAAAGCAAGGCAAGGACTCATGTAAAGTAAAAATTGCAACATAGTTTATTCTGCAGAGATATTTAAAGTAATCTTTTTCTATTCAAAACAAAACATTGTGCACATAATATATACAAAAAGTGCATGCGACTTTGACAGATGGTTTCAACCAAGCACTCAAAATGAGATACAGAGAAAAAAAAAAGCAGTTCTTATATTAATACATATATGTCAGCGTATGCTGGTAATATGGTATATGGCGATAATCTTCAGTATTTTTTTTTTTTTTGCACAGTCGCATATGCTTTTTTTTCACCAGTCACCAGTGCACGAGGATGAACTTAGCTAGTGCTTTCTAATGGTAATGATGTCATTGTGTCAGGATCTTTAGATGTGCCTTCTTCATCTCTCCGTGGTAGCGGCCTTTCCCCTAGACGGTAGTAAATCTGTCTTTGTGGTGATGGGGATCCTTGTGTGGGTACCCGGGCTCTGCCTTGGTACGACTTCCAAAGCCGCCCATAATATAAATCTTCTTTTATCTTTGCATACAGTTTTGCAGGGTCAAAGCCAGGGGTAGCATTTTGCACTTGAATTATCTCTTCTGTGTGTGTCTGAAGAAAAATAAACAGAACAATTTCTTTATATATCTTTAGGCCCAAACATAATTATAAAACCAAGTCATGCTTATTGTCATGTAATATTGCCAGCAGTAGTGTGCTGCTATGGCAGAATAACTTAACTGGATGTTCGGATGTGCTACATTAGGAATGTAAAGTGAAAGTGACTATTTGTCATTGTGAACACACTCAAGTGGACACTGCCTTTGAGACCTGAAGGTCTCAGGTTCAAGTCCCGGCCCGGGCACTACTGAGGTACCCTTGAGCAAGGT
>JBBPDA010000013.1:11220739-11257748 GCA_037974385.1 Arnoldichthys spilopterus | reverse complement strand
ACACACACACACACACACACACACACACACACACACACACATACACACACACACACACACACACACACACACACAAAGCAGGATTCCCATTATAACCCCAACCACTCTCTCTCCCCTAGTTTTGAAGTGCATGAGGAGGGCTTTGGGTAAATTCCACTCAGAAACTGTGTCATTCATTGCCAGTGATGTGAACTACCCAGCTTGTATTGCTCTCTCTGAGTCTCAGTCTGGACTTTCTAAGAGATACCACCATCAGTAAGAAAAACCTCTTATGAAATGGATGTTGAAAATCTGAAGTTTGATACCATTTTAACTCCCATTCCACATCGAGAGGCTGTATTAAAATAATATTTTTAATACTTCAGTATCAAATAATTTTTTAAACACTGTGTCACACTATCAAATCATGTTTAGTTTTAATAGTTTCTTCTCTTTTATTTTCTTAGAATGACTCTGAGGAAAACTGTACCCAGTATTGCAAACATTTACCACATACAAATTTGTTTTCTATAAAGGAAGTCCACAATTGATTTATCGAGGCACCTAATGAATGACATACATCTCATTTATGATGTTTTGTTATGTATTAATTCCACTAAACTTATAAAACATAGTGATGCTTATGCAAGTATATCAGTATAGATATTTCATTAAAAGTAGAATAGCACTTTCTAAAAGTACAAACGTAACTATATAGATTATACATAAAAGTTATGTGTTGGACATTCTGAGCTAAGCGTCACATTGGAAAATAAGTATTACTTGAACATGGTAAAACACTTAAGATATTTAGGCATCAAGCCTGTGCTAAGTTGAATGATTTATGTAACAAGAAAAAAAATATTGTTCTGCAAGGGTTCATGGCTGGATTTGAGTGACAGGGCCAAAGGAGCTTTCATTCATGACAAATATATTGTTCACATCACTAGTCCTTTCAAATTAACGTATTAGCCCTAAGCTCTGGCATTGAAATATATCTCCAGTCTTCATGCAGTGTGAGCCGATGAAATTATTAGATAAGCTCCATAGCTCTAGTTAATTTTACTCTATTTTCATCTCTGGTCTATTTTAAATGTGGCTATCACATTTCAGTCAGCCTCCTCAGAATTTCTTGTCAAAACTTTACACCTTTTAGCAAAATACTTATGAAAAATTAAGGTAGTCAATCAGAGCAACCTTTGGTTGAAGTGCTTTCAGCCTCTGATCACAAAAGGACACAAATTTTTTTGTTCTGTTTTGGAATTTGACAACTTTCCCTTTGGGGTCCTCCTAGAGTACAAAATGACCATGTGTCTGACCGCTGAACACAATTTACAATGTGTGTCTTCACTCAACCAATTAGTGGAAAAGTGCTTGTTTCTGAACATTTCATATTTTTGGCTTACTGTTTAAAGCTGGTTCTTCATTCAAAGCTATGTGACTTTGAGCAAACTATAAGCAATGTGCCATGTTTTTAACATATTTCTAGCATTTTTATGTGCTAAGAAGACCAACATCGTCATAATGGATTGATACCTAACCTAGTTTGAACATTTCTGGTTATAGACAATTATTAATAGTCTACTCCACATGTACCTTTAGATAGAAGGGTAAGAAGATAAACAGTCAGCAGTTAAGGGTCAGTGTTAGCCTTAGCACCTGCTTTCATGCCAAACAAGCTAAGCTGACTGGCCGCTTCTTCTTCATTTGTTGTTGCCTGAAATACATAAAGCATCCTAAATCTGCTGTTCCGCTGACCTCACAGCAGCTCAGTTTAATCCCACTCTTAAAGCTCCATCTCTCCCTTTCTTATCTTTTTTTTTTTATTCTAATGTTTTTTAACTTAGCTTGGGTATATGGTTCCAAGAAACTTCACATTTTGTGGAGCTATATTCAGTTTTAAAAAGGTTCTTCACACTTCTTACTTACAACACCAGGTCTTTCAAAACCTATCCATTGAAAGTTCCTTTAAGGAACCAAAAGTGGCAATCTTCTGTGGTAGTTCAAAATTCTGTTCTTGAACTACTCTCACAATTTATATTTAGCTCTCCCCAATACCTAATTCAACTAATCAGGTAATATTAAAAACATTATTTTCTTAAGAAGAAGTACATGTGTACACTAAAAT
The DNA here is from genome assembly GCA_037974385.1 of Arnoldichthys spilopterus. NCBI lineage: Eukaryota > Metazoa > Chordata > Actinopteri > Characiformes > Lepidarchidae > Arnoldichthys > Arnoldichthys spilopterus. The sequence goes on along the minus strand of JBBPDA010000013.1, from coordinate 11,255,641 downwards.
GTATTCCCATACCATTGTTGGGACCTTGCATTCCGTTATGTTGCTCCAAAGAAAAAAGTGCTATACACGGATTACAATGACCTATGGACTTTGAAGTATCTCTGCCAACTTTTTCACAGTGAATGATAGTTTGATTGTTTTTATTTAGTCTGCAGTATGATGTCAGTATCGTTTTTTCCGAGTGTTGATGATTTGGAAATGTCTAGTTCTAGGGATCAACACTGCCCACTGGCAAAAGGCCATGTTTTTACTCCACTGTGATTCCAAAATACCAATAAACATCTAAGTAGCGATCAATGGGTACATCTCGACTGACAACTCGTAGCCTAATTCTGATTCTGAAACATCCAATACTGTGTGCACTCCTTATTTCCATCCCTCACGAAACCATAACCAGCCTTCTGCTGTCAGACTTAGTTTCCCTTTTCTTACAGGACAAAGGAAAACTTAAAGGATGTTACAAAAGTATTTCTACATCTGTGTGATGAGTACCACTTGGTAGAAAAACCTAGAGAAAAAGTTGGCATGAACTGTTTAAAGAACAAATACTGAAGCAGTAAAAAAAATGACCACTACAGTATACAGACGTACCCCTCACTGTTCAAGCATATGAATATGCGTTCAATGAGGAGTATGTCTTTTTGTTTGAGTAGATATTTTTTGGGGGAGGGTCTTTTTCTTTTTTTCTTTTTTTTCTTTTTTTTTCTTTGTTTATTGTTAGGTGGCGCAGTACAATTCACAACTTAAGTACACACATAAAATATGTACTACTAGGATTAATTTCATGGCCATTAAAAAGAAAACCTACTTAAAATTGTTCACTACCAGCACAGACTATAGCTAACAATGCCATGCTATTCTACAAGGAAACATTGTGTGGCGTTCTTCAGTATGCCACACAGCAACCACAGTAAGCAGCAATAAATTCTCCAGCTCTTTACAAAGCCATTTGATAAATAAAATGGCAGCTATTTACCACTGGTTGTCACACACAGTCATTCATTAGCCTCTGTAGATGCTACATGTACAAAGATGAGTGCTACAAACATGATGCAAAACAAGCAAAAACCCTCTCTTAATGCCGCAATCAGGGATTTAATGTAATTAATAATTGTTCCTATAATCTAATTGATTCTCAAACATTACACCTTTTAGGTGCAACTTTTTGCCACTGTTACTGCTCCCCTTAGTTATAATAAGTACAATCAGTGACCACTTTGTTGTTCTGAATCCCTGATTGTGGCTTTAGGAACGCCTACACATATAGCATGTTATTCTTAAGCAGTTTTCATTACGCAGTTCTCTAAATATGCAGAATGAGGGCCTAATATGCTCTTGACAACCTTTGTGACACAGCACAAGAAGCATTTACAAACGCTATATGTTGCTGACAAATTTAAACAAAATGGTAAAAGTAACTGTATTTTGGTAGCCTGTAATTGCACCATAAGCCATTAATCACCCATCGTGCTTGACACAGCCAAAATGTAGCTATTCACCGGGGACCTCCATGTTCAGTACTTTAAAAAAAATGATTTTAGGCATTCTAGACTTTAAGCATGACAAATATCACTGCCATCCAAAAAAAAAACATCAAACAAGAACAAAAAAAACAATTTTCAGAATGATTCTCAGGAGTACATCTCTAAAGCTACATGCGATGTAATACAGACCACATCTGATTACTTTTATCATAGTGATGATCAAATGCAAGTTGTATACATTTTTCACTGATGAATTTCAATTAATTTTATAGGTTTTGAAGAGGAAAGCTGGAAGTAGAAATAATGAATTTAACCTTGAACTTAACAGCCTACTTTAACACAAAGCTTATAGATGCTTTTTAAATGGCACTTGACAGAATTTGGTTCAATTGAAAGTAACTAAAATGTGATGGTGGGGTGGGGCAGAGGCTACAGGGATTAAGTGAACAGAGCAGGATAATTTGTGAGAAAACCCAGTGATGGGTTCAATGACAATAGTGACAATAAACTGTTGTTTACAAATCTATGTTTACTGTGAAATATGCTTCATTTGCTTTTAAAAGGAGCAGTAAATTGTTACTGTTTAGTAGAGACATTATTTCCTACCAATAGTATTGTCATCTCATAATTTGTATGGTAGTGAAGGGCCAAAACCTTTGCACATTTGGAAATAGTGCATGCTGCAAATGAATGGATACAAAATTCACAATTTATCCTAACATGCATAACATTATAAAAGATTCTGTGGCTTTTGGTTTAGCCATGGTCAGTTTTTGAACACTTACTATACAAATTATTGTGACTCTTTAAATGGAAAAAATGTGCAAGTTAAACAAAAGGCAAGCTTATATATAACGATGAGCTTAAATTCCAGCATGCACTTCCTTTTTTTTTCTTTTTTTAACATCTTCGGAAACAAACTTCAAACAGAAGAAATAAGATGTAAAAAATCAACAAAGTATTTCTGAAAACATGGTAATTAAAGTCCATCAATGTGAATCTCTGTGAATTTTGTCCTGTGCATCATTTTTGTTTAGCCTAGAAAAATATTACACCCAAGCAATAGTAGCAAAGGGGCTCAGTCAGATCGGAAAGTGCTTTGCTTAATCCAACACCATCTACAATTCACAAAGACTCTCTGTGCTGCTGTATTTTCCTCCTTAACTCTGAAACAATTACTTGTACATCTAACATTGACTAATAATATATTAATATTGTTCATTAAACTGCCAAATACTCTTAGTTAAGCTACTAATCAAGTATATAAAGAAAAGAGGTATGTTCAGATGCAAACAATTACAGCACTATACAATATTAATTTTACACAAGCAGGAAAATGAGTAAAATGTTACCTCTATCTCTACCCTTTAAACAGTTATTAGAATGGAATTGTACAGCTTTCAGAATGTATATGGCTAGGTTCACAACAAAAATATTGTATCTGTGAATATGAGTGTGTATTTATGCAGTCTAATACAAGACTTGTAATTAATGCTGATAAACCTAACTCTAACTCCCCACAGTGTTACAACACTAATGATTTTTTTCATTTTATAGTCAAATCTTAAATTAGAAATATCTAAACATCAAAGAAATCTCTATGACAATGAAATAAAAAATGAACTAGTTCAAAGTAATTTTTGCTTTGTGTAAACCTAGCCATATGCTTAGTGTCAACCCCTTCCCCCCCCTCCTCACTCACACAACATGCACATCCCAAAGATCTCTCAGGGATTGAAAGGTTTTTAAAAAAAACATACTGTATTTAAAATACCTTTGCATCTCTCACAAACTTTGAAAAAAAAAACAACAAATAAAAATAACAAAATACTTTTCATTTCATTGAAATCACTGCTTAATAATTAGCAGTCTTGTTGGGTTACAGAAAAGTAGACTTTAAAAAAATTATATCATAATGCCTTTGAATGGCATTAGAACTGCATATTCACTCCCTCGATGAACAGTAATGCTCTGAGTTTTCTACATAAAATCTCACCTCAATCTATTTCAAATGTATAAGAGATTAGATTTACCTAGTTAATTTTGTGCAAAATTCTTTTGGGTACCATTTCATGATTTACATCAAATATAAGGGTGCCAACAAAGGTTCTATGTCTCATTTGGTTCCCCAAAGAATGTCTGAATGAGTGGTGCTTCATTTGACATTTTTGACATTAAAAAAACATATAACGAAAATCTCTATATCTGAAAGTTGTTTTTTTTCTTAGAACTGCATGGGCAAAGGTGAGAGGAAAAACTCAGCAGCTACTGCTGCATCAAGGGAATGTGCTACACAGACACTTAAACTCCTATCTTACAGAGGAAACTAAAGTTCCTTCAATAGTAGTAGGAGTTGGTGTGTTTATCACCCCCAAATTCAATCATCTAGGACACATACAGATTGGTTCATTCAGACCATGGTCATTTAGTTGGACCCTGTGAATAGCAAAGATGTCAAAGGAATGATGTTATGACAGTAACAACCATGTCTGTGAAAACTCTGTTTCAGTAAGATCACAAAAATCTTCAACAGGCACATCAGTTATTGCCATTGCTTCCTTACAGCTAAGATTGAATTTTTTATGAGGGCATCTATCCTGATTGCTCTTAAACAGAGCAGATTAGTGACAGGGCCACATGGGGTCCAAGTTAAACCTTTGACTTAAGTCTTAAACTGAAGTCTTTGGTATGATCTAAAATAAGTTTGGACAAGCCACTACAGTGATGTAACTGAACCTGATATAAAATGTCCTTAGATTGGAGGTGTGCATCTAAAAACATGTCTAGAGTGGCATCTCTAGAGAAACTGGGAGCAGTAATCTAGACCACTAAATGACCATGACTGGTACAGGAAGTTAAAGTCTTCAGTATCTTGTGCTTAGGATGCAACAGTGCATGTATCCTAAATGACAGAGTGTAACGTTTTTGTGTTTAGCTGATTCATAACAGATATATGGAGAGCCCAAGTTTGTACACTAGTCCAATCTGAAATCGATGACATTCACATAGCATGACCTAAAAACACATGCACTGGCATCCAGTTGCAGAATTTTTTTTTCCATCATTCCCATTAGTCAGTTTGTCTTGTAGTTAACAAAATAACATTTCCATGATGTTGTGATGAGACTCTCCTAAACCATTCCTGTAGAAGAAAAAAAGCAGAGACAGCAGCCCAGAATTCTACAAGTTAAAGGGAGAAAAGCTACCTGCTGTTTTCCTGCTCATTTCCTTCACAGGCTCTTATTAAATACCTTACAATAAGAGATATAGGAGAGGCAAGGCCATATTAAATAAATACAGCCCAAATTTAATCAAGTAGATGCTTTCAATAATATACGTCACCTGCAGTTGATAGCCAGTGAGGGGGCATTAGTATAACAGTGACTGCTCTTTTGACCTCCCTTGCTCACTCTTTCCATCTAAACTTCCAGAGGGTCTAGTTAGGCTTAGGTTTAGGTGCAAGGTTAGGGAACTCCAACCTGACAGGCTCTATTTCTGCAAGGCGACACCACAGAGAACTCACTAGATCCTGTTTCATTCATTCTGAGAGGCAAGACAGGGACACTCTAAGACTTGGTGTGTGTGTGTATGTCTATTAACATGTGTTTCTGGAAAAACTCCATTGCTCTCTCCTTTTCATTTATTAACTGCATGGACATTCCTAAAAGACTTCCCTTCCCTTCAAAATTACATTGTGACCAGTAACTTGTGCCGTGTCCACTGTACACTGTTTGTACTTTCGAAACATGATCTCTCTCATCCTATCCTTACCACCTGCCCATTGCATTAGCCTGGCGCTGGTCTTTCTGTTAGGCCTCCAATCTAAAGCCTATTTTGTGGGTGATGGGGTCACTTCACATCTGCTCATGAACCAGTGTTTAATATCTCTGGCATATGCTTAATATCAGGCAGCCACATGTCTCTGTCAGATACAAATGCTTAAAAAGCACCTTTAACAACCCCCTATGCACTACTTTTTTAAGAGTACATTCAGCTGGCCTCTCCATGCTCCTTTCACAAATGTGTTTGGCAATTAAAAGACGGTATAGGACAGGATGAGCTTCACAGAACCTTGGAAAAATACCATTCTGTCTAATGAATTTAGATTGTAGGTTAGATTTACAACTTTAAATCTAAATCTAAAACTCATATCTTTTCATTTTATCCTGAGGCCCATTTATGTTGTTTTTGTGTACCAAAAATTTAATTTTTACAAGACCATTTCTAACCTTTCTACATTCATTATATTTAAACTTGTTTGTTGCTGTGCCTTTAAGACTGATATATGTTAATATCCTATGTTTCAGATGCTCTGAAATACATAATAATCATTATAAATGGTCGGAGCTAAACTGCTGTACAATAAGTAGGAGGACGTGTATAATGCATTGGTTTTTGAGAAACAGTAAATTCAACTGTCCTTGCAACTAAATATCAATAGGTGGTCATATGGACTGATGTATGATTGGTCCATTTGAGTGTTTACATAAAACATACTACAGTAAACAAATTTGCCACCATGCAAACCTTAGCTCAAAAAAGAACCTAGCCATGCTTAGCTTAAATTTCTGCATGTTGGCAAAATGTACGGTAATAACAGTTTCTCTTAAAAAGAAATTAGATTTTTCCAATGTTCTGTAAAGCTTGCCCAATCTCAGAAGAGTGGGCAGGGCATGGATATATCTACTGTTGTTTTGGTTCTTTTCTAAAGTGATGAACTGAGATCACAAAGGAGGTCTTGGGCTAATTAAGAAAAAGAAAAAAGAAAAGACACTGTTAAACCAATGACTTCGCAGACATAACTGTTACAGTTCGTATTTCACCTTAGTGTTGGTTGTTGAAAGATAGTAAACATCAAGCAGTGGGGCATTCATATTATGAATGTACACTATATCATTATAGTATTTGATATATACAAAGAAAGCCACATACTTTAGTTCCATATGATTAGTGTTATTACCAATATTTTAGGCCCAAGGTCTTCATGGAGCTAATGTGTGCACTTTACTTCGTGTTTATTTTTAAGTAGCTACTACAGTTAAATGTACCTTCTTTCATAACACCTATCAAAGTTAGCCTTCTCTGTCATGATTTGGGTCAATAACAAGTACAAAAAAATGTAAAATTGTATAATAAATGTTTCAAATGTATATCAGAAATAAAGGAAAAATACAGATGGGTGACAAATTTAGAGATACATCTGAATAAATGAGTGGAGAAACATAGCTGTTAACTGTATATGATCCAGTTATGCAGTTAACACCCTAGCATGCTCTGTGACCTGTATCAAAAAGTTGAACAGGTCCACTGGTCCTTAAAAAAGATCTAAGTGTGTTTGAAAGTGGGTTCATTTTTGGGGCAAGTTTGGCAGAAGCTTTAGTGACAAAATCTACTCATCTGGTTAGTGTTTTAATACACCCCACCTGTATATAGATCAATGGAAAACCATCAGTAAACATGACTGAGAATGCCAGTGTAGGATGTAATCACAGGGCAGTGAGAGAGATATTAGGTTTGCAGTGTATAAAACTCTTATTAGAGATAAATGATTAATCTAAAATTTCAGTGGTAGAAAGAGTGAACCTTCATCATATTCTACATAAGTGGACAAGTGCATCTTTAGCATACACCAAGATATGATTCAGGGCTGAATTCTTGATACTTAGATTGAGAAGATCTAATCTGGTGGGTATTTTGCTGTCACTGACAAGAGGGTTGTTTGGTCTGGTTGAGCATTTTGCTGGTATTGACCAGTGCATTTCAGTATAACATTTATTATTTACATTTGATAAAACATTTGTATCCTAAGAGTGAACTTCTCTATGATGATAGTACCCAGAGGGTACAAGGTTTGATGAGTATAAAAATTATGTAAATCATATTCTAATGCCTTCTCAGTCCCAAGATCTAAACCCAGCTATGTTGGTTTTTCCTGTAATTTGTCACCCATCTGTATGTATTCAATCACTTGTTTAATTGAAATGCTGTGTGCTTTAAAGAAGGGAATGAGAATTTATATCGTAAAGCCAATAACATTTTATGTTCCTTTTTTACTATAAATTATTGCAATTAATGAGACTGTAACTGTTTTCCCTTCTTAAAGCATCCAACTTACATAATTATCAAATCTTACATCGTAGGCCAACACATTTCTTGAAAAACAACCTAGGTAATAAATTATGAAGAACATTTTACAATTAAGTGAACTCAACAATTAAAGAATACATGTCTTCAATTACAGATATCCAGATAAAATATGTGATTTGGGTAAGATTTTGAGCCCCGATTCAAATCACTTTGACATTTATAACATTTTTTGTAACACTCATGTTTCTCAAATTGTACTGAATTGTTCTTTGCCAGTATATTCGAATGTCCAGTATCAAATTGCTCATTTTTAAACATGCCTTTTCTGGAGTATTCCTCTGATTTATCACAGCAGCAAATATTAAATAAAATAGAAATAAATAAATAAATTAAATTAAGAGCTCAAAATCTTACATGTTTTTAAATTTCAGTTGCAAGAAATAAACCAGGATGGGCCAGGTGCCCTCACTGAGGACTTTATATATTAGACATTGTTACAAGAACCACATTGTACAGTCCAGTGAAGGAGGAGAAGAGACTTCCTGTGCCTCTGTGGTTGTAGAGAGTTATTAAAATGTCCCACATCATGACAAAAACATCTGCTGAATTGGGAAGTGTTATAAAGGATTGTGGAACCTTATGGTTAATTAGGGGATTCTCTTGATTTGTACATTATAGACATAGATAAAGTAATTAATAATTTGTGTTAGTATCCTTTAGTGTTTTGTGTTAGACACTCCCAAAGGTCTAAGATGTCATGTGTTAAAAGCCATTCTGGCCATTGTGTCTTTTGTTATCAAAAACAAAATACAAAACATAAAAAAGAAATGAAAACAGACAACGAACAAAGATGAAAAAAAAATTGCACATTCACAATAAATACTCCACATCTTACCATTACAACCTATTTCCAGCAAAATAAAGCATTTATCAGAAGTGCCAAACTTTTTATCTGATTTTTACTATAAAAAAGACATCATATGTCATCACATAAGATTTACTGAGAACTCAAAATGAAGCATTTTCAGTGACAGAATGGCCAGTATGGAATCTATAATGGGTTGTTAATGCTTAAAGCAACCCTTTTTTTCCTTCAGGGCTCATAATTTGATAACCAATCATTTTTGAATTGGCAGAATGGGTATGCAGATGGGATGGTATAATTTCTCTCATGGGTGGCGTTCTTTCAGCTTTTGAGGGAAAATTTTGGGGCATCAATCTTATCAGGGTAGAGGGCCTTCTTCCTATGGTGACTATCTTTCTTCTTTTTTTCATTTGTGCTGGTTTTCTTTCATATTCTGCACCTCTTCATCTCTTCATCTTGGACCTGCAAAGGGCTCAGTTCTGCAGCACATCCAGTGCTATTTATAAAGATTCAACACCCTCCGTTCATTTGCAGTTGCTTCCGTCAAGCTCTTCCAGAGGGAGCAGTTTTGAATTTGGGCTAACGGCAGACTGACTGTCCTCTTTTTTTCATCTCTGCTCTATATATCTGTTGAGGTTCCAAATATTGGAAATGTTGATCAATGTTCTTCGGGTTTTAGTTTGACGATGAAAAAATACACTCATGTTTCTTTGCTGAGTCAAAAGTGAATGTGGCTGTCATCTCTATGTTTCTTTCCAAAAACAAGTTTTTTGTTTTTGTTTCCTGATAAGATGGTTGTATCCCCTGAGTCGACTAAAGACAAAGAGGTAAATTATTTTGGAATGAACAGTTGAAGTCACCAGATGTTTTAACCAGTAGGGTACCAAAATTGTTTGTGCATTATAAAACTGGAGGTCTTCTAGGTCCAATCTCACATGTGGATCTTCAACGGTCTTCAAAAACTTTTAGGTGATGTGTAGATCCTCTCAAATGGATTGCTAACAATGAAAAGCCCACTTAGGTTATGTTGTAGTTACATTTCCTATTCCTGAATTCTATTTTTTTCATCTTCTTCATATTTTCAGATTTTTTAAAGTCTTTCAGTTAGTTACACAATTAATCACCTTTTGATTAATACCTAAAACTGATGTTATTGGCTTTATCTCATTATTTGCCCTTACTTATGCCAAAAATAACCTAGCAAATTAGCTATTATTTAGCAATAATGTAGCATACATTCTTAATTACACATTTCAACTATTATTTAAATTAAAAATCATATATTTCGTATTGCAGTTCCTGTCAAATATATCAAATATACATTGTGATGCCACAAAATACTAGCAAGTAAGGTCAAGTGCATAAAACAAAATAATGATTTAAGACTGGAATCTAAAATTATGAACAAATTTCTGACATCAACTACTGTGCATTTAATTAGGACTACAAAGCATTTCTGGAGGAAAGATGAGTTAATAAGATTGGGGAATTTTTTTACTAGCCTAATAAAATTGATAGCTGTGTCCTTTTTTATGTGAGATAAGCTTTGCTTTTACCTGAGGAAATTCTAATCACATCAAGTTCTATGAGTTTAATCATAATATCTTTTGTATACTAGATTTCCTTCTGGTTATACTGCAAGTGAAAATGAGATGCAATAATAGTATGTTTTACCCTCAACATTGGCAGCTACAGTGCAACATTCAGACAAAATAGTCTCTAAAGCAACCACCTCACTATCAGTAGTGAGATATTCCATTTAGATTATTATAAAGTGCCTTAAAGATTGTGCAGTCTCATTTGCAACTCAGCATGTGTAAATCCACACACACTGTACTGCATACTGAAATAAGTTATGTAGCTTAAACTTTCAAACTGTTGCATATGAAGTTTCTTAACTGTATGTTGTTTCATTTTCTGCAATTGAGTCCTTAAGAGAGGCATTATTAAACTAACTGTGAGACTTCAAGTATTTTTCAATTATTCTACAAGGACATTTTAGTCTTCCGCTTGTTATCTTTACAAAGTTAAGGTTTTGTTCTGGGGCAAGATATGAAAGGAAACCATCTGAGAGATGTCAAAGCTCTTCCAGTTTCTACTAGAGTTTGGCGTCTGGATGTGAGGAGAGGGGTGTCTTCAGATCCTCATTCTTAGCTGCATCCATCCCTCCTGTTGCTACACATCAGACTCCACCACACACTGCTCAGTGTACTCTTTCACCAGCTCCACTTTCAGGGTTTCCTTGAAGAACTCAGCCATGGGCTTCCACAGTGGTGGGTCCAGGAACACCTGGCACATGACATAACCTTTCAGCATATTGGTGTGGCGCCTCAAGTGGCACAGAAGCTGCTGAGCAGCCAGGCCCAGATCTTTGCCAAACATGTCAATGTTGAGGTAGTACCAGTCATCACCAATGGGTACATGGTAAGGGAAGGTGCACAAGCTGGCCATGGAAGGGCAGTTGATGTCATCCACCATCCAATCGATGTCCTTCTTCATCAGGATTGCCATGTTGCTGGGCAGAGGTTTGAAGGGCTGCCAGTCCTGCACAATGGTGGCACTGGGGAGGACATCCTGCATCAAACCACTGCTCAAAAAGAGCTGGTGAACCTCTGAGGGGTCCAAATGCACTGGAATGTTGGAAGGGAGCAGGTCTTCTCCTGCAATGCCAACATTCAGCCCGAGATCAGTAAGATGCAGCTTTAGGTCTTCTGCACGAAAGCGAACCAGGAGGATTGCCTTGAAACAGGAGTTTAACGATGGAATGAGAGTATGTTGCCTGGTCCTTATACTAAGTTATCAACCACACCTATTGTCTATTGCTCAAAGTAAGGATGTTGTTCAACAATACCTACCTGTGACCCAATACTACCATAGAAGAATTAGAACATTTACATTCACTATATATTAATGTGTTTTAAAGGCTATTTAAATGCAGTGTAAGCCTTTTGAATCCTAGATGTATTTATTGTTGAGAAATATAATCTAGAGGTGTTTACCTGTTTTGTAATGAGTCGGTACTTCTGAAAATCCTTGGGGCCCAGTTGGTCATCTCTGGTCAGTCTACAAACTTTAACTTCTGGATACTTGGACTTCACAAGCTGCGAGCAGAAGCGGAGCAGCACCCCAGCTACACCCTTGCCCCTCTCCTGAGGGGCCACCCGAAGACCTTCCACCAGCATAGTCTCCCCATCATCAATAATACACACTGACTCAAGTGCAATCTGGGAAATATAGTTGAAGGGAGGGCTGTTTTCCAGGTTCTAAAATTCATTTGTGGCAACTGTAAAGTTTAAATGTTTTAAATGTTCCTTGATTTGTAGCATGCATTTACAGGGCACTGGCAGTTATGGAAACAATGTGTTTTAGAAAGCCTTGTCTCTCCTGCACAACAAATTAAGACATAGAGATGTAGTCATTTTAACTTTCAATTTAAAAAATTTGAAACAATGGTCTACCATGCATTAGAAACATATACCTTAAAGGTAGATGCATATGGCTTACCACTTTGCCTTGCTTGCGAGCCAGGATGACAGTGCGGTTGGTCTCCTGCAGCCAAGACTGATAGCGTGTGGGAAGGTAGTCTAGGCCCCCATAGATATCCTGGCTCATGGCCATGATGTCATCAAAGTCCTCCTCAGTAGCCACAGTGAACTGTAGCCCAGTGTGGGGATGCACCTCAGGGAGCTGCTGGCATGGCAGGCTGTTCTCAATCTTCATCTTTATTGCTAAAAGAGAAGGAGTGTAAATAAATGAAAGGCATGTCTTAAAGGTTTAAACCCTGTGACTAGATGATGATCAGTTTGGACTGCTTTAGCTCCTATTGACATAAGAGGTTCCTCTGAAGTTCCTCTCAACACATAATCATTTCATTTCATTTAACAACCACGTCAGAAAACCTCCATATCAATAATGTTCATGATAAATAGATGTTTGAGAAGATCTCCTGACTGTTGGACATAAAACTGCAAGATGAGCTTAAATGGTGAATGATTGTCAGGGTCATGTGAGGCCTAGGGTTAAATGGCAGGGTGTTTACCTCCCTGGGCAGTGTGGCAGAAGGATGGCATGACCACTGGCAACTGGCAACCATAACCAAATTTTCCCTGCCCTTCTTTCTACATCTCCATCGTTAGTTGCCAGAACCGTTAATCCCCATTCTAATTCCCACTCAGCCTCTCAGGCCTGGCTCCCTTCAGAAAACAAACACATTTTTTCAGGCCTAGGAAGATAATGGGGTGAGATATACAAGAATGGTATCGGGGAAAGGTAGAGCGGATGGGCAAACAGATGTGTGCAGGCATGCATGCATGGGCAGAGAGGAGTTGAAGGGATTGAACTGACTGAAAGACTCTGGATCTAAATATCTGCACAGTGGGAGAAAAACGATGGATAAGTCCCAGAGAAAACACTGTCTAGTCCCCCAGGGTAGACTGGGTGAAAAACACTCTTGTATTTTTCCATCAGTACAGTGTCGAAATGTGACACTTATCAAAGCACAGTGCAGAAACAATGGGATTATGGTAGACTACTTATTTGCAAGCATGTGATGGGAGTATCGCCTATCAGCGTGTTCTCTGACAGCTTATTTGGGTGTACCCGAGAGACAAAGGGATTACAGCACTTGTTTGTGTAACAAAAGTTTTCATTCATGGTTCATTCATTGATGGTCTTTGCAGTTTGATTTCCTGATGCACATGTGACTCACAGTAAGTCCTTCATTCACCCTTCCATTTGTGCTGGATTGGGCATTTTGACTGATTAGATGTCAGAACATTTTTTGACCCTAATCAATCGCTGTGTATCTGACTCTTTCCCCTGTTTTGGCCTAATTAATGTGCTGTCCTTTCTCCCACTGTCTGTGACCGTTATTAACCTCAAATTCATTTAGCTCAGAAAACATTACAGGGGGATCTTTCAAATTCTTTCAGATTAGGAGGACAAAAAAGCTTCACCACCATAATAGTATGAAACAGTTGTTAAGAGAAATATTCTTTAAAGAAGTGAGCTTTTTAACCAGCATTGGTAAATAACACATTAATAATTACTTTCTTATGATAAATAATTACTTGCCATGAGATATTTATATGAATTCTAAAACTCAGCAGGGCCAGTGATGATGCTTCAGTGACTTGTATAACACAACACCTATCTTTACTCATTGACATGTTCTTTACATATATATGACTTGGCAAAATGTGGGTTCTCTATGTTTCTGGATATGTAATTATGCATTTTTGTAAGTAGCAAAATCCCAGATACTGCTTAGCCTGCACTGAAGTTAAGGTGATTAAACAGCTGTGAGTTCACACTGTAAAGGATTACTGCGGGAGATTGGACAGCATGTCAACATTGGATGAACTGAATCTGATTAGGGCCTTCATGAAGTTGGGATAGTTTTATACTGACTGAGAAATGAAGGCCATCTCTGCAAAAGATTCAGTGTTGTTTAAACTATTTTCAATATTACTGTTAACATTACATGGAGACATTCTGTTCCACACGAAACCAAATGGAGAAAACTGATGTAAAGAACTAGACCAAGAAGCTCACAAAATACATAATCCTGGGTATAAACTAGCAAAATCTTATTACAAAATACCATGAGTATCATACCTGATAAGAGCTTCAATGCAACTGAATTCATAAAATATAAATTATGTAGAGGTAATTTTAATAAAAGGCTACAGTTGAGGAAAAAACCCAACTGTGAATTTTCTGACCAACATTGTAACTGCCGTTTAAATTGTGATTATGCTCTGTAAAATAAGGTCCAGGTCTGTTCCTTTGACCCAGAAAAGCAAAAGATACACTTTTAGTTTGATGCTCGAAGGCTGATTATAGTGTGCCAGGCTGAATACATGGATGTATTTTTGCTATGATTGGTACAACTCATCAACTGCTTCGTGTTATTTTCCTCTTCTAAATAAGGGCAAATTGTTGATAGTTTAATTCAGCTGACATTTCAATGTATAAAAAACAATTAATCTTTCAGCTCTTCAAAAATACATTTTACAATTTTAAGATTTTAAGATGCATCATGTCAATGTAATGTTCCCACTATCTAATAGATACATTTGTAGAAGAACAAACATAAATAAATGCAAATAAAACCACACAGTTAGTTTCTTTAGAAAAGAATAAAGACTAAAAATAAAAGAGACTAAAATGGAAAAAAGAAAACAGTGGAACATTAATATGAATGTCCCTCTCTCTCTCCCTCTCTCTTGTTTATTGTTGTGTGTTTACATAACTTGAGTATTTGTCAATTGTGGTTCAAATCCGTTGATGTTGGATATTGGCACTCATTCCCCATGCCTGTGATCCCTCTAAGAGTTCAGAGTTCAAAACCCTCTGGGTTCTAAATCTCTCTATAATTCAGATATGATTAAAATGTTTAATAGGATACAGCCTGAAACACATTATTTAATATGACTTAAGATTAAGGCAACTGAAAAAGAATCAGCCCTTAGATTAATAATATGTTCTAAGGAATGCAAATTGTAGTTATTTATTTAATCTGACTATCTTTTTTATTTTTCATTTACTCAACATTTTTCATTACTCAGCTTTCTGCTTCATTTGTGCTGAAAAATAGATCTCTGTTTGCAGCTTATGCCACAGCATCACAGTCTTCTTCCTATGTGTTTATATAAGCATCATTAAAGCAGATTAAGCATGCAGACCTCAAATATAACCCTCTAACCAAAATAAAGTCCCATGTCTCATGTTTCCTGATTTTAATACCTGCAATACCCACATACGCAAAAACTGTTTGGGGATTTGGGAAAGACCAAATAGGATAAGAATCGAGTATCCACTGGAAACATTTGTTCTTCCCAAGCAGCTTTTCAGAACTCAGAACTTCATAGCTTCAGAGCTTTTTTTCATTTTTGCAATACAGTCTCTCATTTCAGTGGTTCTTCTGTTTGTTCTATGCTTCTCAGTGGCATAAGACATGATAGCTAACACCTTTTCACCTAAAAACCTGTCCATTGTAGATAATTGTTTTGTATATAAAACAATTAAAACTGACAATAGTACAAATAAATGTTTTGTAATGTGTTCAATGTCAAGATAAACTGATATAAATGCATGTTTACCTTAGTGTTACATCAGCATTCTGTATAATTACATTTTTAATCATTTAGGAACAGAGGATACTAAATGTTTCAGTTTTGCAAGTGAAATTTTGCCCATTCTTGCCAGCAACAAGACTTCAGTTGCTCAACAGTCTATGGCAGTCATTGTTTGTTTCACCTCTTCATGATGTGCTATACATTTTGAACAGGAGATCTGGTAGACCAGTCAAGCAATGTGTCTACAAAGTCAAACTGTTGTGGAGCTTGCAGAATGAGGCCTGGACTTCCCTTGATGACAGTATATATCACTCTCAAATTCCAATATATGTGTCTGCATCAATGCTACCTTAAGCAAGTATGCAAGTCACCCAGTTCTGTAGGCACTGATGCACCTTATACCATGACAGATATTGGCCTTTACACAGAATGGTCCATTTCATCTTCAGCACAGAGAACTCAATGTCCATTTATCCCAAAAACAAGCTGAAATGTGGACTTTTCTGACCACATGACACATGTAACAGTTGTGTAACAGTTTCAGGTTGGAATTCTTAATGTAGAGACAAACTGTGTTAAGTGACAACAGTTTTCTGAAGTACTCTTGAGCCCATGTAGCTATATTTATCACAATAACAGAATCATGATTCCCTCAACATTTATGAATTCACATGTTTATTGTTTCATTTCATGTTTTAATATTCTACACTTTTAGTTCTTGTCTGACCTTTGTCTCAGGCATCAGATTCAACATTTATTTATATTTACAAAATACAATCAAGTTTGTCAGCCAAAGCACTAAAGTCATTATTTTTGTCAGTTAAATATATATAGGGGAAAAAGAAATGAGATAGAAATGTGGACAATAATGCAATCACTGTGTCAGGAAGAAACTGGACCCCAGTCATGACGCATGTGATGTGAAGCATATAGAGGCATTCAGAATTGGAAGATATATGGTTCTTGGCTTTGATATACAGGTTTATAAGAAAAAATCTTCAATTGGGATGAAACCTTTAAACTACGCAGAATTTCCCATATACACAGTTATATAATAAAATCAGTTTATAGGAACATTAACTGAAAAACTCCTGGCAATGTTTTATGTTAAAGATTGTAGTCATTTACTAACAAAAGCACATTTATATAGAAATCATGACTTGTATTTTTGAAGGAAAGAGCTAGTGTGGCAACACACACTTTTGATTAGTGCGCACATTATGACCAGATTGTCGAAATGACTTTGCAGCATTTTGAGCTGCACCAAAACTTAGTGAGAGTCATAAAAATTGGCCAAGCACGACCCTGGTGCCTGCCCTCCATCACTGCAGCACTCTGCCTCCCCCTGAGCCCATTAATCTTGGAGTGTCCCCTCGGCGAGGGATAATGCAGGAACATAGTAGGACAGTACGTTGCAGCACTGTGAAAATGAGAACAGGCTCATCTGGGGACAGACATTTTTTAAATCTCATTGTTTTGCACAGATTACAATAAAAAATACAACAAATTAATTCCTCAGTGAATACTATATATATTCTACATCTACGTCATCAGTATGTTTTATTGATTATAAATCACTCTGTATTTATTGATTTATTTTCACATATTAATTCATTTTCAGAATGCATGCACAGAGGTGGCAGAAATCCTAAACCATAAATCCCATACTCATACCATTAATGTATCTTACACTGACAAATATTGAGCTACGGTATGAAATAAAGAATAACTGAGCACTTTAGAATAACATGATTATGCACCTGACACATATTTATAAACACACACACACCTTAACAGAAGTAAATTCAACTTGTCATTGGACATGATCCCATTTTAAAAGAAGCATTCTGATTGTGAATGCCTCCTGTTCACAATCAGAACGCTCCTTTTAAAATAATGCATGGTTATTATTAGGGAAACCAACAGAAATCCTTATGTAATTCAACTATACTAAATGAACACAAGGTCGCGAGCTTCGGGCACTACTGCTCAGAGCATCCTTCTCCTCGTGCATGACCTGCATCCAGCCGACCCCCCACACTTAGTCATGAAGCAGGGGGCTCGTCCAGGCTTGGGACGCTCTGGAATTGATCATGTGTCAGCGATTGAAACCCCGCGGCTGAAGATTAAGCGCATTTAAGTGCATATAATAATAAAGTATACATTTCTTTTTTGCCTTTGTTCCGTGATGGACGCACGTACGTATTTTCCTCGTCGCCGTGAGCCTGCACAAAAGCACAGCACACTGCCACAGTAATCAATGCAGAAACCACGTAAATCCGAGGAGGGGGGGATTGTGGGATGTGTGGGAGAACGGTGGGCATCGCTCCGGAACTGCGCTCCGGTGCAGCCACTGCGCACACATGCAGCATGACCTGCATACGCTCAGCCCAAACCGCCGGCATTAGGAACATCAGCGTTTGCAGCGTCTCACCATTTTTTAGCCATTCCCTATGAATCTCTCTGCGAAATCCCGTAATTGGGCCATACAAAATGGCCGTTGGGGGTTGGGGAGGTTGTGGTGGTGGTGGTGCGTGTGTGTGTGTGTGTGTGTATGTGTGTGTCGGGGGTGTATGGAGAGAATCGAGTGCATTTAATGAATGAACGTTATCTGATAACGAGCTAATATTTGAGAGACAGGTCCCACGAACACTAAAAGCATCATATTCAGTAAGCACGGACGACGCCCGCAGCCCACAACGCAGAGGATGAGCCCCGTGGGTGGACTGTAGGTGGCACATGACGTCGAGGATACAGTGAAAGAGGGCGATCCAAAATGTTCAGTGGAATTTTACCCACCTTGAAAGGAGGCCTGGAGGACGTCTGCAGGAGCGGAGAAGGAGACGGTTCTCAGGCAGGCACGCAGACAGACAGACAGACAGGTGCAGCGTGAGCGCAGGACACAGGCGAGACTCAGCTGATGGGAGAGATTGTAATTTTAACCCCGACCCGACCGGCTCAGGCTCTCAATATAGACCATCACTTCCAGGCCCCGCCCACAAACTCCGCCTACAGACTGTCGGTGGCGGCACGACGTACCCCTCAAACGTCATTCAAGCGGCCCCTCTCTCTCTCTCTCTCTCTCTCTCTCTCTCGTTCTGAGGATGCTGCGCTGAGCACGCTTTTCATTGGCTTTCCTTCTCGCCTATTGAAACAGAAAGATGATTAAACGAGCTTCACCTCACCAATAGGGTTGTTTTTAATTTGTTTGTTTGCTTGTTTGTTTTTACTAACTGTTAAACTACTAGTCCTGCAGCCGTGTAAACTCATTGTACAAAACAATAGTACAACCCTTCATGCACAAACAGCTGTTAAAATTTTACACAATTTTCTGCCCAGCCCCAAATGTTTGACGAATAAGGTTCGTTTTTTTTAATTTGTACTGCAAACTACGAGCACTGTTGGATTAGTATAATTACGCAGTTACTGGTGGCAACGAGTGGTGTAACTAATTGCTTTGTCAAATTAACACAATTACAATCATTGAAATTAAGATGGGCACTTATTGCTCATTACACTCATTAGTCTTGCGTGAAAATGTTCAACAGTGCTGTCACAACTGGCACTAGATTAATCATTATTACAATTTCTACTAGCCAGTTTATTTTTAATTTGTAAGTGTCAATAGAATATATTTATTATATGGCAAGTGTCAATATATCCATATTTTCCCTGAGCACAACCAACCTTAACCACAGATACGTACAATTGCCACTGAAATTGATCTGAGAATCTCTGAGTGAGAGGGGGCTCACCCAAAGTGAATGCCGCTGCCATTATCTCCTTTTGTTAATTAAGTCATCCCACAGTTTCTGTTCATAGCCCAGCTATGTGTGAGAGAGAGAGGAAGGAGAGAGATTGGAAAAGAGTGAATGTGTAGTGTGTGGTGTTATGAGCTGCCATAGTGCGCACTGCATATAGACAATTATAAACAAATAATAGTCTAAAACAAAGACTTGCATGTGCAGCATGTTCCCTTTCTATGTTTCTCGCGAATGTGGTCAGAGATACAGGGAAGCTGCTGTATATGGCTACATGGCTGATCGGCTAGCTCCTCTGCTCCTATTTTCCTCTGTTGCTTTTCCCACTTTATTTCGGCCTGTTCTCCAACCTGTATTTGCACTATAGCACTACATAACCCACAATGCCTTGCATTATCATTTGCATATCATTTCTGCAGAAAAAGGTTACTATAATAGTAAATAACAATAAAAATTGTTTAATTTTAGAGTGTTTTAAATTTTGTATATGATGTTCTAGGTAATCGTAGTATTGTGGCCTCGCAGTTGTGCTGAAGGTCTTAAGGAAATGGAGCTGCACTTTCTCTCTCACTGTGGGACAGTGAAGCACCTCCCACAGGTGCTACTTGATGATGGTGCCAAGCTTCATGGTGCAGGGATGTCTAGAGGGTGTGCTTATCAGTGAAAGCTGGTCTCCTCTGTTGTGTGAACATGGATCAGCAGGGGGTGGAGCTGGTCTCTGAGACTGAGGGGGGAACAGTGGAATTAGGAATGGGTGGAAGTCTAGAGTGACAACAGTATTCTTGATGTAGTGCTTCTCCAGGCAACATCAGGTCCTGCTGAATTCTGTTTTTTTATTTGATAGTGATGTACACTGCTTTATCACTGGAGTCTCCATTTCTAAATGTGATCATGAAAATGTTATTATGATGAACTCTATCTATCCAGGCCCACCCAACTATTTAACCATATCTCTGATGAACACATGAGACTCACTGGAAGTTTCTCCTTGTAGTTTTATTTACTAAACTAACATAAAAATATCTTTTGTTCACATTAAATTATTTAGTTCTTTTGATGTTTAGCTTTCCATTTGCCACCTTATAACCGCCACTCCAGTTTAACTCTACCTACCAGTGATGAGATATGAAAATATGCCTGATAAATAAAAAATGACACTTCATGACTTTCATATTACTAGTTCCAAATATGTTTTTAGATGTAAATATTTAATCACAAAAATTATGGTAATTTCAAACTTAATTACAAAACTTAAAATTAAAAGCTTTTTCTTTATTTAGTGTAAAAAACTTCACCCACCCCACCTGCAGTACTTTCGTGACCCACACTTTGGCAAAAGCTGGAACAGAGGATGCCCACTTCAAATCCATATGTGAGTAATAAAGTAGTGGTGGCAGTCGTGGTAGTAGGGAGTGGTGGCCTAGTGGTTAGGACATTGCCCTTGTGAACTGATGGCTGCAGGTTCAAGTCCCAGCCAGGGCACCACCAAGGTACCCTTGAGCAAGGGTACTACACTGCTCTCCATGTGCTGTTGATAGCTGCCCACTGCTCCACATGTGCACGTGTGATGGGTTAAATGTAGAGGTCACATTTCATTTCGGTGCTTAAGTGTGTTCACAATGACAAATAGTCACTTTCGTTTGTGGTGCTTGGGTGTGTCCACAATGACAAATTTCACTAAATTGTTCTTTTTTTTAGCAGTTTTTGACATATTCTTCCACTGTGTGACCATTTTAGAGATTTTCCTGGAGATCTTCTTCTTGTTTTTACCCAAAAATTTACAACAGAAGACAAATCTCATTGATAACAGAACTGTATATAAACATCAGAGACTGTGATGTTAAGCTGCTTGCAGGTCACTTTCTCATTCTCTTCGTACCTGGCATTGATGATGATGTCTTTAATAGATGTTTTGTCCGGAGTGTTTCGGGTATGCAGTCTGTGGAATGATGTGATAAAAGTAGATTTCGAGCTGGGCACCTCCCTTACTGAGCCCAGAGCCAGTTTGCCTACAGGTTCCATATTGGCTTCTATGTTCTTACTCAGTCTTGCTTGCTTGCAGCAGATGAAAGGACAGGTGTGTGGAGGTTGGAGCTCTCCATCTCAACAACCTCCTGCAATCCCTGAACCCTGCACTTGGTAAACTGGCTCTATAAATTAATTTGCACATCTGTTTGAGGATGTTCTCCACGTCCCATTCATATTTATTGTTAGCTTTCCTTAATTGGCGAGCACATGCTTGCAGGAGCTCCCATTCTTCTTTGGTTTACCTCGGCACCAATGGGAGAGTGGGGTCCTCCACAGGATTGCTCTGCATGAATTTGACTTTTGGGACTTTTGTAGAAAACCATTATTTCTATAAGGAGTTCTATGGAGTACACAGGGATGCTGCAGCAGAAGCAGGTGGCGGGACATGTGTGTGGAGGTGGAAGCTCTTATGCTCAACAACCTCCCGCAATTCCTGAACCCTGCGCCGCACACTCTGCTGTTTCTGGGGGGTGTCTGAGAGTGTGAAAGGCTCCATGTTGGCAGCACTGACTTCAGTGCCAGATGTAGTGCTCTTGCTGCTGCATGCCTTTACTTCCAATAATGGTTTCTGCGTTTAAGTTTAAAACACTCATTGTCTTTTGCAGCTGCAGATGGCCGCTGCTGTTCATCCTCTGAAAGCTCTTAGTGGCACTCTGGAACTTTTTGGGAGCGAGATGATCCCAGAATTGGATTAATATGTGCATCTGTTTGAGGATGTCCTCCTCGTCCCACACTGCGCGCCATTTTTGGTCTGCTCTCCTCTCCAGCACATCTGTATAGCAGGCCGTATTTCTTTCCTTGGTTATAAGATTCTTCAGCCTGGGATTTTCGCTTGGTGTTTCAGAAGCAGGTGGAGGAACAGGTGTGTGGAGAGCATCAAGGTGATCATGGAATTGGATTAATTTTTGCATCTGTTTGAGGATGTCCTCCTCATCCAACATCGCCCACTGTCTTTTCCTGAGAATTCTGCTCGGCGTTCCAGAAGCAGGTAGACGGACAGGGGTGTGCAATTGTAGACTCATGTCGTCTGCAGGACTGTTTTGCCTGGTATCTGCTTTTAAGGTGTTTGTGTTGTTTACAGCCTCCAGCTGGCTTTCTTCTTCTCTTTGCCTCTGCCTGATTATGCCTCTTAGTTGGGGTATCTTGCTACCTACAATAAAACAATATTAAAAAGTGTAAAGGTTAGCCATTTCAGCATTAGCTGAATGTCAAAGTATTGCAAATTTTCTTATTAAAAATGAATTCAGGCTTTGGGTACCTGGAGCTAGTGCTACTTCTCATTATATACATGCACATAATGACACAATGTGGTTTTTGCTCCTGTTCTAAGTGCTTTAAGACTTTTTCAGTGGTGAAATGTACCTGGTCTGGGCAGTCTGTTGCATTTGCCAGCAGTAGGTGAATGGACAGGTGTGTGCAGGGAGGAGCTCTTCTGTTTAATGTCCACTTGCAATGACCAAACCCTGACTCGAACACTCTGCTGGTTGCAAGGTGTTCTTGAGAGTGGGGAGGGCTCCATTTATGCCACTGTGTCCCTGTTGTGCTATTCCTGTGATAATTCTCTAACAGTTTCTGTTGTCAGTCTGTGTAGTTCTTAATGAGATGTGCTTTCAACTGTCTCATTATATCAAATGACAAAAATGCTGTCAGACTGGCCAATATATAGAGATCGCCCAATGAGCTGGCCTCTGCCAACTGTCTTCTAGAATAGTGCTGATGTCATTAATGAAAGCGAAGCACTGCTGAGAGTTCTGTTCATATTGACTGGAGCAGAAGAAACACTTCTTTCATGTCGACTAATGACGGACACAGAAATGCAACACAGGCTGCTTAATTTATTTTGTCTGTTCCAAAATTTAGATCACTTAAACTGCCAGCACAAGAAAAAACAAAGATATAAGAGCAAGCTGTAAGATTTGGACCCTTTGGCTCCATATACACCAACTACTGTGGAGATGTCTACACTGTAAACCCAGATTTCGTATCTAATTAAACAATCAATTACAACAAACATAAATAATTGATAATTGAATAATTTTTTTAAAAGTTTGACAGAAATGTTGTACCTTTTTTAGCCACCTTATTATTCCGTTGACTTTCTGTTTTTAGCTCAAAATTTTGTTTTAACCTGCTTGTGTCACGATTTTCAGGGATAGGGGACACAATGCGAGGGTCAGGAACACTGTTTTGTTCAAAACAGGCAGGCAGACAAGACAGGAGGTTAGAATCAGAAAAGTTAGAATCAGAATCAGAAAACTTTACTGATCCCAAAAGAAATTGCTTATGCTACAACTGCACAGAAAGACAGACATCCAACAAGAGCACAGAGAGACAGACATCCAACAAGTACGCAGAGAGACAGGCATACAGGCACTGAGTATAAAAAATAGGCACTAAATAAGAAGTAGGTAGTAATGGCTCGAGCAGTATTGCACATTATATAAAAGTTAATAAGTGAGTAATTACACAGTAAAACAGCAGCTGAAGATTCATATAGCACAAATCCCGTGTTGTTTACAGATTAGCATGGTAGTTGAGAGAGAAAGGACAGCTTATTGTGTGAGTGGCAGCGGGTGGAGTTAAAACGTCTGATGGCTGTTGGAAGGTAGAATTTTCAGTGGATATTGCTGAAAAAGCTTCTCTGCCCCTCCACAGCACTGTGTAGTGGGTGATCAGCATTTTCAATAATAGACTGCCGTTTTCCCAGCATCCTCTTATCCGCCACAGTCTCCAGTGTGTCCAGTTTTTCTCCCACCATGCAGCCAGCCTTCTTAATCAGCTTGTCTAGCCTGTTCTTATATGCCACTTTCATGCTGTTCTGCCAGCACACCACAGAATCGAAGATGGCACTGGCCACTATGGATTCATAGAACATCCATAGCATGGTGTTACAGACCCAGAAGGACCTCAGTCTAAGCAGGAAGTAAAGCTGATTAGACCCTTCCTGTATGTGGCCAGCATGCTCTGTGACCAGTTCAGTTTATTGTCCAAGTGGACAACCAGGTACTTACCCAACCTCCACCTCCACTCCCCTGATGGATAAAAGGGTGACTGTAGATTGTGACCTCCTCATGTCCACCACCAGTTCTTTGATTTTGTTGATGTTGTGCTGCACCTGATTTAGCTCACACCAGTCAACATAATTGTCCACCACACCCCGGTATTCCCCTTAATCACCATTCCTGACACATCCGACCACAGCAGAGTCATCAGAGAATTTCTGCAGTTGACAGAGTTGTAGCTGAAGTCTGTGGTATAAAGGGTGAAGAGGATCGATGACAAAACTGTTCCCTGTGGGGTACTGGTGCTGCAATGAACTGTGTCAGAACTACAGTCCTGCAGCTGCACATACTGTGGTCTCTCTGACAGGTAGTCCATGATCCATGAGACCAATGGGGCATCTACCTGCATAGCAGCTCACCATCTGTAGGCCCTAACACCACTTGGCCAAGGCCAAACAGATCATTTTAGATCACACCTCTCTTCACTTCTGCATCAATCTCCACGCTTCTGGGTCAATCTTTCACTTTCATTTGTTTATTTAACTTTCTGTCTTAAGATCGCTGCACTTGCTTCATCACCACTACTTCGTGACAGAACAAACCACCTCTATGGAAGCAGCAGCATATTCTAAACTGGACCGGGAGATATGGACTCAGGCATTCGACCAGTGGCAACAGGAGGGAAGAGATCTTGAGGAGGGCTACACTCTCCTCGAGACGCTAAATCTGGTCGCGGAGAAAACAGGTGAGGGGTGGCTGAGAGACCTGGGGAGGAGACTGGAAATGCTCCTGTGGCAGAGCAGCAGGGGTTACGAACCCGAGGCTGCTGGTGGCGTTTCGAGAAAAACGCCAGAAGCGCAGGGGAAAGCGCAATGACAAGCCAGCAGTTGAGGGATGTTGCCCCCCCCCACAAGACCCTGACCCCTGGGAGCACCGCGTCGACGTCGCTGTCTCCGAACCTCGTTTTCTCTGCCCGGAACCTTGTTTCCTCAGGCCGGGACCATGTTCTCTCTGCCCAGGACCTTGATTTCACAGCCCCAGCCTGGAACTTTGTTACCTCAGCCCCTGTTTCAGTCTGTGTTCCCTTTGTTATTACCAGTTCTTGTGCCTGTGTTTAATCTGTTGTCTTGGTTCTTGTCTCAGATTCGTGTTTAGTTTCAGTCTTGTCTTTAGTCATCAGTGTTGCCGTCCCCCTGGGTCAGTGCCCGGTTGTGAGTGGAGTTTAGTCGCATCAGGACCGCACTAGGGGGAGGGCTATGTAACGTATACTCCCCTTGTGTTCCACGTGTCCGTGTTTTGTTTGTAAAAGCCACGTGTTCATGTCCTCATGTTCATGTGTGCCTCGCCCTCACGGCCTCAATATGTCTCATTCAGTTTTTCCCCTATAATTTCTGACTACATTTTTTGTTTTCAGTATTTATCTGGTTCACTTGGCCTCAAAACTCTTGAAAGAAGTGCTTCCTAATGCACAGGCATCTATAGTACAGACATTTAAATTTCATTGAAGAGGTAAATCAGAATCTTAAGGTAAAAGTAGAGTAAAGGCTTTTGATTGGGCATCTACAACCAGTTGAATCATTTAAAATATTACGGTTTAATATAAAAGTTTGGATGTCTTTAGGTTTGAAGTGATATATTGTCATTGTCCACAAAAACACCCTTTCCAAAATGGTAAGGAAAAACATTCTAATGAAAGTTAATGTAAAGTATATTTATTTCAAATCATTATTTCTTTTGGTTTATTTACAATTCAACAACAGATTTACACTGTCTTAAAGGCAGCCACTCTTCAAATACAGAAATAAAATGAGATGTGGGATACCTTGGTTGCTTAAAACAGCAACACTTTATGACTTTATTCTTTTTCATAAAAATGAATAATAAACCTCATGTTAGCATTTTTACTGTTTGTTCACTAGCAATGTTAGTGTGATTCTTTCATTTTTTTCCCTTTTTTCATTTAAGGTTTTTTGACCTACATACGGTATGTATTGTCCTAGATTGCCTAAGCATCAGTAAAACCTCTTTTTTTAAAGTGGACTGCAGTGCCCATAAATGCTATATTGGGTCCCCAATTTAGAACGTGATGTGTAAAATACAGATCATGACCTTGATTTATGGAAGCCCATTTCTGTTAGATGGGGAAACTTGCATGTGTTTTTTTATTTACCCTGTTTCTGGGTGCAATATATCAGATTTTTGGCTTATCTTTAAAAAATGACTTACTATGTTGAAATATAGACTTATTACATTTTAAGGAAACAAAATATATTTAAGTATAATAGTCAAAATGAAAAAAGCATGTAATTATTTCAAGAGACTAAGAAATCTGATATACTGCTGCCAGAAACAGATGAGAAAACACACAAACAATTAGGCTTCCATACTAATTCTCCCTGATTCCTCATGGATACCCTTTTTGCTCTTAAGACTCCCCAATCTGGACAAACCTGTTGTAAGCTAAATCTATTGCTGGAAATATACCAAGCCCTTTTTAGGCTCCAGATGCGATGTATATCTACCAAATTTCAATGGGTCTCCAAGAGGGAGGGTGTGGAGAAGGTGGCAATACAATGTGTAAAAAGGCAGGGTATGATTTAGCAGTTTCACTAACCAAAGCAGAGGCAAAGAGTTTTAGTTAAACAATATGTAAAAGCATTGTAGTAGGATGCTTGGGAACATGAGTGCCATGGAGGGGATTTGCATGCAATTCAACAAAAGGCTGGATCACCTGTCATCAGTGGATGGAATCTGAGGCAAGGATTTCCTGCCTTGACAGGTAAAGAGTGTAAAGAGTACTTGGGTTTGAGATAGTGCTATATAAGTGTAACCTATTTATAATAATATTATTAATAATAATAATAATAATAATAATAATAATTATTATTATTATTATTATTATTATTGTTATTATTATTATTATTATTATTATATGACACAAATATGTATTGCTTCACTGTAAGACTTTTGCAGCTCAAAGGAAACGAATAGCAGTTGCACTGGTGTCAATAATGCCAGAACATTTAACTAGAGGGTATACTTTTATATGGCCTGCATATGAGAATAGTGCACATTCCCAAAATAACCATTTTGACATTTTTTTTGTTTTTATTTTCAGGAGATAATATAATCTTATTTATTACATTTATTGTTTATTTATTTATTTATTTATTTATTGTTTGTTTGTTTGTTTGTTTGTTATTTTCTTACGTAATTGTGTCCACACTTGTTTGTTGGAGAAATGCAGTATGGCATTGTGTCCCGTAGTCTCACTCCAGCTCAGTAGGTGGCGCTAATACAATTTACGTTGACCTGCCACCCGCCACTTTTCATTAGAAGAAGATCCGTTCACGGTGGAGTGGCGCAAGACCAACCAACTAGGTAAGACTTGATCTGAGCTAGATTTGGAGGATGTCTGCGTGCTGAACTGTAGTTTGCTAAAGTAGGATCATGTCTTTGGAAACAAAAATTAGGTTGCATAATTATGTTATTGCAGGCCGTCAGTGAGTTTTAAGCATGGATAGCTGCACTTAGCTGTACACTTGGGGTTACATCGGTTTCTATGCAAACCGGCTCATATAAACGCTATTATCTATATAAACGTTTCTCGGAGGGACACGTTGGCTCGGTCGTGCAAATTCTGCACATTAGTCGGCACTAGTTTGCAACAAATTAAACCAGCCTGGTCAACTGGTCATATCGAAGAGACGTAAACGTGAACTCTGGAGTCTTATTGTCAGGACAGAGAGATTTACCTACCAGCAGGGCACAGGTCAGGACCAACTCTCAAATCAACTGTGTGTACACAGAAAACACAAGCGAGATTAATTACACAATCCAGAGCATCTGCTGAGCTTCCTTTTGTTGTTGGCACTGTTACTGCCAAATTTATTTTTGCTAATGCATAGCCGATGAGTTGCTTTAGCTTGGTTATTTACCTTTATTATCTAGTATTGATACTCACTGTATACATCAGCGCTGTTGAAGTGAAAGTTACTATCTGTCATTGTGAACACACTCAAGCACCACAACGAAATGTGACCTCTGCATTTAACCCATCACACGTGCACACGTGGAGCAGCAGGAAGCAGGGTAGTGGGACGGTACCTTGCTCAAGGGTACCTCAGTAGTGCCCGGACTGGGACTCGAACCTGCGACCTTCAGGTCTCAAAGGCAGCGTCTAGGCCACCACTGCCCACCACTGTTGAAACTGTTCTCTTTTGATCTGTGTGAGTTGCCATACAAACAACACTCACCAAGTGTCAAAGTTGAAGTTATTTATGACATTATACTTGATCACAAAATATTTTCCATGTTTTAAATACTTTATTTATCTGAGGGGACCAACCCACAGCTGCATCCCAATGCCCCCAGTACAGACCTCGGTCTTAACCTGAGGAGAAGTAAATTAACAAAATGAGAATGAATAAAAATGACTTCTCTTGCTCATGTCATGGAAGGACAAATTTTACTTTTTAAATACAAGAATTTGATTGATTATATATGCGTTTGTAGCATATACAAGTTTATACAAGCAAGTTTTAAAGCATGATGTTCTATCCCTTCATACATATGAGTATATTGAGAAGCTACACTGCAAAAAAACAGCCAGTTTTGAGTGTATTGTTTTTGTGATGTCGCAAAAAAAACCCCAGTATATTTACTTATATCCACATATTCGACGTACAGCAGTTTAGCCGTGCCCGTTTGCATTGAAGTTTTGAGATGTTTTTCAATCTGGTTGCTGTTTGAATGAGCTGTACTACAGTGGTCATTTACATATACTGGTTTTAAAGGCAAACGATCAAAAACAGCCTGTGTAATACTATGGGATAAAGTAAAGACTGAAATAATGGTGTTGTAAAACCAAAGAATGACTGTTGGTACATAAAATAATGCTCAAATGTTAGAAATGGACTTTAGGTAAAACAGAATACAAAAAAATATATTTTTTGTATAAACAAAAGTATTTTAAGCAGTGACTCCCAAACCCTGTCCTATGGAACCACTGCCCTGCACGATTTCAGATATTCTTAGCACCCCTGCAACACACCTAATCCAGCTCATAAAGAGCTTAGTAATGAGCTGATGAGCCTGTTTCGATGTCTGGAGGCAGAGAATAGTTGAAATTCCACAAATTCTTTCAAACATTTAATTTAATTAAATGATTAGCATGTAAATAAAGTCACATGCTAGTGGATTAATAGTGTAATAGTTTTTAGAGTGGTCTAATGCTGTTTACCAGAGAAACATACAGAGTCCAAATTGTTCACAGCAGTGTTACACAGGAAAAAAAGTTATGCTGCTTAATGCCTGAAGCACTGTTATGTTTTGAAGGGCTTGAAGAGTGTTGTAAGATACAATACTAATCATAAAAACTAATGGTTTTTAATTTACCACTTTTTACCATTAACTTTATGCATACAAATTTAGAAGACTTTATAGTATATTGATCATTTTATAAATTAAATTAAATGCCTGTGCTTGCATTTTGTGATTCCTGGTTCACAACATGCTTACTAATTCACTTCTACCAATGTCTGCACTTTAAACTAGTGCCATGTCTCTTCTTACAATCATGTCTAACAAAACACCTAAGCTGCTAATCCTATGTGTGAATTGTATTATTATTTGTCATATGAGTGCTTGCCTTTTTTAACACCATCTCCAAGACAATTCTATATGGCCTTCAGATCCCACTTTTGAGCTTGTAATTTGCTTCAGCATGCTCACAAATCATTGGAGCACCAAAAATTGTATCTTTTCATTTTTAACAGTTCCTTTTATCTTTCCTTTAAAATAAAGTATTTTTTTCTTTTTAGTTTTTGAATGTCGCTCCATCATCCCACCCAAAACCATTTCTTTCTATGGTTTTCAAACAAGGTCAATTTAATTTGTTGATATTATACTTTCATTTAAGTCACTGCCATCTCCTTCAAATTGTATTCATATTATACAGTGCACTTTACTTCTTCAATACATTCTTCAAAGTTTTTTTTTTTGTTATTTGCAGGTTTCCTAGATTGTTCCTTGTTTATCTGTATTCCAGTGACTATGAAGCCTCCCTCTCGTCATCGCATCGTACCTAAGCACCTTCTGCCTTCGAAAGGGACTGAGCCAACTCGCAAGTTCTGTAATGGGTGGGGTAAGCATGAGCAGCGGAACCTTTTAAATGGTCTGATGGAGCAGCAGAGGTTAAATTCCGAGCTGGATCTGTTGGAGCTTCGAAAGAAAGTGCCCAAACGTACTCTGCTTGAGGTATGTCAGCAAGTTAAATTAACATTTAGTTAATTAAAATTTAACATCAGTGTGCTTCCTATCAAGCCTAGTACATATTCAGTCAGATATTTCTGCTGCAAACAGCAAAGCTAAACTAACAACTCCGCTACAGTCTTTATGGTAACCATGTTGGCTTTCTCTATAAATAAAGACCTAGCTTATTACTCATTAATTGTATTTCTCTTGAGGTAGCAAGTGGCTTAAAGTGTTAATGTAAAATTTGTAAACATTATTCAACTGAATTTGTTGATTCTTGATTATTCTCTTTGAAGGCAATATTTAAGATTGCCTTTTTATGTTTTAGGCTGCAAATCTTAGCATTTAAGTAAAAATATTGTTACAAATGTTGTCCCAGCAGTGCCAGTGAACAATGTGCTATGTTGATTTTAGATTCAGAATGTGATAAAGTCTTTGAAGACTCGTGTGGTGCGACGAGTGCATCAGCAGGTCCAAAAACAGAAATGTGAGGAACGGAAGAACAAAGCACCTATTGAAATATGGGCCGAACTGGCGCAAAAAATGGCTGGTGTCCATGAAGAAACAATATCCTCTGCTTTTTCTCAGGTATGTAACCAACGTTTTAACACTGAAAGAAGTTTATTTACATCTATAGGGCTGCACTGTATTAATACTGCATTTATACTTTAGCTGCTTTTCAGTATGTTACAGAGCCATCACTTTTCTCTAATTAAAAGGTTTGAAGTATGCAAATATTGTTAATGTTTAAAAATTATACATTCACCCCCAATCCATACGATTCATATATGGAAACCATTACAAAACATTACAAAAACTATTATTTCTTTAATACATAAATACAAATCTGTTCTGTCTACAGCAGTTTAACCCTGCCCATTAAGTCAGAAGTTCTATAGAGTGTTTCTGCCTTTTACAAGAGCTGCAGTACAGGGCAATCAGTCAGTAAAGAGCATATTTACATTACAAGTATCAGTCAAGGCACAGTAACAAAACGGCTTGTTTAAGCGATAAGCAGAGGTTGGAAAATAGTCATGTAAGAATTAAATTATGAATTATATTTTTGATACACACACAAACATCACAGAAGTAATTAAATAAAATGTAGAATACAAACCCTTTTAAAACACTTTGGCAAACTTTATGGTTTAAGACTGGCCAAAATAAATTTACTTTTGTTGACTTTGAATACCTTAATTCATCAAAACACTTAGGAATACTCACTTAGAGCTGTGAGCTGTCTTTCAAAACACTGTGATTGGTTAGAGGCTCATTTCTGCAATATCAGTGTTGCAGAGACTAGTATTGCAATACGATTAACAGATGATATACTGGGCAACCCCAGACTTCTCTTGATCTCTGGCTGCTGTAATACTGCAATATTCAGATTTTTTCAGACCAGAAAGTAGAACAGAGTTTTTGGGCTAAACCTAAAGTGGACATGAAGGATGCTGACCTAGTACTAGATAACTGTAAGTTCAATTGTGCTACATTCTGTGCAGTTTATTTGGCTCTGTGGAAAAACATCTTGAGACCAATTATTACTTTGTTGCATTTAAGATGATTCTCCTTGTCTTTTTATTGTGTTGTACTGAAAACGTGGTTTTAACACTGAAAGTCTTTACATATTTCATTTTATTGTACATGTATGTATATAATATTAGAACTAATTTCTTTAATTTTTTATCAGATGCTTGTGATTGCAGCCACAGAGCCTTGCAGCCGGCAACACTCTGATCCTCCACGTTTCTTTAACACTCAGAGCCCTGTAGCCAACAACTTGCTCACTAATCCCAGGTCTAGATCAGGCTGTAGCTCTAGACTGCCTTCCAGTTTTTCTCCTGGTGGAACCTGTGAACCTTCTTTTCAGTCACATAGAAAGGGTGAGACTTCAAGTCCCTCTTGCAAAAACACAGTTCAGTCCTCCTCCATTTCCAGCATTGAAGAGGGTTCAGATTGTCCGCAGCCAAGAAGTGTGGCAGGCCAAGGATCAGAAAAGCCTTCAACCCCCAGCATACCAAAATCAAACTTCTGTCAGCTTACAAGCAGCAAGAATCATGCAGTCTCAAAACGAACACTGCCCCTGCATACTACCAGGGCTGTGTCTTCTGCTGAAGTCTCAAGCTCTAAACAGATGAATAAGCAGGACAAAAGTGGGCAGTCTGAGCAGGATCACCAACCCAGACCAACGGGGGTAGAGTGTAAAGTAGATTTTGAGAAGATTTACCAATTTATGAGCAACATTAATACAAATAAGCACAATCTGGCTCTCACTGCAATGGGTATGTATTTTTCAGTGATTAATTAATGTATTTCTATAAATTGGCATTTTCTTCAGCTGTTATCTAAAATCAGCTACTTATTTATTTTAAAATGGTCAATAAGTGCAACTATAAGCTAGGTATACCTAATGAACTGGCAAATGTAAAAAGGTGTGTATTTGTGTAATGAAATGTGTCATTTTTAATAATCTCAGAGAGTGCAGTACTTTTGGATCTGTTGATGTCTTTGCCTGAGGAACTCCCCTTGCTTGACTGTAAGGAACTACAGCATCATCTGCTTCAGGTACATACACGTCTGACCACACCTCCAGTAAATACATCCTCCGTCCCCAGGACTGACCAGAGACCTGCAGATGCTAAACTAGTCATGTCTGGCATAGAAGAAAAAGAAACTGCTGCAGCTGCTAAAGGCACTGATGCCTCTTTACTATCTGCAGGGGAACCTGCTAAATTACTTTTGGCTGTTGACAATGTCTTTACCAAGTCTGTCATAAACCCATCAAAAAATTGGGCAGAGGTTGGCCTGTGTCCTCTAAATCCATTTATTGTACCAGTTGGCCTTCTTAAACGGCAGCAATCTTAGCAACCTTTTTCTGCGTGAGGATAAATTCAAGAGTAAATTTATAGACTTCAGTGATGTAAATACTGTAATTAAACAATATTATGTTCTGTTTCTGCTCTTTTGGCTAATGTGTATATACTACCAAATGTGCATTGTATAGTTTTTTTGTTGTTGTTAATAAACACACTGATTTACATTTGTTCTTTGAGTCCAGTGTGCCAGTATATTGAGTAACACTACAATTCTTTACAAATGGTTCAAGGTATAATTCAGTCTTAAATTTCATCACAATTCAGTTTGACAGAATTTGATTTGGTTTGACATTATTCTGAATTATTAAAATATTCAATACACAAATGTTACTGTAACCACTGTTATGTAGACCAAGGGTATACTGATCTATTTCCTCTCCAGTAGTTG
The DNA here is from genome assembly GCA_037974385.1 of Arnoldichthys spilopterus. Lineage (NCBI taxonomy): Eukaryota > Metazoa > Chordata > Actinopteri > Characiformes > Lepidarchidae > Arnoldichthys > Arnoldichthys spilopterus. Next base: position 11,221,816 of record JBBPDA010000013.1, on the reverse strand, counting down.
CAGTTTTTCTGTCATAGATTCTGCTTTACATTTCCTGAAATCCTGATGTTATTAAACAACTGACCTGGTCCCAAAGATTAAGGGGGGGACTGGATGATACTATCATAATGTTCATTGTACTTGGACATTTAGAATAGGCCCAAACCGTTTGATGTCAAAAGAAGAATTCGAGAACCCCAGACTTTCATTACAGGGTAGGGTCTATTTAGGTGGACAGCCATGTCTTGGTATGTTTCCAGTTGTGCCATACGCTCTCCATTTTTTGGATGATGGTTTAAACCCGACCTGTCTGGTGTATTCCTTGGTCTTCATGATCCTGTTTGTTCACTAAAGTTCTCTTAACAAACTGCAGATGCATTCACAGAACAGCTGTATTTATACTGAGATTAAATCACACACAGGTAGACTCTACTAATTAGGTGACTTCTGAGGCCACTTGATTTTATTTAGGGCAATCTGTGTAAAGGGGGGCTGAATGCAACACTTCAGATTTTTATTTGTAAAAATGTTGAGCATGTATTTGAGCAGCAGCATGTATAATTTTCTTTTCACATCCAAAATCTTATTAAAATACATTTAAATTTGTGGTTGTAATGTGCAGTAAATAATTATGCATTAATTATGCATTAGGCTGCAAGTAAAAAGTCAGTTCTTGAAGTAGATGAGCTAGAAGCAAGAATAATGGGTGCGCGTAAGTATCTGAGCCATAAATAAATATACAAACACACACATACAGTGGACGAAATAATTATTTGACCCCTCAAAAAGAAGAAATTAAAAGTCTCAGAACAGTATCATTTTAATGGTAGGATTATTATTATTTTAACAGTGACATAGCACATCAAAAGGAAAATTAAAAAAAATAACTTTAAAGATCTTTGCAGATCATCTCTAAATCACTATGGTTTCGAGGCTGTCTCTGTGCAACTTTGAGCTTCAGCTCCCTTTGCCCCTTTCTGAACAATTGCACCAACAGTTTTCACCTTCTCTCACAGCTTCCTGCTAATGGTTTTGTAGCCCATTCCAGCCTTGTGCAGGTCTACAATTTTGTCTCTGACATCCTTGGACAGCTCTTTG
>JBBPDA010000013.1:11202465-11220639 GCA_037974385.1 Arnoldichthys spilopterus | reverse complement strand
ATCTAAAATATATGAAAGTCTAATGTTTATCAGTACATTACAGAAAATAATGAACTTTATCACAATATGCTAATTTTAGAGAAGGACCTGTAAATATAAGAAGCCAATTTCAGCTTTACAAATGACTTTGCAAGCACAGTAAATTCAGTGGACAAGCTGAGATATATTTAGTGCAAAAAAAAATCTAAATCCCAAAACTGAAATCTAAATACCTACCCAAACAACAAATATCTCAAAAGCTGTATATTCTGGTCCAGCCATACCCTCACTGGAATCCAGGGGCCTAGACATAACATAAAACAGCTCCATACAATTATTTCACCTTTACCACACTTTACAGCTGGCACTACACTTTCAGGTAGGTACCGTTCTTCTGGTATCTGTCAAACAAAAACTCACTGCCAGACAGTTAAGTGTGATTTACTCCAGAGAACATGCTTCCATTGCTTCGGTGTCCATGCTTTACACCACTCCAGCCTTGTGCAGAGTCATTTTAGGCTTGTGTGCAGCTACTTGGCCATGGGGACCAATTTCATGAAGCTCCTGCTGCAAAGTTCTTGTGCTGATGTTGCTTTCTTTTTATAAGAGTGATGCAATAGAGGATCTAGTACTTTGTGTCTGAGCTATTGATGTTTCAAGCTACTTCTGTTTCACAATAATAGCACTTATAGGTGACTAAGGCAGATCCAGCAGGGTTGAAATTTTGCTGACTGACTTGTGGGGTTGTTGCCGTAAGGTATTGCAGTACCTTATTTAAAATCACTGAGCTCTACTGGCTGTGTTTGTCTATGGAGATGATATATCTACATGCTTAATTTTTTACACATGTTTGCAATTGGTGTGGCTGAAAGACTGAATAATTAGGAAGGGTGCCCACATACTTGAGTGTGTTCACAATGACAAACAGTCACTTCACTTCACATTAGCCATCTTGTACCATTAGCCTGTGTGACATAAGGTTGCATGCAAAGCCTGGGTTTTGGAACTTATTATTAAATTATATTCAAGCAAATCATTAATTAAAATGTTCATAGAAATCAACCATAACTAGGTGCCTAAACATGATCTTTGAGTGTGGCCACCATTGATGATTTCTTCTGTTATTTTCTGTTGAACATAATGGAGGTATGTAAAGGCACATATGATAATGCAGTCATTTGTCAAAATACTGACTGAGAGCAATAACACATGATTTTGAGTGACAAGAATGCTAATTTTCACTGAAAGCAATTAACTAGACCAATGAATGAAAAATGAATGAAATTTGTGCTTTGCTGAACATACAGTACATTATCTTTAAATAATAACAATAAAGCAATAAATCAGGTCTGTAAGCAAACCAGTAACCAAATTATTCCAACACTTAAAGAAAGTTCTTTTTTTCAGTCCTTGCCAAGCCATGGACCACATATATCGTGACGTCCCTGTTTGTACAGTCTCATGCAGCACACGCTGTGCTGAGAAACATAAATTAAACAAATCCCTAGGGCTAAGAACCACTATTTACTGACTGGTTCAACGATGGCACCCTCTATAGGCATTAACGACATGACAAAAATATAATACCACAATGTACAAGATGTCACATCATTTATTTTACAACTTACGATCTGACAACTTAGATAAGTTACACAAGACAAAAATAAGGCAGCAGTGCCACATTAAATAAAGCACAAGTACACCCTGCACTGCCCTAAATGACATTAAACAGGACTAATTATGCTCTCTGTAATGTCTTACAGATATAATACCCACATTGTCTAATGCTGTCTGTTAGAATCCTGCCTATATGTAGGATTAAAGCCTCAATCATTTCACTATGGTGAACATATGACCAGACCAGCTGGCCTTGACCTCTAAGCATATGCAAGGATGGAAAGAGGATTCATTGTTACAATTGTCTTAAATAGCTCATTAAGCATTAAAGGGCCCATATTGTGTGGGAAAAAAAACATTTTCCTTTTTTTTAAGTTAAATGGGTGATTTAGTATATGAATTCTAATGTAGTTTAATAATACACTGTTAACTCTTCAGTCCATACATACAAATTCAGCTGCAGACACCCCCTGTTTGAAACGTTCATAGAATATTTGACCATTCTGAAACATTCCACAATAAGCAGGTGAACTGGTAACAGGTAGGGAAAACATGACTGGGTGAAAAGGCAAAGGCTCCGTCTTTGCAACCAAAAATGGAGTTTGGTAAACAAGTTTGTGCCAAATTCATGAAAGAATTATCAAAAAGTTCAAAAAGAACATTTTAACTTTTTGAAGACAAGACTGCAAAGAACGAGGTCTTTCACCATCTACAGAACATAATATTTTGAAAAGAATTCTTTAAGCAAGATTTTGTCTCAGATATATAAGGGTGAAAAACTTACATCTCCATGCCAAAGACAAATTACACAATCCAGTGACAAGACGTGTAATTCACTCCAGATAATATGCTTCCATTGCTTCAGTGTCCATGCTTTACTCGTACTTCCCTGAGCTACTGATGCATCAAGGTGCTTCTGTTTCACAATAATAGCACTTATAGGTGACTAAGGCAGATCCAGCAGGATTGAAATTTTGCTGACTGACTTGTGGGGTTGTTGCCATACTATTGCAGTACCTTATTTAAAGTCACTGAGCTCTACTGGCTGTGTTTGTATATAGAGATGATATATGTACATGCTTAATTTTTTACACATGTTTGCAATTGGTGTGGCTGAATCACTGAATAATTAGGAAGGGTGCCCACAAACTTTTGGCCTTGTCTGGTACCATTAGCCTGTGTGACATAAGGTTGCATTTTAAATTATATTTAAGCAAATCATTAATTAAAATTGTCATAGAAATCAACCATAATTAAGTGCCTAAACATGATTTTTGAGCTAATTTATCAAGCAAGATTTTGTCTCGTATAAAAAAAAAGGATGAAAAACTTACATCTCCATGCCAAAGACAAATGAGTAATTTTGACTGTAATCAGTGAAAGGGGAAACAGACAGTATCTGTCATGTTATGTATGGAGATGCATCATTCCCCACCGCACTGGTGGGTTACATATATGTGAAGGTACAATTAAACACAAAGGTGTATATATTAAGAGTTTAGAGAGACATATGCTGCCATCAAGGCAACATCCCAGGCAGTCCATTGTTATTTCAGCAGGACTATGCCAGGCCTCATTCTCTACATGCTACAGCATGGTTTCATAGAAAGAGTGTATATGCATTACATGAGATTCTTCATCTTGCTCCAGGCTGGTGTCAAGAGGAGCTCTTTCACAGAGATTTTAGGGAAAAACCTTAAGTGACAAGTCTACTTGACACTCAAAGGTGAATTCTCTCAGCCCTAATCCAAAGGTGGCATGTTATCAACTTTCAGCTTCTCTTGTTAACTGGAGGCTTTTTTATATATGGGTCTGTCAGTGATGCAGATGGACCGAAGAGCAGAACATAGCAGGAGATCTAAGAAACCATTCTAAGAAGACAAACGGTACTGGCCTTGTTACCATAACACACTCTGACTTTATTTCAGCTTTATTACACATCCCACTGCCAGAAGGCTTGGTTGCACATATGCCATGCACACCTGACATCTGCCGTTTTATGCTGAACCTCTGCACCATAGAAGAACAATGGCTATTGCATTTTTCTGTTCACCTAAACAGTCAAGAAAACTGAGATGAAGTAACGGTTGTCTAATAGAAACATTGCAATCATGAAACTTGGGCAAATGTCACAGACAGCTGTCCATTACTCAGAATAGAGCATACACAGAAAAGTACCTAGCCTTTCCTTTAGCTTGCTGGTCTCCTAGTATATACTAGCAAGCTAAGCTGGACAGAACACCTTTCTAACCCTTGTGGCCCAGTTTCTAAGCATTAAAATTTCATCAAGCAGGCGCCAGTGTCTGTTAGTGTGGTCTATTATTCAGCAGGATTGTGGCACTTATGTAGTAAAGGACAGAAGTAAGCACAATGACAGCAAATGCGCTTTATCAAGAGATCACTTTTATAAGCATTCACCGTGTTTGAAATAGGATTGTTTCTTAACATGACACTTGTTTAAGTGATAGGCTATAAACTATTGCATTGTTTAGGTCTTCCAACAGAGGACATGCAAACCTCTGGCTCATTGGAATTTCCTAATAACTTCAGGAATGTGCGCCCTTCTTACTCCCATTGTGCTCTCACACAATCACAGCCACCTGATTTCACTTATGACAATCATTGCTGTGTAATTTAATATACAATCCAGATGAGATGTTTATCTGTTGTCAAGGAATATCGGTGGCAAATCAACACTATCTGAACCAAACCTGGTCGTGTTTCACTTTTTTACTTAACTGGAAATTGAGCTGAGCGACATATCAGATATTGTCATTGTATCGTGGTTTGTTGTGCGTTTGATATGTTTAATGACTCTATTGTAAACACTAAGTACAATGTCATGTAATTGTTTAAGCTAGAATAGAAGTTGCTTTGGCGTTCTCCTTCTCGTCTTCTCGCTTATGTTTATTTAACAGCTGAAAAATTCATTCAACTACCCTGCAATTAATACTGTATTGTAAAATTAACCTGGGTTGTGATTTAACCCTTTTTGCATACAGGTTTAAAGTCTTTAAAGCTTTTATGTAGACATGTGTTGACTACTGAAATCATCATACTGGTGTGATTAAATCGAGGGTTAAATGAGGGTTAAATCAAGCATTTATGTAGTGATTTAGTGGAGATTTTAAACTATCCATACATATCGCAATACACAAAGTAATTATTTACTCTGGAAAGTAACTTTTGTATTAGTTCTACATTTCAGCATTCTGAACTTTGGCTTTTGTCAGTAAAGACAACTATATGTAGCTCCATAAGCTGCAGTTAGTCTTGCATTGCTCTTATTCACATAAGGCAACAAAACTGTGCTATTTATTTAGAAAAGGTAATTAGTTACACTACTCATTACCACCAAATGTGGTGGAATTACAGCATCATGTTACTTCAAGTACTGATCACGATATAGCCTGAAAATATTGTGATGTGATGTATTGGCAATATTAACCAGCCTTAGCCAGAAAGCACAAATACTGATCTTCACATTGTGTCAAAATGTTTGATGAATTTCACAAATGTTTCAAAAATCAATTGGAAAATCTTTTTTTACATAAACTTTCACTGGGAGTGAGAACAATGATGTGTTAAGGCACTGGCAATCGCTCTTCAAGCCGACGTCTTCTGGAATATGAGAAGTTGGCTTTACCACAGCTGCTGATTCAATGATCCTGGTTGTAGGAACGCGTGGAAAAGTTAATACAGCAAAAAACTGCTCCTTCGACGGCAGCCTGCATTCCATGCGTGTCTGGGTGAAGGAGCGCACCGACTCGCTGTAAACTTAGTAGTTACTATGAAAGAGGATCAGCTCGACAAGCTTAGCCTCACTAATCGACCCAACAGAATAATCTGATAACTGTCGGATGGGAAGGATGCGGCAGGGAACGACCTGTTGACCGAATTAACTTGGATAAATCCGCAACATGCATGCGCAAGCGAACAAGCCTGACCGAGGCAAAGTGGCCCTAATGTGCCTCAAACCTCACAAAGCGTGTTAGTCAGGTAGACACATCCGGCAGATATGTGCACTGATTACATTTTGCCGAGAGCACAGCCGCCCGCGCCGAGTCAACGCGTTTAGTCTCCCGGAATTAAAATAAAAAACAATAAAACCGTAAAGACATTAACTACACCAATCATCCGGTTGTCCAGAAGCTCCGAGAAGCGGTCATCCCGCTGTAAAACTCTGAAAACCACACACACGCCGTTTTCAGTGGGGTTGTAATGGTGTGTGAGATGTGCCGTGTACTCACCGTAGTAGTCGAGACGAGGTTTAAGCGACGTCTGAGGGGGAAAAGCAAGAAAAAAAAACCCAGAAATTCCTCTTGCGGTCAGCGGATGAAGCCACTCAGCGCTGTAAACCGTGCTCCCTCATAGCTCTCCGTTTAGAGCCCCCGGCCGAGGAGAAACAGCGCCAGCGAGCACGCACGCACGCACGCACGCACGCGCGCACACACAAATCCGGTTTTGTGCTCAGAAGTTGCCGTTTATATTACATACGTGTCAAAATGAAGGACCGCTCGTCTGGTGTGTACGCCGCGGTCCCGTGTGTTGATGAAGCAGCTAAAATCCGCCTGAGACTGTCCCCTGTCTGAGTCCTGCCCCCATCCCCCACTGCACCCCCGGGTCCGCCACAGCATGACCTGAGAGTGCGCGCCCGGCTGCCCGCCCTCCGCGGCACGGTAATGTCTTCAACCGGCCATCTGGTAGAGTTGGGTGATGCCAATACAGATTCCGATACTTTAAACCTTCTTCTCTTTTCCCCGTCGGTCCACTAATGATGTTTATGTAGTTTTATTTAGCAAAAACACATTTGATAAAATATATTTTCAACCTTTAACTCCTTATAGATAAGCTGTTTGTTACTGCACCGTTAAGACTTAAATATATAAACGACCTCTGTTCTGATTGGCTCCTCGGCACTGCACTTCATTCAGAAAGCAGCCGAGGCTGAAACACTCCATATAGCTTCAGCGGGAATGGGCGGGGCTAAAGTGCTAAAGATCGAATGCTTGTGCTGTGACAGGGGGATCGGACCCAAGGACCTGCTTTAATATCATTCTCTAATGTCAAATTTGTAATTATTACATAAGATGTAACACGCTGTTACAGCTATCAAGACACCCTGGTGTAAACAAGCTCTACATCTGTGCACTGTTAAAAAAAACCTCAATGTGCAAAAAGAGCGAAGAACTGGTAACAGGGCTGACAGAAGGGATTCTGTAACATTATGATGAATTTGTAGTCTAACTATTATAAAATATTGTTAATTATTTAACTTAATTAAATGTCAGAACAATAATGAGTTACTCAGATTTTTATAAATTCACAAAAATAAAATTACAAGCATTTTAAAAATACTTCAAAATGCTTAAAAATAAACTTACAAACACTTCAAAAAGGGCATTGTACAAAAAATTGTATTTAATTTTTAGAAGTTCAGGCTGCCTGAAAATGTTTAGCCCATTGAACGTAAGTAAATGCATTAACAAAATGTACATGTGATTTTCATTATGCTAATGTACTATATTAACTCAAAACATTAAAGCATAAATTCGTATGGATTAGTGAAACTCTGTTTCTTCTGCACACCCTGCACCCAGAAACCAATCCGACTGTCAGGAATGTGGGTTGGGTTGGCAGCAAGCGCAGGCGACGACAATGTTTTGAAACGAATACACTAATTTATTAAATAAAAGACACAAACACTACATTTAGAAAATAAACACGAAGCATGAACATGGAGCTCAAACAAACGCACAAAGACTAACAGGGTAGATAGAACAGACAAACCACGACACTAAAACAAACCATGGAGTCTAAATAGGACCCGGAAATAGACGACACCTGACTTACGAATTAACAACACATGGGACACAGGTGGGGGACGTGGCTAAACACTAAACACGATGACAAGACATGTGGCAGAAACCAAAACAACATAGACACGTGGGACACGAGGGCATGATCGTTACACAGCCCTCCTCCTAGGAACAATGTCCCGGTGTGACAAAATACCGCCACAACCGAGCGCTGACCTAGGAGGAAGGCACACTAAACACAAGACAAGACACAGCACAAGGAATCTAGACAAAACACATGGACAATAGCTTGGACAACAAATCAAACATCGGCACAAGGACAGGGAACACCAGGGAAAACAAGAACTGGGGCTGAGGGAACGAGGTCCCGGGCCTGGAAGGCATGAAGGTGGGGCCTGACAGGGGAGAAAGGCGTAGACAGTGAAGTATATACGGAATGTGGTGTAGACGGCGATGTCCGGGCGGAGCTAGGTGCAGCTCGAGACATCGGGCAGGGCTGGCTCTGCGATGTCCCTGACGTGGGGACGGAGCGGCTCAGCGATGTGGCAGTGTGGCCTGGTGACGTCTGCGACATGGAGGTGTGGGCTGGTGACGTCTGCGACGTGGAGGAGGAAGTGGAGCACGGCTGCTTCCGCGACGCATGGGCGGGGCTTCCTCGAGCGGGAGACAGAGCCTCCCATCTCCGCTTGATTCAGCTTTGCTGGTGTTTGAGTATCGCTGCTTCTCAGCGGGGGGGATTCTCTAGCTGGAGCACTGGTGTCGGAGTCGATTGCTTTTCTGAGGTACTCTAGTACCCACGACACCAGCCCTTCCAGCCTCTCCTCCCCAGATATCTCCTGGGCCTCACCCAGGAGTTTCCACCCCTCCTCAGTCTTATCACGCCTCCCTCGCCGAGCCCGTATTAGCATCCACCTGCTGCTGCCATCCTGGTGGTTTGTTCTGTCAGGAATGTGGGTTGGGTTGGCAGCAAGCACAGGCGACGACGACATTTAAAACGAAAACACTGATTTATTAAATAAAAGACACAAACACTACACTTAGAAAATAAACATGGAGCTCAACCAAACGCACGAAGACTGACAGGGTAAAAAGAACAGACAAACCACGACACTAAAACAAACCACGGAGACTAAATAGGACCCGGAAACAGACGACACCTGACTAACGAATTAACAACACATGGGACACAGGTGGGGGGCGTGGCTAAACACTAAACACAATGACAAGACACATGGCAGAAACCAAAACAACATAGACATGTGGAACACGAGGGCATGATCGTTACACAGCCACCCATAAAGGGTGTTTACCAACTGAAAAATAACATATCATATTGATGGTGTCAATGGGACCTACACACATATGCAAGCCACCAATACCCAGGGGCACTGATGCTGCTCCATACATGAATGATTTTCCAGAGGCTCATAATCCCAAGCTCATGTGGCTATATTTATCACAGTAGCATAATGGTTTCACGTGCAGTACCTTCTGAGGGCACGCCCATTCAGCAGTGGTTTCTAGCCTCTCTCTAGACTGATATCTCAGCCTGAGTTTTCAATCCCTGATTTTTTTCACAAGACCTAAAGAAGACCTACATTCTTTGCAGTCTTCCACTGAGAAAATGTTCTGTTTGAACTGACTGACAGTTCTCTTATTAAGTTTGGCACAAAGTGGTGAGCCTTGCTTGCAAAAACTGGGCCTTTGGTGGATGCTCCTTTCATTCCCAATCATGATATCCTGCCTTTAGGAATCCTTTAAGAATGAGGCACAGTTCAGGACAGCCCATCACAACAGAGGTCATTTACATATATTTGTCTTGAAGATACATTCTAATGGCTAAAAGAGGTTGGGAAATGGTAATGTCAAATTAATTGCTTGTGGTATATAAACAAACTCATACAAATACTGCAATTAGATTTCAGGGGAAGAAGAAAAATGTAGAATATGGGATCTTTAGTCTTCACAAAAGGTGTTAATTGTCGTTTTTTTGTAGGCTACAAAAATCACTGCAGGAAAAACAGAACCAAATTTTTTTTGTCTATACTTTTAATTAGAATTTACTTACAACTGCCTATTTAGACTTCAACAATTTGTGAAGCTCTGTGTTCCCTTGTCTGTTGTATTTAGTCCACTACTCGGCTGTTACCCCACCCTCCATCTGTTTCGGTCACATACAATATTCCAGTAGAACAAACACTCCATTCATCTCCGAGCTTCTCTCTGGCTGCTAACTCTAAATAATGAAACTAAAGGGGACTCCACAGGATCACGAGTTCCAGTTGACTCTTCAGAACAGCATGGAGTCAGATTACAAATATAAAAGAAGGTTTTGTGTGTTTTTAAGGCTGAAATGCTTTCTAGTCTAAAAACAATTAAGAACAAAACACAACACTGCTGCTTGATTGCACATTTTTAAATGCCTACTGTATGCTAAAAGAGGTGTAACAATCAACATATTGTGATATCACAGTGTATTACAGCCATACATTCTGGACATGTGACGATGCTTAAGAGAGAATAAGGATTCTATTAATTATGATATACATTCTTTTACAATATGATTTATGACTGATCCGCTTTGTTTATAGTGTTCGACCTGTGCCAATTGACATCCCGGTCCAGCCCATTCATTCCATACATCACCCTCCCCCTGCTGTCCAGCTCTAGACTCATTAGTAAAATGTGCCACAGCTGAATATGGTCATCATTTTTCTTCCTCCAAATTTCATTAAAAATGCTGTTAAGAAATGCTGTTCACACCGTCCTAAATATATTAACTAACATACTGTTGCAAAACAGTAAAAATGCACATATTCAGAATACATCCTGGTGAATCCGGGCCAAAGCCCAAGTTCTTACACCCTTAAACTTCAGGACTCTTGACACCTCACCATCTGTAGACCAAACAGACCATTTCAGAAGGATGTTTAATTCTCCACTAGAGTAAACGTTCTCTTCGCTTCTATGTTAATTCATGCACGATCATATGTAATCTCCGATTAAGGCTGCGCCACACTCCATCACACTGTAAAGACCAGACTTTAGATGCTACTGACTGTTGAAACTGGTTTGATACGTAGCAAACACAGTATTTCTGAACTGGTATATAGTCTCTGACTGACCATCATTCAGTGTGCTCAGAGACCTTCAATTAAATTGAAACCATTCGTTGTGGTGCTTGAGTGTGTTCACAATGACAAAGAGTAACTTTTACTTCACTTTAGAAGTCCCCCTGATGACACACCCCCGCTGCAGTGGCGTTTGCGACACCACCTGCCGCGTAGCACATAGCTGCTAGGGTGCCGTCTGGGTGGAGACTTCTACCGGGAGGAGATTCCCCTGACTCTCACCAGGTTCCGCATGCTTCCCTCACGCGAACCCGGAAGCTCGTGCGCCGGTTCCTCGTTGCTAAACACCGCCACGGCCGGCTTGAACTCGGAGGGAGCAGATTCAATGAACTGGGAGCTGGGGACGGTGAGCCTGGCGGACGCCTGGTTGGGGTCCTCGGGCACTGAGCTGTTCACACACGCGCCGCCAGCAATCTCGGAAAGGGGATCGAGCTTGTCGCTTTCACTGACCACCCAGGCCAGTCCCGAGCCAGCTCTCCTCCAAAAATTTCTCCCCTCTTAAAGGGCTCCTCAGCCTCCGGATCCTGCAGACTCACCATATCCCTCAGTCTCTCCAGCCTCCTTAAAAAAAACCTTAAAAAAATATTGAGGTCGCGGACAGTGTTCCTTCCCTCCTCCGGGTCACTTCCACAGTCTAACCGCTTTTCCACCCTCCTTACTCCGAGTGTAAAGTATGTGGCTGCTTCCATGGGCGGTGGATTCTTCTGTCACGTATTGGGGTGTTTTGGAAGCAAGTGCCCAGGTGTACTTTCGTTTATTAAAATACTCTCAACTAAAGTACGCCTGGGCACTTGCTTCCAAAACACCCCGAAACGTGACACTAACTTTTAATATTTATATATTAAAAATATTAAAATAAAATATAATATTTAATGTTAACTATATTAGCATTAGTGCTTTACTTTTAATACCATTAAAAGCAAGTAAGTATTAAATGTCATTTCAACCTTATACATTTATATAAATTTATTAATACATTTATATAAAGTACACTGTGAAACAAAACAACATTTCTCCAGAGCCATGGTGCAGAACAAGAACAGAGACCAAACAAGACTACATAAGTACAATAGTAAAGTAAAATAAAACATACAAAAGCAAACAGTACAATGTAACAAGGCAGGACAACATACAGTGAAGCCGACACAGAGCAGTTACAGTCCTGGTTAAGGTGAATACAGTAATTCATTTTACGTCTAAGAAATTAAGAAATTAAGTCTAATGGCCTGAGGGAAGAATCTGTTTACATGGCAGTGAAGGCCCATAGGCTATGGAATCTTTTGCCAAAAAGCAAGAGGGAGAATACTGTGTGCAAGGGGTGTGTAGGGTCATCCACAATGCTGGTGGCTTTGCAGATGCAGCATGTGGTGTTAATGTCTGGAAAAGAGGGGAGTTTTTTCAGACTAGACAGTGATGCAGCAGCACCAGACAAAGCTGGATTTGCTGGGCTTTCTTGCCTATTAAGCTGGTGTTGAGGGTCCATGTGAGTTACTCCTCAATGTGAACACCAAAGAGGGAAGTCATTGATGTTCAGCAGTGAGTGATCATGGGGTGCTCTCCTGAAGTAAACAACCCTCTCTTTTGTTTTGTCTGCATTAGGAGACAAGTTGGAAGTTATGCACCAGTCTGTTAGCCTTTGTACCTCCTCTCTTTATGCCACCTCATCGTTTCCACTGATCAAACCCACTGTGAATGAGTCATCATAGAACTTCATGATGTGGTTTGATGTGAGGATTCCTGCCCAGCTATTGGTTAACAGGATGAACAGAAGACAGCTGAGTGGCCCCTGAACTGGGGTGCTTCCGATCCTGACTTAGGTCTCCCAGCCAGAAAGTCCAGGATTCAGTTGCAGAGGGAGTTGTTTTGGCACAACAGAATCAGTTCTCCTGTCAGATAATGAGTAATGATGGAGTGGAATGCTGATTTGAAGTCTGTTAACAGCATTTTCACATAAGTGCCCTTTTTGTCTAGACAGGTGAGGGCCACATGAAGGGTGGTAATGATGACATCAGCTGTTAAATGAATGGGACAATACACAAAATGCAAGGGGTCCAGTGAGAGGCCAGCTTTGACTCATAATGGGTATAAGTGTGATGGGATGGTAGTCATTGGGGCAGGAAACTGGTGGTGGTGGCTTTGAAGCACACTGAAATAACATTATACACAAATGAAGATAATGTTGTTGAAGATTTCTGTGAGGATATATGGTCTGCACATCCACTCAGCACTCAGCCAGGAAGGCTCTCCTCACATTCATATGATCAGTTATTATTGCATTGCAGTAGAGGTTACATTGTTCATCACCACATGATGGCACTGTGGTGTTGTTTGTAATGTTTAAATGGTGGGTGATAGCAGGAAAAGCAGGAAACAGAGAAATCTTAAACAGGTTGATTAAAGCTTTTTGCTTTTCTTTAAAGCCAAACTTCTGAACTCTTAGCTTATAATGAGTTGTGTGGATTAATGTCACGTTTAGTCAAACAGATTCATCCCTAGTTTCTTTTACTTGATGTTTCTATTACTTACATTAGCCCATTGCTTCCTTGGACTTGGACTGAGAGAGAGAGAGAGAGCTTAAGATTGATGTGCCCCCACCAAATTACCAGTAGCCCTGCAATTAGATAATAGCTTTGGATCAGCACACTGGTGCTTTTAACGACCCTATTATAGATTACCATGAGGAAGCTTTTTCTCTCTTCTTTCTTTCTCCATCTGTCTATCTCCAGGTATGCAGTTTTTTACCCTCTCTCTTTGCTTGGCTTGTACATGTATTGACAGTGCTGTTGGTGCTGATTTAGCAGGAACTGCAAAATGCAATAAAGCAAATGGAGGATTTGTACTGCATAAGGCACTGGAACAGCATAAACTATGCCCCAGTCAAGGCAAAAACTAACCTCACAGAGTCAGACTTTTGACTGCAGCAGAAAGCCAAAACAGCCTGTAATAGATTTTATAGTCAAACCATCTATTGTGCAGGACATGCGCACTTGCCAGTCTACATATTGTCCCAAGCTTTTCATTATTTGCAAGATTTCTCTTGACCTGGTTTCTACACCTTCTCATATTACATCACAGATATATTTAAGTTATTATTTCAGAATGGTAATCTGCTTATTTCACCATTTAGTATAAGGAGCACTATTGTATTTTCATTTTGATTTTGGGTTTCCATGTATTGTAAGGATGAAAAAAATAATTCTTAAAGCAGTGGGGTCATTATCAGTGAATGATATACAGCCTTGCCAGCCTAGTATGTAAGAACTCAAAAATAAAGCTCCTTAGTTTCATATGTAAAATGCACAAGAGAATTTCTACTTGCTTGTTTTCACTCATAGACTTTGATGATTGTTTATCTCTTGCTATTTAGCATTACACCACAATAACATAGCTTTTTACAAAAACTCTAATCTCCTTCTAGTTACACTTCTCTTATGGAATTTCTTGACCCCTGCACGTGAAACTGGAGTCCTCCCCTACATATATAGTGCCCATTAGCTGCTAACTCTAGCTTTTCAACATTTCACTCATTAGTTATTGCTTATGAAAAAAGCAGGCACTTTTTGCAATAAAAACTGCTTGTCTTGCTTATCTGGTTTGTGGTGGCCTAGTGGTTAGGACGCTACCTTTGAGACTTCAAGGTCACAAGTTCGAGTCCCGGCCTGGGCGCTACTAAGGGAACCCTTGAGCAAGGTACTGTCCTGCTACACTGCTCCCCGGGCGCTGTTGATAGCTGGCCACTGCTGCATGTGTGATGGGTTAAATGCAGAGGTCACATTTCGTTGTGGTGCCTGAGTGTGTTCACAATGAAAAATAGTCTCCTTGTTGACTTTTCTTTTCTTTGATTCAAAAGGTATGGGTTAATGCTTACACATGAGTACTTGCACTGACTTATGTTAGATGATGTCTTAATAGATTGTGTGGGTTGTGTGTCTGTGTGTATTATAAATTCTTGATCCAGATTATAAGGCAAGTGCCTAGTAAATACATTTAGAACTTATGACTGAGCCCAAGTAAACCAAGATGACAAAACTCCCTAAGGTAGAGGAAAAAACCTTGGAAGGAACAAAGACTCAGAAAAGGAGAACTTATTCTCTTCTGGTTGACACTGGATAGCAAATAAAAATAATAATAATAACTTTAATCGATCTGTGATAATACTTATGTAACCTTTTAATTTTTAACCTGTGATAACATCTTCCTAGCCTTAGTTTTTTTTTTCAAGAAGAATACAGATCCTGTTTTACAATGTTAGCTTTTATAGCCACTCTCCTTGAGTTTGGGTGTAACTCACTTCGAGGTAGCATGTCTGTAGCTGCATGTGCAGAAGAGAGAGCTGCTTAGAGAGGTCACTTAAATTGGGACTACTGAAACACACTGCTACGTGTTTGAAGATGGGGTCATCCCAAAGTATGCTATTAACAGAATCAGAAAACTTTATTGATCCTGGAGGAAATTGCTTATGCTACAACTGCAGAGAGACAGACATCCAAGAGCACAGAGAGACAGACATCCAACAAGTGCACAGAGAGACAGACATTCAACAAGTGCACAGAGAGACAGACATACAGGCACTGACTATAAAAGTGAGTTGTTGCACAGTAGAACAGCAGCAGAAGAATCATACTACACAGTAGAACAGCAGTGGAAAAATCATATTGCACAAACCTCATGTTGTTTACAGATTAGCATGGTAATCAAGAGAGAGAGAGAGAGAGAGAGAGAGAGAGAGAGAGAGAGAGAGAGAGAGTAAGAGGGCAAATTATTGTGTGAGTAAGTGGCAGTGGGTGGAGTTAAAAAGTCTGATGGCTGTGAAAAGGAAGGATTTTCTTTGCTACATTGTGCAGTGGTACGTTCTGTGCAGGGATGATATACAGCAGTAAATAAGGTCTTGTAAAACTTACAATGTAGTGAATGGGGTGTTTATGAATTCTATTTCTGCATAAATTTCTAAAACATAATCAGATTTTCACAAGTCAAAAAGATAGATAATAAAGAACCCAATTAAATAAATGAGACAAACATATTATACTTTGTCAGTTATATAATTATAATTTGTTACTAAAAAATGCTTGGAAAAATAATCCTTGAGGCAAAATATGCAAACGTTTGCTTTCAATTTCTGCTGTGACACCTTTGTGCAATGATAACTGCAACTTATCTTTACCTCTAACTGTTGATCAGTCCTGCACACCAGCTTAGACATATTTGAAACCATTCATTATCTTCCTTACAAAACAGCTTCAACTCTGAGATGTTGGTAGGTTTTTTTTACATCAGCTGCTATTTCCAAATATATTTCCAAAAATATAATTTGCTAAAGGCTATGAACGTACTTGGCCATTCCAAAACCTTAACTTTCTTCTATAACCATTCTTTGAGATTCAGGTCATGGACAGATGTCCTAACATTTTCCTTCAGTGTGGGCATAATTAAGAAATCATTGTTCCATGTTCATTGTTCCACGGGCTGTAGAAGACAGAAATGATCTTGGAAATCAGTGCCTTTCTCTCTCTCTCTCTCTCTCTCTCTCTCTCTCTCTCTCTCTCTCTCTCTCTCTCTCTCTCTCTCTCTCTCTCTTTTTCTCTCCTCATAATTCAGAATATGCAGAGGCACATAATCAATTACACTCCAGAGGAATTTTGGAGCTTCTAGGTTGCCATACACTTTTGCAGATTTCAATGGAATAATGCAAACAATGTGCACAACCATGAAAGCTTGAATTACTTAAGTAAATCTCACCTAATTAACTGTTACTCATCTCTTTTCTGTTAATAAACCATTTTTGTGACTTAAGTGTGCTTGGGGCCATGCCTATGAGAACTTGCATTTTTGTGTCCCACATTGCTGCTTTTGAAACAGCATGCTTTATTAAGCTGAAGTAAAGGGCATTAATCAAGTACCTTGGCGCCACTGAAGACATTTATTAGCAGAAGGACTAACCTGTGTAGTCAGCTTTTTATTTCTTTTTTCTTTTTGCCCCTCTCAATGTCTCTCCCTCTCTTTATGCTTCCTATCTTCCTGCCACTTATTTATATGCTATGGTTTAATCACTGGAAATAATATAAGACCAGTTTGCATTTTAAAAAGTATTTAGCCTAATATTTAGAGCTAGTTTGCTGAAGCACTTATATTTTGCTGCCAAATGCATAATGGTTTATTATCAAGCAAATAAATGCATTAAAGGATTTTGGTGTTTGTAGAGATAAGCATTGCCAAAACAAAATATACATTATGCACATTTTAGTGCTTCCCCTGCCTTAACACGCCCTCTCCAGGCTCAGTGAGTTGTTATTGAGAGCCTATAAGATGGATCAGGTGTATGTGGAGCAGTGAAAGCAGTGCATGTGCAGAGCAGTGAGCCTCCAGCACCACGGCTGGGAAACACTGGTGTCACGTAAGGACTGATTGCTGTGCAACGTGCAACAACTGGTCTTGCTGTAGTTTTCTGTGGAAATGGACGTGAACGGCAGGGGTGGTTCTTCTCGCGAGAGTTGAGCAGCTCCTTAAACCCCCCGCGCTCCCCCTCCCCGTTTGCTCTTTATTATAAGCAGTCTCCCCCTATCGACACAGCAGAGCAGTACGGCTTCTAGCCTATACCCGCGTCCGCTCGCTGCGCAAGAGGGGCGAGCTCAAGCGTTCAAATCTGACAGGAGAGACAGCGATTCTGCACGGCCATAACTCCAGCTTCCTTGGCTCAAGGACGGGGAGAGAGGAGAGGAGAGCAAAGCCCAGGAGACGCGAGGAGCCCAGACCCACCCGGCTCGCCAGGTACAGTGAGTAGCCCCTCGCTTCTCGCTGCACGGCCGGTTTTGCAAGTTCACGCGTTTTGCCAGACGTGCTAATCCAAAGTAAACAGCGCGCGACAGCACCAAACGAGCAGCCTCACAGCGAGAAGAGCGAGTTCGTGTGTGTTTTTGGTGTGTGTATGTTCACGCGCTGCCGCATGTGTTTGTTGGTGTTTGGAGCACATCTGTAAGGCAGGAATTTCGCAGCACTGTTCAATACAATTATTGATCCATCCTGAAAATAGTAAACAATATTATCTGGGACTTTTATCTGGAGCCTTAAATGGATGTTATCACAGTTGTGTCTTACCGGTTCCCTACATTTTTCCTGTATAATTAATATGTATTTCATTATAACAATAATTATATTAACACAAATTATTATTATTATTATTATTATTATTATTATTATTATTATTATTATTATTATTATATCTCCGTTCACTATATGGGATGTGTGTGGGCACTTGGGATTTCTGCAGGCCAAGTGGTCCTCTTTCACAGTGTGTGATATGTTGCATAATTAAAGCTCTCGGTGGATCATGGCGTGGTCAGGTGAACGCAATTGAACGCGCTGCCTTTTGCCTGTAATCAACCTGTGTGCTGCTGCTGTGTGCTTCTTAGAGGAAAGCAGCCCCCTCCCCTCTAAAAATAAAAGCCCCGGATCTGGGTGATAGATGTGCGCGCTCTCGCTGATTTCATTATGTGGTGGGATGGACGGTGGATGGAAGTGGATGTGCTTGAGAAGCGTGTGTGTGTGTGCGTGTGTGTGTGTGTGTGTGTGTGTGTGTTGGGGGGGGGGGGGGGGTGCACCACACGCACCCCCCCTCCCCCTCAAACCCC
>JBBPDA010000013.1:11178466-11196521 GCA_037974385.1 Arnoldichthys spilopterus | reverse complement strand
TGTGTGTGTGTGTGTGTGTGTGTGTGTGTGTGTGTGTGTGTGTGTGTGTGTGTGTGTGTGTGTGTGTGTGTGAGGGGACTTTTTATGTATTTTTCCTCATGTTACATTTCCAGACACAGACACTCTAACTATATTACTGTGTCCTTCAGGTTTTTTATTCTGTCACCCTGCCCTTACTTTGAGTTAAAAAGTAATTACTGAATGCATATAAACAGGTAGTTAATAATTAAGTAATATTAAAATGCTGTCGTCAAGGCGCATATCTTTAGTATGTTATCAAAGAAACTGACATAGGAAAACACATTTTTGAATATTTGCTGTATATATTGTGGTGTGATTGGTTAAATAGTCTGGTCAAAAATTAATCCCAAACTTAATAGCCTTTACTAACTCTGCTTATTAGTCTATCCTGATAGAATTATGTGCAAGACCACTCCATTATTTAAAAAAGGGGTAGGTAGTAAAATGATGGCTTTGACACTAGTTAAAGTTAAACTTGTGAGGTCATTTAATTTCCTTCTGCCACTTGATCCATAATGGTCTCCCCCTTGAAGTATGTATTTACTGTATATTTTGTATAAAGCCTTTTGGAGTAAAGTCTAAGGCAGTTTATTTTTCTTTTTGTAATTTTGGTCTTACACTGTAGTTTACAAGAAACAATCTAACCCTTTCACACGCAAACATTTGTGCTTATCATGTTAATAACTATGCACAGAACTCCTAAAAGGCAAAGGGGGTAAAAGAACAGAAATAGCCCCCTTCTCACACACACAGCTGCAGCAGAAGTCATGCACCATCTCCCTAACCTTGCCTGCAGAACTAATCTGGTCATCATGGCAACCACACAACACATAAAACATAAACAACAACCTCACAGGTGTGTGGGGGTGTTAAGACCTTGGCAGGGTGGCCCAAACTATTCAGCAAACACAAGGATTCAAATGTTGGTTGTTGCCCTAGTAATGTTCAGGGAAAAGATTTACGTGCCCTAAAACATTTTGTGCATAGTGAAGAACAATCACATAGAGACTAGCCTAGCATTTGGGTTAATTGGTGACGAATATTGGATTGTGTGTTGGCTTTTCAAAAGCTTTTACCCCTGCATTATCTTTTGCATTACTATTTTAGATCTATTGCTTTGTCATGTGTCAGATTGTCATGGGCCTCTCAAAGAACAATTATACTTGTTCAGTATGTTTTGGTTCAGCACTGCTATAGATGTGCATAACAGATCAGTACTTATATACTACATTACAGTGTATATAATTCAGTTAATATGAATACACGCATCAGTTAAACAGTATTACCTCCCCATGATGAAGAAAAAGTTAACCAGGTTATTCTCACTCTTCTACCTAATATTAGCTGAGGTTAGCTATGCCAGTACCCACCACAGCAAATAACACAAATAATCCGGTAGAAATAAGGCACTGGGCTAAGACACATTTTACAACTGTTTCCCTTGTTTAAAACAGATATTATCATTGCCGCAGTACTGCTAATTTCTGCTAGTGTGTTTATAAGGTTTTGGAGTTAAATTAGTGCCAGTCTAAATGTGTTGAGTATTTGTTTCACACAGTGAGTGTAATACTACCATAATTAAACATAATTTTGAATATCTTTATGCTCAGATAGCGGCACACATTCGGTCTATCACTCTTTGTATTTATTTCAGAATCCGGATCAGAATCAGTTTTATTTGGCCAAGTATGTTTGCACACACAAGGAATTTGTTTCCGGCCGATGGTGTTTCTCTAGTATTTAACAAACAAACAAACAAACTGTACAACATGAAACATAGTAGACAATATACAGACTTAAGATGCACTTAACACAATGTACAATATACTCTATTGTACACAAGATGCTGTATACAAAATGAACATTTGTGTTTATCTCTATCTCACTGTGTCTCACTCACTCATTCTCTCTGCTTGTGTGGGTATGTGTGAGTATATGAAAGAGATAAAGCATTTTGTAAAGCTGTGTTTTTTAGCATTATTGTAATTGTGTTATCAGGCTACTTTGGTTTAGAGTGAAGTTAAAGTGACAGAGACAGAGCCAAGTGTACGAATTGTCAACCTTCTTTACCTCCCAAAATGTCCAGCATTTCCCTTCCCTTTTTTATGCATTTTGTTGAATTAGCAGGGGAACACTTGGCATGGATGCAGTTACTTTTAAATTATGTTTTATATCATTAGGCATAACCTTCCATATCTCCTTTTTTATTTAATGATCTTTTTGTTCTGCAGATTCTGAGCTGAGCCTACAAAAAATTCCAAGCAACACAATCAAAAAACAGAAGACATCATGAACATCTTCCTGCTCCCTGTTATTCTTATTATGTTCTTTGTCCATCGTTGTGTTGCCCTGAGTGACACTGAGCTCACAGTAACAACCAGGTTAGGCCGTGTCCAGGGTATAAGCCTACCTGTGCCAGATCGAGGCCATGTGATTGCCTTCTTGGGTATTCCATTTGCAGAACCTCCCGTGGGAAAAAGGCGTTTTAAGCCAGCTGAACCCAAAAAGCCCTGGAATGATGTGTTTGAGGCCAGAGATTACCCAAATGCTTGCTATCAATATGTGGACATTACATACCCTGGCTTTCCTGGCACTGAAATGTGGAATCCCAATAGGATGATGAGTGAGGATTGCCTTTACCTTAATGTCTGGGTTCCTTCTTCCCCTCGACCACACAACCTCACCGTTATGGTGTGGATATATGGTGGCGGATTCTACAGTGGATCCTCCTCTCTGGACGTCTATGATGGACGCTACCTAGCCCATTCAGAGAAGGTGTTGGTGGTCTCTATGAACTATAGGATTGGTGCGTTTGGGTTTCTTGCCCTTAATGGTTCCTCTGAGGCTCCTGGAAATGTGGGTCTGCTTGACCAGAGGTTGGCACTCCAGTGGGTGCAGGACAACATTCAGTTTTTTGGAGGCAACCCCAAGCAGGTGACTATTTTTGGGGAGAGTGCAGGTGGGGCCTCAGTTGGCATGCACCTTCTATCACCAGAGAGTCGCCCTAAATTTACCCGTGCCATCTTGCAAAGTGGTGTGCCAAATTCCCCATGGGCAACAGTAAACTTTGATGAGGCTCGTAGGAGGGCCAACAAACTAGCCAAGCTGGTAAGCTGTCCTGATGGAAATGACACAGAGTTGATTGACTGCCTGAGGAACAAACAACCACAGGAGCTCATTGATCAAGAGTTTCAGGTACTTCCATACAGCAGCCTTTTCCGTTTTTCCTTTGTGCCTGTTGTGGATGGTGTTGTGCTCCCTGACACTCCTGATGCCATGCTTAGTGAAGGCAACTTCAAGGATACACAAATCCTTTTGGGTATAAACCAGGATGAAGGGTCGTATTTCTTGATTTATGGTGCACCCGGATTCAGTAAGGACAATGAAAGCCTGATCTCAAGGGAGGACTTCCTGGAGGGAGTGAAGATGAGTGTTCCTCATGCCAATGAGATTGGATTGGAGGCAGTCATCCTTCAATACACAGACTGGATGGATGAGGACAACCCTGTAAAGAACCGTGAAGCCATGGATGACATTGTGGGAGACCACAATGTAATTTGCCCTCTGCAGCACTTTGCAAGAACATATGCCCAGGCAGAAACAGCAGGCCAAGGGACTCCAGGCCTGGGCAACTCAGGGTCAGCAGGCAACAGTGGCAATTCACAAGGTAAGGTGATTAGAAAGAACAGCGGTAATGTGTACATCTGCAGCATAGAAGTTTGAGTTCATGCCTTACTAAATAGTTTTTCTACCTAGTTTAACCACCTTTAGTTTTAAAAAACTGCCCAAATGTAGCTGTAGATTTGATTACTTCATTTGACAACTACAGCTGTCTTGTTCACAGGTGCTGTATATCTCTACCTGTTTGACCATCGAGCTTCTAATCTGGCCTGGCCTGAATGGATGGGTGTAATCCATGGCTATGAGATTGAGTTTGTATTTGGCCTGCCATTGGAAAAGAGGCTAAACTACACTGCAGAGGAGGAGAAACTCAGTCGACGTATGATGAGATACTGGGCTAACTTTGCTCGGACTGGGTAAGAAAAAGGGAGAGTGGACTAATAAATAAAAATGTGTGTGGATGAGTCATGGAAAATTTACCTTCTATATTTTCTCTCTTCTTTCATAATTAGTAACCCCAATATTAACATTGATGGGTCTATGGACACCCGGCGGCGGTGGCCTCTCTTCACAGCTAACGAGCAAAAGTATGTGGGCCTGAACACAGATCCACTAAGGGTGCACAAAGGCCTGAAAACACAGCTGTGTGCTCTGTGGAACCGATTTCTGCCTAGACTACTCAACATTACTGGTAAGTAAAATTTTTCTATTAGAGGTAATTGTCATTCCCAGTGTGATTATGAAATGGTAACTCAAATCTTTCCATTGCTTTATGTTTATAGTCATGTCAGGGTGATAAAATGATGAAATGACACTGAAAAAGATAGACATCTGAGAGCAATGGCAGAAAGTTCTGCATTAGTGGATAGAGAAAACAAGTGTGTGGCTGAGGATCAGAATCTTTGAATAGTCTGATTTCCCTGCAGACCAAGTCCCAAGCTGGGCAAAGCCTTAGTTTGGGTATAAATGAAAACTAATTAGCTGATATGGGGCTGTAGTTGGATACTATTGTCTGACCTTTTCTTGGTATATATTTTAAGCCACATGTAACATACTATGGGTTATTTTGATTTGAGTTGAAATGATAAGATGTGGTACAGAACAGTGAGCAGTGCTGTAAATCCCTGACTAATGGGATGCCTCAAATTCTGCATATGTCTTCAAAAGCATTATAAATTTAAATAGCAGATATGATGGAAATGCCCATCCGTACTGTGAAGTAGTGTATATTGAAGATATGTATTACTAATATATAGTGCTTAGGCAAGAGAACTGAGTAAAATGTATATTACATCATACAGCAGTTGGGTTGTTTGTCACTAGTTTATTTTCTTTTATTTATTTTTTTTAATGCATATGACTGTCTCACAAGTTCATTTTTTAATTAAACTAAGTATAATTTTGAGTGTAAATAAAAACTTGTTGTAGAATGTATTATAGTAGTACACTGCTTGGGGTCTCTGGGGAACAATAGTACTAGTAATAGAATTGTTCACTAAATGTCATATCACTAAAGGAGGAAATGCCTTGTCATTGAATGTGTATCTAGAAACTAAACAAACTCACAGTGCCATTTGGCTTTATTACACTGGAGGTGAACCAGAGCATTAAGCAGCTGAACTCATGAAATAGTCTGGCTGTGATGACTTGAACTCATAAACTGTGAACTGCCCCTAACCCAACCCCAACTACCCCCTTAAAAAAGCTCTCTGAAGAATGGGTGGAGCTTGAGCATGCTGTTGTGGAGTAATTTGTTTAATGGATGACTTGGACTTGATGTTTACATGTTAAAGTTGTCTGCACAGATCTATTGTTTCACTGATGCTCGGCTCACCCATCTTTGTGTCTTTATTAACTTGTTAGTTAATAAGTCAAGATCAGGTAAATTCATCAATTTTAATCTTGACGAGAATTTATTTGCCATATTAGTTGCCTCATTGTGGAGCATAGTCTGAGATCTAGAAAAGTTAAAAGTTATTTTATTTTAAATTAATGTCGTCTTACCAAGCTTTTTCATTTCCATTTCTAAAACAAGACGTGTTGTACCTTTTTTTTATCCTCCCCAGACAACATTGACGATGCTGAGCGACAGTGGAAGGCAGAGTTCCACCGCTGGAGCTCTTACATGATGCACTGGAAGAGCCAGTTTGATCACTACAGCAAGCAGGAACGTTGTACAGACCTCTAAGCAGATCTGCGGAAAGTGTATGTGCAAGAGAGAGAATGCGATAGAAGAAAAAGTAGACCAGAGAGATGACCATATTACTCCATAATCTCTTGAGCCCACTGACAGAAGGTGAACGGTTCTTTGGGTTACAGTAAATTATATCCATTATTAATAGGTGCCTAAGATTACATTTGTGAATATTACACCTATATGCACTGTTGAGTGTCCTATCCATCACCTGTAATCTATAGGCTATATGTGTGTTTAGCATTGTATCATGTTTGAGTTGCTGTGCACAGTTATTTGTTGAACAAGAGATGCGGTAAGAGATTGTTGCAGTAAGAAATTGTAGAGTGTTATGGTCATCAGACACGAAGTAGGTGAGAAAATGAACAAATGAGTGTGGTATTACCTCTGATAAATGTGTGAGAGTGTGTGTGTGTGTGTCAGTACAACTAATGCTTGGAAACCCTCATTCACTCTGGTCCTCAGGATCCCACATTTCCCTTTTTTACTTAAGGATTTCCTTTGACCTGTCATAGTCTGCTTAATTTACGATGGCTGCTTGACCATTTGTGTATTGATCAGTGTATTTCTCTTGTCTTTCAATCTTGCCATATGCTTCGGTGGTCTGTTGTTATGTACAGTTGTCTGCGGTCTTTCTGTGGGTCCAACTTCAAATCTTTGATATCACATATAGGAATCATGAGCCATTTCAGTCCGCAGTCTGTGTGTTGGCTATATACTGCACCACTGAGTGTTTGTTGTGCGGGGATGCGAATGTGTGTGTGTGTGTGTGTGTGTGTGTGTGTGTGTGTATGTGTGTCTCTCAAGTAATTTCAGTGTATTTTCCTGATATGTAAACATATTTTCATCTTGATTGCTGTACACATTGCATGAATATTGGTGCTCACAGCATGGTCCTCCACTATTTATGCGTGTTTGTGAGTGTGCTAGGTTAAAACAGTGATTGATAGTAAGCGTGTGTTTGCAGAAGCATACATACATACATCCTATTTGGCACTCAAATGGGTCAGTATTCACCCACATGTATTGTCTATATGTAGTACATCACTTGTGAATGTCACCTCTACTTTCCTTATTTCATTTAGCCTGGGCATTGCGTGCGTCTGTGCACGTCCTAAAGAGAAAAGCTGTGCGAGAACTGTGTGATGTCTGTGTGCCAAAGAGTCGATACTGTTTTTTTTTTCCCCCTTCTTCTCCAGCTGCCCACCCCCTTCACCGCCACCCCTCCATCCCCCTTCAGTGGGAAAGAATTTTCATTACGGTAATGGAAGGAGCGTAATTTAGTTAGTGCTCCTTTGAAATGACAGCCTGCTGTGTCAGCCATCTTAACTCCAGCCCCACCATCAGTCACTTGATGCAGTGGGTGGATGATGCAGGAAAACAGAGTGTTCACAGAAAGCAAGACGAACTCACCAGAAGCATTAATCCACTCTTTAAAATGAAGGTGCCAAAAGTGTTCTTTGGAGTGATGTCACAGGAGAATCACCTTTCAACCTTGCACCCTTTCAATGCATGGTTCTTCGGAGAGCCATTGTTGTAAATGAGATGTGTGTGAGTAACCTTTTTAGAGCTTAAAGAACCTCCACATAATCATAGGTTCTAAGAAGCATCCTTAAATATAAACTTTTACATTTTGTGATTTTTGTGAGTTTCTTAAACATTCTTTGGACTCACAAATCTCTTTTTCAAACACTGTCCTTAAGAGAACCAAAATGGCTCTTTGTGTACAGATTTTATGTTCCATGAAGAACCTTTCAATTGAGTTATGAACCATACTCCTTTTATAGCACCACTCCAAAGAACCCTTTATTTGTAAGAGTGTAAGAGTTTGGTCTATATTTATTTATTTATTTATCTATTACAGCATGTCTTTTGGTTAAGTACATTTGTTGCATGCATTTATCAAATGTAGAGCTTTATGTACAATGATTTTGGTTTTCTCATATCAGGTTAAATATTTTAATTATTGTGTACTGTATTTATTACATTTTGGGACTGCCTTTGGGTCAGATATTATTTTTTGATTTTTTGAATGTACCACTTTTTTCGGTATGCCTTGTTCTATCGGTTTTTATTTCTGTCTGCGTCTACATCTTTTATCTGTTTCTGAAAATAATGATAATGAAGTATTAGCAAGTATGGTTGTATGCGTTTATATCTGTACTTCACACCACTGATTTACCCACACGTTAGTCCTGCAATGTTTATTTATACCCTGTGGTTAACACTGTGGAAGGGACATATGGAAGGTCAGTGCTGTGATTGGAGCATTATGGTTGGTTGTCGTCTGACATGTAACTGCCCAGTAAACTTGGATAGTGGATTTAGCTTTAAATGATGCGATTACAAATGAAGAAAGTAAATAACAAAAAAATTGCTGTCTTAAATTATTTAGATATAAATACGTGAAATAACTGCATGTGTCTACAGTGTGACTGTGTGTGAGCGATTCTCTGTGGGTTTGAGAGACAGCTGCTCTTGCACCTCTTGTCCAATGAGAGGTTGTTCTTATCTCCGCCATCCAATAAAAAAAAAAAACTTCTGTGCATGCCCTAAAGCTCCTCCCCCTCTGTATTCTGTACTCAGAATTGACTGTTATCCATTGTAACAATATGCCAGTGCTAATGTATGTTTTACTTACAGAGTTATATTCAATTAACACAGTATTAATAGCCCTGAGATTAATGTTAGCAATAAAAGCATACTTGCAAAAGAGATATATTTGAAAACTGAATGCCTCAGTGTTGATTTAACCATAACAGCTTGATGAAAAAAAAATGACAGGTATTTTAACAGGTTTTCCATCTATTTGTGCCATCACTGTAATTGTTTTTGATCCAGAAATTGCCCACTGTGCCAAACTTGTGTGGTGACAGCACTGTGCCACTCTTCTGCATGGTATGTTTCTGCCCTCTCAGGGCACTGTATCTGAAGTCCTCCAACAAAACCTCATTAAACAGACTAACTAAAATGGATTCATGTGTCTTTGTGTCTTCTTTGCTTGGACACAAAAAATAAAGATGAAGGTTTGCCATTGGCTAAACCACTTAATGATTGCTTAAAGAACCTTCTGATAGCTTGTTCAAGAACCATTGAAAGCCAAGGCACTTTTGGGAATCTTTTAAGTTAAAATCTCAAACACACACAAAACTGAGTCTGAAACGAGATAAAACTGCATCCGTTTCCTGTTAATGTGACAAAGCTGAAAGAATGCAGTGTAAATATTTTGTACACTTCTGAAATTGACTTCTGTCTACTTTTGGAATTCACACAGTCACAGCCTGCAGAAGGCCCACATTACATATGAATTTGATGGGGATACATTGTGTTGTCCATTATTTTACTTCAGCAGAAAAGGTTAATGATCTTGCAGTCAAAGCACATTACGATAAGCCTCTTCTTTACAGCTGTATTTCTAGTACCAGTTTATCCACAAAGCACTGGTCCAAGTTTATTTTCCTATCAAAGAATAACTTCATCCTTTACTCAGGTTCAAGCCCAAGACTTGGATTAGCTGAAGTGGCTGAGAAGTGAATTAATTAAGAATTTTAATGGGACCATATTTTATATTATTCACTGAAGTCAAGTCAAGTAGACTTTTATTGTCATTTCAACCATATACAGTTCACACAGTACACCGTGAAACAAAACAATGTTCCTCCAGGACCATGGTGCTACATGAAACACAGGACCACAAAAACTACACAACTAACAACATAAAGTCCATTGTGTGCACATGTCCATATGTAACAGTTGTGTAAGTTTATGTATCCTAAATAGTCATCATTCTTTTACATGCAGTTTTATAAGCTTCTCATAATTATCAGCATCTCAGAAAGCATATTTAGCCCTTAGAATTCCATACAGGCCTTTTCTGTTAATGTGTCTTTGAGACAGAAATATGTAAATTACATCTGCTCTAATTGGCTGCCCTGCACTGAGCGTCATTTAAAATCCATTTTGAGTAGAAACACTTTTTTTCACTTAAACTGCTGTATACAGAAAAGAAAGATATTTGTAAATGTCATTCAACAACTGTTAAGAAGAAATTTCTTTTAAAACCACTTACACAGTTTTCACAAAGATTCCAACATTCACCAGTGTTTTCTTGTTTGGCATTTGTTCTTGGGTAAGGACTGAATATGTATGCACACTTTTGCACATTTTATTGCAGACATGTTTGTGCAAAATAACTGGTTATTGTGTTTTTTTTTTCATTTCAACAATCAAATTACAGTAAAAATATTATTTATCATTTGTATTTTTTTTTTTTTTTTTTTACAAAATGGACACTATAGAAACTGTACTAACATTTAAATTCACATCAGTTATGTTACTTGGGCAACCATGCCTTCCTATAATCAGTCATTGATCACAACATTAATAATCAGGATGTAAACCCTAGTCCTTCTCACCCAATGGCATATTTACTGTTGCTTAAAGATGCGTCAGATTGTGCCCTGAGGAGGACAAACTTTACATAGAAACTAAACACTTAGGGAACACATTTTAAACACATGTTGAAAAAGAAAATAGTTTAGTAAACACCCACCTTTAGATTTTACACATTGGTGTTTACATGACAATGCAATTTATCTCAATTAGAACACAGATGGTCTTAGGACATTTTTTAAGAACAAATTTAAGACAAAATTTAGGAAAATATTGGTGAACAAGGCCCATTGTTCACAAAAATAACGAATTCAAAATGAACAGAAATTTTTAATATATGAACCACTTGGACTGGGGAGTAAATAGTACATTTTAACAGTGTTTACAAATCTAATTCTAATCATTCTAAATTCTATCATTAATTTTGATTTTCAAATTACAGTTTACTATGACATGGGCGACAAAAGCTTGAATCCACACTGGCTCACTAGACATCAGGGACAATTAAACTAGACAATTTAGATGAATATGGTTCTTAATTTTATGTGGCTAGCCGGTGTGTCTCCATTCTAGTGTGCACTGAAACAATTTAAGAGAAGTGACAACCCACAGTAAGGTTGTCCTGATGAGTCTATTAGCATATCAGTGATGTATGAGCTGTATCATTGAAAAATAGAATAAACTGCATTTGGTTGTTTGTAGACAGAAGAAAGTAAAATTTACTTTGTAAAGAGTCTACAATGATTTCCCTACTGAAAAAGGCAGAGGAATAATAAGTTGTATTTGAAACATTATCCCTTCTTTGAAATTCATTACACTACCTGTCTAAGCAATTCAGTCGTCTAGAGACAGAGGTTAATAATAGGATGTCTCAAGGAAATGATTCAAGGCAATTTATTTCTTTAAGCCATTGAACACATAAGGACACAAGCTATAAGCTCCTGCACTTGGCTAAAGAGGATTTTCTATACCTTTCAAATAAATTCTACCAGTCATGAACTATCGAACTGATGCTTACCGCAAAGCCACACTATTTATGCTTGAAGTACGGCACCATTTCCAGTTTAGTTCCATTAGTTGTACTTTAGTTCAGCTATAAAGACAAACACCATAAGCGTAATTGTTAGTTACACAGGTGCACACTTAACCGATAGATTTTTATGTGTGTACTTAGAATGTTTAATAATAAAACCTGTTACAAGACTTACAAGACTATTAAAATAAGCCTACATTAGTAGTAAATTAGTCTACATTAGTAAATAGACTCAATACATTGACAATACTTTTGACAGACCTTCCAGGAGATGGTGCCAAAGTTCTAATCCAACACCTCTCCTGCATTTTTCAAAATATATGAATAGTAAATCCCTGTTCATTAAAGAAACAAGACAACATATTCAAGACAACTGGATCACATACAAGTTAGATAATTATTTCTACAAAAAGAAATTCTTCAAGATCTCCTACACATAATGGTGCATTTTCGCCTCTGATGAATGAAATTGTTATATTGCATACATAAAATCTTCTATTATTCATAATTAAAGATAACTCCTGTTAAATACTAGCAATACTAGATAAACAATCCATGTAAACTGAGTACATCTGGTTCTTTATGAAACTGCAAGCTATTTATTGTTTAAAACTATTTATTTGGGCAGTAAGTGTTTTGCCAATGAAAACCTTTTTGCTTATACCAATAAGATTATCAATCCAAGATCGAAACAACTCTCTTAGCCCTCTAGAAATAGGTTGTGGATGCCTTGGAGTCTGGCAAGGAATTAAAAAGATCTCTAAATTATTTGGAATAAAACATTGCACCCTAAAGATAATTCTGTACAAGTGGTGTAGATTTCAAATGCCTGCCAATGTGTTCAGGATTTTGCGAAAGTCCATACATCTACAAGCAGAAATATATTAGACAATTTTGACCTGCATGGGAGGCATTCCAGGAAATGTGCTGCCTGAAAAAAGAAAAACATTAGAGAAAGGCTACAGTTTGCCAAAAACATACATGCAAAGACCAGGCCTTTTGGAACAATGTAGAAGGAGTTGTTTGGCAATAGTAACAGCACAAGTGTGTGGTATAGACAAAGACAGCTTTTGAAGAGAAGAACCTCAACCCAGCTGTGAAGCATGGTGGTGAAAGTGTTATGGGAATGCTTTGCATCTCCAGTCCATCTGACCGGCATGTCTTAGGACTGCTGGCGGAAGTTGGAGCACCTGTTAGAAACCCACTCAGGGAGACCATGCAAATTCCATACAGAAAGTACTGTGCTGCCCAGAATAAATGTAAATAAACCAAAATATAACATAAGACACTTTAAAAGGTTATTAATATCTTGTTTAGGAGAATGAAGTTAGAAGAGCATAGAAGTTTATTTCCTGATTTCTTTGTGCACTTGAAGCATCACATGGGTTTTAATTGAATAAAGTACTGATTAGAAGAAACAAAACAAAAATGTTTAATTTCACAACACATCAAATCACACAGTACACTTTATTTTTTATTATTGTTTTCCCCAAAAAATAAACAATTTCTGACCTGATGAATGTGTTTACACATATAATTTTTTTCAGTTGGCTTAAGACCTTTGCACAGTACTGTACATGTCACCACTTAGTTGTACTGAAATCACTTGTTGTAGCCATTATAATATTGTATTAGAATAAAGTGTGGTTACTTATTTGAAAGTATTAAAAAACAAATTAAAAATGTGCTTAAAGATGAGGCTGGTGGTACAGTCAATTAATAGTATAGATAACTAAATCACTAAAGTAAATATGATAAAACATTTACATAGTAATTTATTATTTATATACACATTCTTTACACACACACACACAAACACACATATACATATATACACAATTTCCATAATCATAATTTTAATGTTTTAAACACATATACATTTTTATTTGATTAAAAAGACTATTTCCTCGTGTTCTTCTTGCATAACAGCAGGCTTTGTAAAAGTGTATTTAAACAGTGTACTGTAGTGTAGTTTGTTGTCCTCCAGAGGTCCCCTAGACCCCATAGAAATGAAACGTCCTGTAGGAACTCCTTGCTCACTGTAACCGTACAGTGTGTGTATATTATTGTACATATAGTTATATGCACTTCATTTACACTGATCTAAAACTAAATGTCAAAAGCCTAATCCAGCAGAATTTCTTAATAGTGTGTATATTTTAAATACAAAACACATCAGGGTTGTGAACGAAGATCGTTCCTTAAATACAATTCAGGTTGACATATCGTGATTGCATTTACCAATTTTTACGAGATAATAAACATATCCATAATGAGTTAGTGCTGCTCCTGTCTGTAAACAGTTTAGTTGTTTGGTCTGTGCATTTTACCCAGGTACAGAACTGAGCTGCCTCAGGTGGCATTAAGTGGGGGCTTTCAATTGCGTTAGAAGAACGTTTCAGAAGCCCTTAAAGTGAAATAAACAGTGACTTCGCTCTTTTGTGGAAAACGGGCTTTCAGTGTGGTCTGCATGTAACCCTGTGTAACACGTACGTCGGTGTCATTTTAAAAGGAACAAACGAGACAGAAGAATGTCTGCTTTAAACATTATTTTACCGTACTGTAGCAGTAATGTAAGTCTTGGATCATTATTAATACTAACTTGCATATCCTCTGACGGTATTATAAAAATTGAATTTTATGAATATGGCCCAGCACTGATAGCAATTTGGGAAATTTAGGAACAACCATCAAGCCCTAATAAATCGTGTGTCCTGCGCATTTTTGACGCGGCTTTGAGTATCTGGAGGAAGTGATCAGATCTAGCCAATCGCAGGAGGCAAAAGATTCTGGGCCAATGACAGAGAGCGGACCGGGGCGAAAGCTTTATGGCGCACTAATGACGCTCATTCACTTTCACATAGTATTTTCCTTTAATGTAAGAGAATAACAACCAGGAATTGGTTTCAAGTAGATCTGAAACTGAAATCAGCTGTTTGGACAGCATTTCACTTCTGCGTATCTGAACTTTAAAGCTAGCCAGATCAGTCGGAACAATGACCTCGGCATCAACAAAGGTAGAGCTAGTTTCTGTTAGCTAGCCAGCGCAGGGCTGATGCGCCGTGTGGTAACATCAGTTAAATATGGCACAACACATGGGTTACATCTGAACGAGATGCCTGTACAATGGCAAAGTGATAACTACTTCGTAGACACATGCTAATTACTACTAAGCATGCTCTAACTTGGCTTAAGCGCTAGCTAGCAGGCTAATATTAGCCTGATTTCTGTTTCTATCTGTTTCATCAGTTAACAGCCTTCAGTGTGTACGCGCTAATGTAACTCGTGTCAGGGATTGATGGTTCCCTTTCTGTGCCCAGGTTGGCGAGATCTTCTCTGCAGCAGGAGCTGCTTTTACTAAATTAGGAGAGCTCACCATGCAGTTGCATCCAGTGGCTGACTCTAGTCCAGCAGGGTAAGTTAAACTCTAGGTGGAGGTAGAACTGTTTGCCAGATATTTTTGTTCTGTATAGCAGATGTACTTGGGTTGGTAGCTCTCTTACATATATTTTCACACGACTGTATATAAACATACACACACATCTATACATATACACAGAAAACATTTCACCCTGTTTAATATACTGCCTACAGATCAAAGTGATATGTTTGATTAAAACTACAGGCAAAGTAATCTTTAATTCATTTATTCAACAAATATATGAACAGATATAATAATCTTTTGTGAAGAAAGTAAGTATAACCTTGGCCTCAGAATCTGGTATTGGATCCTTAGGATCATTATCCTGTTATAAGGGGTCCACCTCAGGTTCAACTTGAATGTTTGGTCAGATGCTCTCACATTGTCTTCAAGCATTATTTGATATGATGGAGAATTCATACCCGAATCAATGACAGTAACTTGGCCATGCCCTGAGGCAGTGAAGCAACACTAAATTATAACATTTCCACCACCATGCTTCACAGTTTGTATGGGGTTGTTCTCCTGAAAACACTGTTTGGTCTACGCCAGAGGTGAACTGTTACTATCGCCAAACAAATCTTATTTTTGTTTCAGCAGTTTATTCCAAAAGGCCTGTTCTTTGTCTATGTTCATTAGTAAACTATAATCTAATGTTCATTATTTAGAGCAACATTTTTTTTCCTGACACACCTCCCATGTAGGTTAAACTTTGTTCCATCTCTTTCTGATCATAGGCAAATGCACTTTAACACCAACAGTTGCAAGAGTTGCCTGCTGATCCTGTAATGAAAGTCTGAGGTTCTTGGAGACTTTGCATCAAACTGTCTGGTCCGTAGTTTAATTTGCTTGGGCAGCTCATCCTGGACAAATTGGCAGTAATTTAAAGATGATTTTCCTTACCATAGAATTATTCATATCATACAATTTAAAGGATAATGTATCTTTAAGTCCTTTGATGACCCGGTCTTCCAGTTGTTTATTTATTTGAAGGCCTCATTTGGATGTTGATCCCACACAAAATACCCAAGAGAACACCAGACTCTAGATGTCCAGTTTTGTGAGGCGTACGTTTTTTTTTTCAGTCTTTCTTCCCAATTTTGAAATGCACTGTTAAGAAAATCTAGATAATCTATTTTCATATGTAATGGGTTTTTATATAATTAATATAAATAATTTTGTTGGTTTGTGAACATAATGTAGCGGCATAGTTACTGACAGTGTTTTATGTGAAGTTTGGAAACATTAGTAGGAGGTCACAATTACTGATATTTGCATTTTAAAGTTAATAGCAAATGTATTAATAATTATAGAACATGTTTGCTATACAGTGTACAATCTGATACTGCTGGGTGAAACTAAGGCTTCCTCTGACAGATTGTTTTGACTGGTTCAGTTGTCTTCTCTTAAAATTACACCAAAGGGATCTTTACATAGTCTATTTCTGCTACTGTTGCAACAGAAACACATTTGTTTAATGTATAAGAATGTATAATGTGGTAGCAACACTTAGCAATCAAATCCCCTACAAGTTAAGATCAATATGCTGTGAAACCAAAACCAGTATAGATATTGCCCATCTCTAATATATTCTCCATATTTTATTGTTAGACTGATTTTTTAAATGCTTAAATAGCCTTTCTAAACTTTTTTCCTCTGCTTGGTTTCTCTTGAATTTCTCAAAGATCTTGAAGAATTCTGTCTCAGATATTTAAGGACTTGAAATCACATTTAAATTGTGGTATTTCTGTGCCGTCTCTGCTATTATCGTTTAAAGCTCTTTTTGTGCAGACCACAACACTGGCTGAGAATTATTTTTAGTCTGAGCTTTAGTTGCATCATGGGACCTGTGCCTTAGTTGCTGTGTCTCCTTGCAGAGCTAAATGGACGGACACTGAGATTGAGATGCTCCGGTCAGCGGTTAGGCGCTTTGGTGACGACTTGAACACTCTCAGCTCTGTCATCAAGAATCACACAATGTAAGGAATCAGGGAATCAGGTCTCCCTGCTGCGGCTTATTTCCTGGGCTCACTTACAGTGGTGACGATTTCAACTCCTATCTCAGGTGTAATGGATTCTGTAGTTTTGTATACACTTCAAAGTGGTTCACTTTGAAATGATCAAGGTTTTACATTCAAGTGGTTTTTTTAAAGATGAAAATGTGCTACTTTGTGATGATGATTTTGTGGTATTCTTTGTGGAAATTCAAGAGAAACCATACTAATTTTGTGGTCTTTAACCATATTATGTGGTATATGTTGGTAAAAATGGTTTGAAATCTTTACAATAAATTTGTGGTCTGACTTGTTTTACCTTTATAACTAACCACAAGTGCAACTGAATCTCTTGTAATTAGGGCACAGATCAAGACCACAGTCAAGAGAAAGCTTTATGAAGACAGTGGAGTTCCTTTGTCGTCTGACTCACCAAAGAAGAATACCAAGAAGGTACAAGTTGCTGTTGCTCCCCCTCCATCCGCTACAGTCATGGCTGTACCAACTTCTCAGGTTGTAGTGTCAACAGGATTACAGGGAGCATGCCATGGTCCAGCAAGCATTAAAAAGCAAAAGACTGCAGGTGAGCTTCTCTTACAAAACTAATATAGATTTCTGATATGTGGAAAAATTAGTCCATCAAATCATTTGTGTGTTTTGATAATCACAGAAATGTAACATATATGGTTACTGTTCACAGACGTTACTCTCAGTGCTCTCAACGACTCGGATGTGAACAGTGATCTTGTAGACATAGAGGGACTTGGTGACAGCTCTGCGACAAAAAAGCTAAATTTCGATCAAGGTATGAAAAATCTAAAAAACATTTTGCTATTCTCAGCTCTTTAATTATTTGGACTCTTGATAAAGATGAGTAAAAACTGGGAAATGTCATTATTTTTCATTCAGTTTCACACTGAAAATGTGTGTAATGTGCAATTGAACTATCAAGGCAAAAAAAGAATCCCATCAAAAATCATTTTAACAAAACCATGTCAGAATAACTGGCACCCCTAGACATATTATGAACAAAATGTAACAAGCATATTCACCTGTTTCAATAGGGTATAACTGTGATGGAGGCCAGATTTATTACTCAGCATGGGAAAACGAGACAAGTGTGTTGACACTTTTTGACAGTTGTTGGAGGCAGGTTGGACTCCTATGCAGTGAGGAGAACGATTTTCAGTGGTAAACATTTCTCCAACTAGATTTGCAGAAGATAGTAGTGTTTTGTCAATTTAATTTCTATAGGGCTTTTTACAACTGACATTGTCACAAAGCAGCTTTGCAGAATCCGGTTCCGAGCTCCCCTGAGCAAGCCAAAGCCAACAGAGGCAAGGAGAAACTCCCTAAGCTAAACATTTGGAGGAACCAAT
>JBBPDA010000013.1:11139395-11178366 GCA_037974385.1 Arnoldichthys spilopterus | reverse complement strand
TAAGGTGTTATTGTGGTGTTCAACAGATGCTACTGTAACTTTGTTCTATGGACAGAGGAGAAGAGAGATTTTTTTTTGAATCAAACTCATGGTTTGACAGAACATACAGTATACAGTAAATAATCTCATGGCAACTATTAAATATGGTGAGGTATCTGTGATATTAATGGGTCATTGTTCCTTCAGAGTCCCTGGGAATCCAATTAGGATATATAGTGCAATAAACTTCATGAAGTACCAGGAGATATGAAATAAAAATGCAGCTGCACTCCCACTGGGTCAAAACATTCATCTAAATCCACAAGAAAAGACAACTAAAATGTTTTTATATGGCCAGTCTGATCCCCTGACTCAAACCCCACTGAAAACATGTAGGTTGAACTGAAGCAAAGTATCTTCCTCCATATTTTCCAATCTCATGAAGCATTGAACAACTCTTTGCAGTTATATTGGCAAAAGGAGGCTGCACAACCTTCCTTTTCCAACATAACTGCTGCTGCCAATAATTGTTTTACTTTTCCCTATTGTATTCAGCAAATTAACCAGTTTCTTCATGACCTTTTTACCAAGAGTTCCAATAATTGAGCTGATTGTTTATCTAGATTTTGTTTTATGTATTCAAGATGTTAACTTTCATAAGGCTTTGCACATTTTTATCCTACAGAAAGTCTGAATCTCGACTCCAGTCTCATCATGAACTCCAGTGACCTCCCTCTCCTGTCCCGCTGAACGTGCCTCTCAATGTATAACCAACTGGAGGGGGAAGAAAAAAAACAATTCCCATCACTTCAGATTGAAGTGCATCTTCAGAAAGTCCATAGCCCATGAAAAAAAGTCTGTTGGGCCTTCTACCTTCATAGGTGGAGCCTAAATTCTAGTTTAAATTCAAGGTTAACTTTTATAAGCTCAATCGTTTACTCATTGCAGCGTGGCCAGCAATGCTTCAGAAACCACTTCTCTGCTAGATTTCATATGTGCATTATCAAATTAATTTTTTTATCCCCCAGTTTTTGCACTTTTCTGTAATATTAGGAAATTTATCAGAAAACTCTGTCCATGAAAATGCTGTATTTTGTACTTATTCTTGATGTAAAATAGGACTTCTGTTTTAGCTCATTTATGATTAGTTTTATTTCCATACGATTCATGATCTATAAGATGACTAAGTACACTGTAACACTTGCTTTTCTGGTCTTTTTTTTTTTAAGTGCTCAGTTTACAGAATGTGGATGCATATCTAAGAGGACTCTTACAAGCTGCAATAATGTTGGTGGCAAAATTTGCCAAGTTTGTTTGATTAATGTTTGTTTTTGATATGAACTATACCTGTATTTCCCAACTCCAGGTTTGGAGATCTGCCTGTTATTCTAATCCAGGGGTGTCCGATTCCAGTCCATGCCACTGCAGAGTGTAGCACTCTACCTCATATTACACCTTCATCTTTGGTTAATTAGCAAGGCCTCCATGAGTTGAATTCAGAGTGAAAGAAGATGGAAACACTGAGGTCTTTAGAGCTGTAAACCTCAAAGGTCTGAGTGTGTCAACTCTGCTGTAAGACAGTGGTGTATTTTTCCTGATTCCAAGTCGGATCATTGTAGGTGATCCTCTAGGACTGGAATTTGGAACTATTCTGCTCCGAGCTCTTGAATCAGCCAATAACTACATTTGTAAATATTAAATAAGACATGACTAACTGAACATAACTTTCACACTGTTCATTCATGCTACTAAATTTCTGGCCACTGGAATCCTACATTAAGAAAAAGTTTTAAACTTTACACTTGTACTTTTATATATATTTAACTCTATATATATTTATAAAACCAGCCAGAAATATTCTTTAAAATAACTAGAGCCAGATTACTGCCTCAGCAGAGCAGCTATTAGTGAACCCAAGTCTTAACTTAGTGCTATTTTTATGCCTTGTATTGCAATGTGTTCCGTATTCCATTTCACTTCATAAGAATCTTCACAATTAATTTTATTCCTTTTATACCCAGGAGTACATTATTCTTGAAATAATGAGTATTTTATTCCTAGCTTTAAAAAGTAAGAATAAATTTCCATCTCTAAAATTTTCAGCAGTCGAGAATGATTTTCCACTGAGATGAGTTTATGAATAGTCCCCACTTTGTGCAACATTTGGTAAATAACGTAGTGAAAACTACAGCTTCAGGCAGATCGTTAGTATCACATGTACTTGGACGCATAATTTATTCCAGCCCAGTAAACTCAATTATTCTAGTTGTGAGGACCACTGATAACCTAATTAAATTAACCTGCAACCACCACCTGTGTTGTGTGCAGCTGAAAAGTAAATGCTGAAGAGAAGTCAAGTGGTGAAATGACAAATATAAGAATTCAAATGAATGTAATTTTGTGCGTTTAAGAAATTGACCTTTGAAAGGACCATGTGAATATAAATCATTTTCAGAATGAAGATTCTCAATTGATCATGAATTTTTAAAAAATATAATTATAGTCTATCAGTAATCATTTTACAATTAAAATTCAATGACCGTAAGGAAAAAAATGCATCTGAACTCCAGTTTGATTTAAACAGATTTTTTATTTGGTGTTAATTAGCTTTTTTATTACAAAGATTTATTGTTAATTAGAAAATCAATTTTTTAAAATCAGCGATTGCTGATACTTCTGTACAATACTGAGACTATGAGCAAGTGCAAAACACATCCCATATCAGCGTTCAAGGACATGAATGTGTCATGTTGATCTGCATTCAAGAGAGATGAGTGTGTCTGTCTGACGGGAGCAGCACAAACCATACTGGCAACCCAGGGAGAGGGCAGCTGCCAATATTGATGTGCTGCTAGTGTCAGGCACACTGACACAAAGCTGCAGTAATGGGTGTTTTGTCTGGAGAAGGAACAGAGAGAATATTATTAAAGATATTTTCCTTATACAATTCTACCAGATGCACAAGGCAATACACTCTGAAATAAAGATAGTCAGACATTCATTATCCTTCTTAAACACTGGTGAAAAGGGACTACGTCTTTTTATAGAAACATAAAAGCTTATGATTGTGACTACTTCAGTTACACAAATGTATTATTCATGCCATGTCTAGTCATTCGTCAAAACAAAATTTGCACAGACCAGTGCAATTCAGTAATATTTTAATACTAGGAGGCTCATTTGTCTGATGCAACTTCAGAATATAGGATAGCTGGGAACAACTTTTTTTAAAGGTTTATCTATCTTAGATCTTACATGGTCCTGTAACTTTCATGCATTAGATTAGTTGCCATACTGCTACCAAGTCACCATGACCTTGACCTAAATTAAAGAGAGTCGTTGTTGCATCTGCACAGGCTGAGAAGTACACAGAATACTGTTCCTTACTGTAGAATTACCAAAGCACCCAGTAACAGCACAGAATGATTTGGAAATCTCATAGGAATCTTCAAATCATGATGTGCTGCTAGAGGGTACTCTGGCTAAATATGAGCCAAGAGTGAAGCAGAGATACTGGTTTTCCCTCAAGAGAAAGGAATACTCTCTAACAATAAGCAGCCTATTATTATAGTCCTGCTCTTCATTTTTTATTTCTTTTAATCTAAGCATTACAAATCTCTATTCATCAGCAATGCATATAGTATAATAGGCCTAAGACAGACAAGTCTGGGGAAGAAGAAAAAAAAAACATTTAACACGAACTGGTTTACTCCAGTTGTGCTGGTATAACATAATGAGAAGACTTGGTCTTCTGCATCTTACCAGGCCTTTCAAACTTAACAAGTGGCAGTCAGATTGGATGTTCAACACAAAATGGTAGATTTAGAAGAAAAAACATGACACAATAATGATGTTAAAAAAAGATGTCTATGAAAAAGTCTACTAAAACATACAAAGAGGCTAAATGAGACCAAAAAAAAAAATAAATAAAAAAAAAATATATATATATATATACACATACATACAATATATATTAAAAATGATTCAAGAATTTGACTTTATCTCAATGTATGTACCAAGCTCAAAGTTACTCACAAATAAAGATTAAAAAGAAGGGAAACCCACCGTTTTACTCAAATGAGTGAGGACATACAAAACTAAGCTTTATCAGGGAAGGAAAAAATATAAGTAGATGCAGAACAAAAATACTAGATGCAACAAAGACACACATCTACACCTGGGAAAAGATAAACCAGGCTATCTATGTAAAACATTATGTGCTATGAATCAGACTGTAAAATGTAAAAAAAAAAAAATACATCAAGAGTTATATTAGAGCTTTGCATTTCTGAAAGTCAGACAAACAACGAGAACTGAAGGAAAAATGAGGAGGGAGCACAAAAAACCAGCAAGATTCTAAAGGTTTGACCTTGACAATGACATTCAATTGAGACGACCCCAATGGATA
Source organism: Arnoldichthys spilopterus (assembly GCA_037974385.1). Classification (NCBI taxonomy): domain Eukaryota; kingdom Metazoa; phylum Chordata; class Actinopteri; order Characiformes; family Lepidarchidae; genus Arnoldichthys; species Arnoldichthys spilopterus. The sequence goes on along the minus strand of JBBPDA010000013.1, from coordinate 11,173,979 downwards.
TTTATTTGTTTAATAAAGTGATAATGAGACAGAACCTTCAAACTGAATGTACTTTGTAATACTTTTCAGAACAAAAAAGAAAAATATTAGGGGGGGGGATGCAGGCCTACAACAAAACCCTAAAAGACACTCATACACCATCACAGGCCTATTTAAATTGTGCAGTAACCTAATTAAGGAGTAAAGGCATAATTCTCACTTTTTAAAAAAATCAGTTTAATATTACTTTAAAATCGTGAGTGATGTTAAGATCAATTACTAATAAATTAACACTTGCAATCACATTTTTTGCAGAAAGTGTACCTAAAAACTTTACCAATGCCTATGATACACCAATCAAGCTTAAATGAGATTAAAAGCATATTCACAATTGTAATATTTAAATTTGCATATTGCTATGTAAAATGTGTTTGTAGCTGATTAAAAATAATACATTTTACATTTAAATAAAGGTCTTAAGCAATTACAAGATTGCAATGGTAAGCAACTACACAATATCTGTCAAAAATGTATTACAGCATTGGTCAAAGACTAGTTCGAAGCTTAACGGTTTCATCTGAAAAAAAAGTCAGTCTCAATTAAATGATCACGTCAGCAGGGTTGAAGAAGGCATTTCTTTTTGTCTACTTCTGCCAGCTGTTCACCGAAAAAAAGAGAGAGTGCAAGAGAAAAGAAGAAGGTAAGATCAGGGAGGCAATAAAGGACAAAAAGACACTGAAACAGACTCACAGAGCAAGAGAGAGAGAGAAAGAGAGACCAAGACAGAGGCACAGAGCGAACGAGAGACAGAGAGACAGACAGAAAGAGAGAGAATATGGCAAAAAGGACAGTCTGCAAATGGGTGGAGAGTAAGAGCACTCTCTCGTGCGCGCTCGCTTGCTCTCTCTCACCCTCACTCTCTCTCTCTCTCTCTTTCACACACATACACACACATACATACACCCTGGCCTAACTTTGCTTACCCATTCAAACCAGGGGCCATTTTGGTCAAGCTTTGAAGCAGGCACAGAAAAAGAAAATTCACTTACCCTCCGTCTTTTTTCTTTAGCATTGTAAGCAACAGGGAAGAGGTGAAGGTACTCCCAAAAGCAGCCACACTAAACACCCATCTTCCAGTGTACTCAGTTCTGCACCTGGATAGAGAAAAAAAGAAAATAATTTAACTAAATCCAATTAAGTTTAGCATGTTTTGTTTTCAGAAAAGTTTCACTGTTCAAAGAACTTTTTTGCCATCTTTCTGAAAACTAGGTTAAACACACCAAGTCTATCAAATGCACATATGCAAGTTTCTTAGAAAAACACAGCAAATTCAAAAACTAACATAGCTAGATCACTTCAAACAAATTTGTAGCAATAGAATGAACAAAAAACCAAATTCACACAAACACTTATCAATGGGCATTCCAAATCTTAATTTGAGGTCAAAATACACCCACTCGTCTAAGCTTAGGGGTTCCATTCCAGGTTGGGGGCTTCCAGCAGTAAAATAATTCCCTAAACCTTTTGTCCCCCACCACCTATTTTAAGCCCTTAGACCCCTTTTCTCTCCCTATTCACTTCCAGACCAGCAGTCCATGCAGTGTGCAGCCTCTGCTTAGCTGTAGCTAGTGAGGCTGCCTGAGGAACTTGGTAGGCATAAAAAGCAGGGGTTGTAGCCTTTTTCCCGGGGCATCACTTTCTACAATTAAAAAGAACATTTTCGGGGGACCGAAAAAATCCCAAAAAAAATTGGTATGTCACCCTGGTGTCCCCTTAGAAGGGTGTGAAATTTGGAGGCTGTTGCTTCAACCGTTTCTGGGCAAAAAATTAATTTGTGGGACTTGGTGTCTGGGGCGCGCCAGTGCTAGCAGCTCTCGCTTGCTTGATTTCTTGTACCCTTGCCAAAGCATTCACACAGCCAACTGAGAGAAAGGGAGGGAGGGGAGGGGGGGGACAAAAGAGGGAGCAGGCTAGACTGCAGAAACGTAGGGAAAGAGGAAAATCAAACGAAGAAAAGTGTTGTTTGTGGCATTTTTGTGCTACGATGCACGAAAGCTTTCGCCACAAACTAAAACCTCACAACTGCACAGGGATGTGTTTAAGGTTCAACCTTATTGTTAGAAAGATTTGTCTATTCTTGGCCTGCATTCGCTGAAAAGAAAAGAAAAATACAAATGCGAACAGGGTATGAAAAAGTAAGCACCAAAAACAATCCAAAGATCATTATCAAACTTTTCTGAATGTTAAGACTTTCATCTTTTCATCTGAATACAGAGTCTGCTTTTTTATGCAACGGCACTGTGGGCTCTGTGTTGAATGAGGCAAGGTACAAAAAGTGGAGAATATGTTGATCTGGTTCCACAGATAGTTTTACTGAGGAGGACAACTGGGCTTGAACACTTGAATGTGCGCACACACACGCACACAGCCAGACAAGACAAAGGCCTCTGCGTATGATACACAACCAAAAAGCAAAAGTCAAAAGAAATCGAAGTCACAAAACCACTGGGATCAAAATTTGACCCAAACAGGCCTGTACGATTTAATCACTATTTATTGACTCAGCACAAAATGGCCTAACAATTTAAAATGAAGATGTCAGAATATGCTTGGGCTTAAAATCAGTTTACCTTTCCTCTCTAGAAATTATTTTACTATCTATATTCATATGCATATATGTATTACTTAAAATGACACACAGACACACACCACATACATACACATACCAAAAATTGTGTATACAAAACAAATTGTTACAGTATACAGCAATGTTAATGTGAGGTTAACTGAATTAACTGCAAACATAGTTAATCTATTTTCCTTTACTGCAAGCATCACCTCATTCGGCTTAACCAAAAAAAATATCTTCACTAAGCCTCAGTAACCACACACAAAAACAGGAAGACTAAGAAAAGTCCAGCAGAGGAACAACATCAAAGCCCAGGACAAAATAATTATTTAACATCGCTTTGCACTAAAGAGACAAAATTGAAATCTGAATCAAGTGATTTACATTACATAAACTAATCTGGTTAAATTAATTATAAATAAAATTAATGGGTAATACATTAGTCTAATAATATAACTTACATTTAATTTCCATTTGCCTTGTATGAGCTACAGTTTCAGCATATGCAATACAACCAGATCAATTCAATGACTACAATATATATATATACTGTTTCTAAGGGAGCAGGTGCACACATTTCATATTACCTGCCCATCACATGTGTTCATATTAAGCACAGTTTTATACTATTGGGCTCATCTATTTATACAGTATTTCCCTGAGAGCTAAGAACAAGGGACCTAGGAACAAGGGAGTTAAAATCATTCTATTACAGTTCCTCCTGCATTATAAAATATGAAACTGTATTTAGGGGGAAGAAAAAAAACTGAGGTCTGATCACAAATTCAAATGACTTATTACACTATGAAAATGCTGAGGGATCAAAGTTGTCATTTATACATAAATTCATATGCTAACAAGGTAAAGGAGTTAACAAAAAATTATAATTATCAATGCAAACAGCAACCCTTCACTAAAAAAGCACCTGATCTGCTCCTTCCCCAGTGCTACACTTAAGGTAAACCAACAAAGATCAGCTACCCCAAGGCCCTCGTGACCCTCAAAAGCAAACAGCCTGCTGCACCTTCGGAGTTTAGATTTATTTTACAAACTGTAAAATATCCTGTATATCGGACAGCAAAAAAATGACAGTTTACACCATCTGATACTACATGACGCAGAGGACCCTTCCTAATGAATGCTCTGTGTTAACTTAATATTATGATCTATCATTGCCTTTCTACAGTGACTTACACACAGCTGAGAATAGAAAACGGTTTGATACATGGAATATAATTAATTAAATAATCTGCTATGGCTAACTAAACAAAGCAAACAATTGTGAATGGAAGTGACTGTCAGTAAACTTATGGGGGAAAGCCTAAAATTAGTAACTTCAGAAATAAGACAACTGGTTATGCAAGTTCTCCAACAGGGGAAAAAAAGTATGTAACGATATGATAGTCGATGTGCACAGTACTGTTACATTCACATAATTCTGATGTCTCATCACACATTGGTCTGAAAGATTTTTTTTAATAAGTAATTGGCCCGTAGCCAACTAGTCTACCTTAAGCAACCTGGCAGACCCTGTGATAAACCAAGCTTTCGTACATACGGACGAACGGGGCGGTCTGATTTGAATGCAACAGTTCGTGTTAAGTGTGCAAATAATGCAAATAAGCAGCCTGTGAGCACGCAGACACACTACAGACCTGCGAGCTAGCTTTCCGGAGGGGGTGAATGTAAGCTTTGTCCCTGTGTGGAGCTCTGCCTTAGGCCGAACTAAGTAATACCCATCAAAACGCCAATACACGCTCATCAATAATTCGCCGACTTAATGTCAAGTCTGCTTAAGAGCGAAAAAAGGTGTATTCTACAACATGTCGACATACGTACACAGTTTTGCAACGATTTTAGGCAGTTAGGCAAGAAATAAATATTTAAAAATCTGTCATAAAATTGGTAGCTGCAGAAAATGACATACGAAGCCCCAAAATAACTACATTTCTGGTTTTGGGGGTCTTTAAAACAACAAGTCGGAGAGGGAAAAGGGGGAAAAAAGCCCAGGGAGCGTGGGGAGCGGTTCATACCGATGTGGTAAGAAATCAGAATATAGAAATAAGTATCCGACCAAACGTTAAATTAAACAACAAGTACAATAAGACATTGTCTACAGATTAAAACAGACACCTGATTTCAAAATGTAACGACTTAAAAATAATAAAAAAAAAAAATAATAAGACTTATAAAAACATGCGCTTTTTGTACACCAGGATGAACCGTGGGGCTGCAGGACACTGTGAAGAAGTGTCTCTGAAGGTCTACGTAAAGGGAACTCCTACCTAAGATTGGTAGAGAACTAACTCAGCAGACTTTCCCAGGATCAGCTCTCTCTAAAAAGCTTACTCATTCGCTGATCAGCTACCAGCTTGGAAACTAAAGTGCCTTCAGCACACTGTAGTGAAGTAACGTTAACTAAAGCTAGTTTTGCCAACTAGGTGCTGGTCATGAGCACTTCTTCACTACTACTAACGAGCTGGTTTAGACAGTGGTCACCCACATTTAACGCACTAAGCAGCTTAACTAACTGCTGATGCAGCTTTTTTTGGTCTATGTGGCTCACAGCAACCGTGAGAGGTATAACTAACTGATTTACACCGAAAACGAATCACAAATCTATTCACCAGGCGCTCATGAAAACCTACACAAATAAATTAACATTTTTGTGAGAAAACCTGGGTAAGAAGTGTCTCTTTGCAGTCCAGTTTGTAAAATATTAAATATTCATTTACCTTCGTCATAACTTTTCGCCTCCGGGTCAGTATAACCACAGCAAAGTAAAATAACACGAGAAAAAAGCAAAAAGAGCAAAATCACGCATTTATAGCAAACAACACTTCCATTCACTCGGGCTGTGAAGTTTGAAAATGGCGCCAATGCTTCACCGCAGCAGCTCTACACTGTCGATGACACGAGCGCAAGAAAAAAAAATAAATATAAATTTCCTTCTGCAAATTATAATTTTTAAACCACCGAGAATCCTGTGTATTGCCTAATCTTAACGATATCTGGTATTCACGGCGCTTATAAACGCCTCTGGAATTTTTAAATATTTTTTTTGTTAAATTATTTTAACGGTCAGAGATTATTTTTTGCCGCGGTGCACGTCGGGAATCTCCTGCCTGGTTTTGTTTTGAATTTCCAAACTGAAATTCCCGGATGACCCACGTGGCGCCACCTGCCGCTCGATCATTGTGTTGTATGTCTCCTTCTCGCGTGAAATCAGCCCAAAGCAGCTTGTACGGTTCCGTGGTCATATGGCTGTACGCTACTCCAGAAACTCTGATCCACTGTCTTAAAAGTCAGATTATTCATAACTGCAGATTTTTTGCTTATCAGGGAGAATTAGACACTTTAGATGTGTAAGATAGAGCCTAGAGGTATAACTAAGCACATTTACTCAGTCTACATGTATTTTCTTGAGTTTGTACTTTCCCAGTATTGTAGGGAGGGGAATTTGGATTATTCCAAGGGCCCAGTACTGACAGAGGGTCCTCAAAGGAATATTATATTATATTAGGGGCCCAGTATCACATTCCTTCATAGAGATTTTAAGCAGCACCCCCGAATGTCGGGTCAGACTTCAATACCTCTGTTGCTCTGTTGCTCTGATGTGAAATGTGCTCAGAAAATGACTTCGTACTTAAATAATTAATTTTTTTTCCTGGTATTTTAGTACTTTCAGTCAAGTTGATTTTAGAAAGGTATATTTTTTTATCTGAGACATCATTTCTATATTTCTTATATTTTTGTCCTTTATTCATTTCTCTTTTTTATTTATTGATTTATATTTCATTTATTCATTTTTTTGGTCATTTATAACCTTTTACAACTATGCCGGTATACTGCTGCTTGAAAACTGAATTTCCCAAAGGAAAAGGAGATCTTCCCAAGGCATTAATAAAGTTTTAATCTATCAATCTATCTATCTATCTATCTATCTATCTATCTATCTATCTATCTATCTATCTATCTATCTATCTATCTATCATGTCACAAAAATTGCAATGCTTTTACTCAGTTATAGCTACATTTATTAATGTAGTTTTTAAAAAACACTATTCATTATGGGAGTATGCAGTTTGGGACACAGCCTATGTGTTTAGGTTACTTAACCCACCTCTGGATATAGGCCCTATGTATTAAATTTTAGTAAAGTAAAATAGTAATAGTGTAAAGCCAGTCAGACTTGTAATATATCTAAACGATCTTAAGTATTATTCAGTATTAGCTTATACCATGAGTGCTCTGGACAATTCAGTGACCTGCTGGCTGCTTCATAGCTGAGGAGCAAATTAACACATCACTGGCATATTTTTTACTGAGCAAGGATGAAGTACAAAAGGACATTTTCAGAGGGACAGAGGGAAGTGACATTTTTGTCCTTTAAACATCAGTGACTCACACATTCTTCCACTGACACCAAACACAGACATATTATGGGATGTTTACACTATGAAGACTTTCCATATATACAGCATTTCTGTTAGTGTAAAGCTTAATCATTGACCAAGCTCTAATAACCATGTACGGTGGTGCTTGAAAGTTTGTGTTTTCAGAATTTTCTGTTTTTGCATAAATATGATGTACAAGAGCCTCCGATTTTCATGGAAGTCCTTTCACAAAAGTAGAAAAGAGACCCTAATTAAACAATTAAGACAACAATTATTACAGTATTACACTTGGTTATTTACTTATTGAGAATGATATAAAAGGGTTCACAAACTTTCAAGCACTTATGTGACTGGGATCCATCATGTATTGTAAGATTGATTTGTATTATTTTAGTAGAAAAAGAAGGACAAAAGATTTTAAATGATGACATTTTTATTAAAGTTAGAGCAGTAGAAACCTAAGCCATCCAAACATCTCTGGATGTATGTTAGTTAAAGTGAGTGGTAGAGGAAAAGGGTGACAGAGAGTCAAATGAAAGGTATATGTTTTGTCTTATATTGCTACTAAGCTAAAATCAGGGCAGTGTTTTGTATGTAAAAAGGCATTTCTGAAAGGAGGAACTTTACAATTCTGAATCTTAAAAGTAAGTGAAATGTACATCAGAAATGCTGAGTTAACCTTTGAGAAAAAAATGAAAATTATTAACAATGCCTAATACATAACCAATTGTAAACTGACATGACTTGCCTACACTCGCGTGAAGGACAGCAAATGGACTTTGACAGAAATTTCATTGGCCTCGATATTAATCATTTTAAATACTCTACAAGCCCCACCTGCAACAGTTTTAAATTGCAAGTGAGAACAAGAAATGTCTTTTGTATTCAAACCTCTCAAACACAAGCTCAATGCATATTACAGATACTGACAGAGCAACGGCATTGACTGTTGCATAACTGTTTCAATTTCACTTCAACTGTTACAGATTTTTTTGTTTTCATCATTCACATGTCAGGAGCGTCATTCACTGATAATATAAAGAAATACCCAAGTTCATAGTGAGGTATGGCAAAAAACAATGTTTTCAAGTAGTCTGATACACGTCATGTCTTAGCAGCTTATTTGTGTTGTCTTTAAACTGAGGTAAGAAAGGCAAAGAGAACAAAAAACACCCAAATGCAACGTAATACAACCAGATCAATTTTACAAATACTTTCTGCAAATAATCACATTCATTTGCTAATTAATAGGAAAGTGTTCCCTCCACCTTTCAGCCATGTGCACCAAAGAGAGAAAAAAAGAACATATAAGAATCTAAAAAGTTTAACAGTATTCCATATGCTTTACATCTAGACACACACTGCATAATTACACAACAGGTAGTGCTTACACTCCAAATTCTTACATCTTTGCCCTACCTAGGAACTCAGTCTTATATTAAGGTAGATCTCTAAGTATGTTGTTTTCTACCTTGAATTCATTGTCTTTATGGTTCTCTGCCTCATCTGCTTCATCTCCCTCATTCCCTCCTTTTCTAAACATCCTCAGAGGCAAAAGGAGGCCATGTTGGGAGGGCTGTGGCTTGTGGCAGCAAGGCCCACTTTTTTCCTTGGTGAGGAAATAGAGCAAAGCATTGAGCCAGGCATTGAAGGAGGCTAGTGGCCTAGTGATTTTGTAACAAACGGAGACCATTTGCATTGTATGGCACTGCACCCTGCTGGTCACTTTTAGCACCAAAAATATGGTTCGGGTCACATGAAATGGGAAGAAGCAAAGGGCAAAGAGGAGTGTGATGGTTATGATAGTTTTGATTGACTTGCGACGCCTGCTCACATAGGGTGAATGAGCACCTAGGACAATTGACATGCCTTCTCCCCCTGTACCTGCCCTGCTTTCACGTGTTATCCCAGGACCATTGGTAGGAGGCTGGAAGTGCAGTGTTTGGAATATTGTAAGTACCACACGTGAATAACACCAGGCAATGATGCTAAACGGCAAAAAAAAGCCCAAGAGATGGAGGGTTATGCCATAAGGAACATAGTCTGGGAACTCCTTATCAATAGCATCATCCCAGCAGTTTTGGAACCCCTCTACACTTAGATTTGTGTTATAATTTACAATTTCCTCTGAAGTGCCATCGTTCTTTCGACGGGGAAGATACTCAGTCTGGGCAAATCGAAAAATTGGGCAAGTCAGAGCAAAGACAGCGAGCCACACTAGAACGCAAGTGCCTTTCACAGCTCTCTTGGTCTCCAGGGTGATGGTCCTCATTGGGTGACAGATACCCAGGTAGCGATGCACAGAGATACAGGTGAGGAAAAAGATGCTGCAGTACAGATTAAAGTAGAAGAGGAAGCGCACCAGACGACACATGAAGTCTCCAAAAACCCAGTTGTCACGCATGACATAGCTTGCCACAAGGAATGGCAGAGACAAACCATACATGAAGTCAGTGGTGGCCAAGTTCACCATGTAGATTAGGGAGGCATTCCAGTGTTTGGTATGACGGAAGGAGCGATAGAGCACCACAGAGTTAAGGGTGATGCTGAAGACAAATGTGAAGGAGTAACAAATAGGGAGAAAGATGTATTTGTAGGACTCGTCAATGTTGCAAGAAGCCGTAATAGAGGAGTTTGAAGAGGATAGGAGGAGGCGGTCGCCTCCTTGCCCTCCTTCGGACAGGACTGTGGGAACACCTGTCACCATTTCTGGCTGCTTCTGGGTCTCATCCTCATGTGGAGTATCCCTAAAATGCTCTTGAATCCAGTTTGGATGTGTCTCAATATCCCTTTATCTATTTTCCAGGAGTTCTTGCATTTCTGTAAAGATAATAACACATTAAGAATATTAAGAATATGTTGATTCATTTGTTGCCATATCTGAAGAATTCCAGAAGATATACACTGAAAAAAAAAGAAATTTCAAAGTCACCTTTGCCCTTCATTTAAAAAAATGCTTTTTCTGCTTACCTGATTCCCTCCTTCCCTCCCCATCCCCCCTTTTTTCACAAGCCTTGGTACTGTGGTGCTGTTTGCGCTGTTGCATGAGTATATGCTGCTGATTCAGACCCTTTTCACTTCAGTAACTCATCAATCAGTAACCACACTTCCCCTCTGTGTTCCATCATCCCTGTCCCTCCTACCATCACTGGTTACCCCATGCCTGTCCTCTTTGCTCCTTTCAGATTCAAAAAAGGGGATCTATTCTTTCAACTGCTCTCAAGAGCCCTTTACTCTACATGCTCCACTGGATGCATTCAAGCATCTTTTTGAACTAGATTTACCTACATGGCATGCCTTTCTAGTAGACTGAGCATTTCACTGAGTAGCTGCATGGCAAAAGGCTATTGCTCAGCACTTCAGAAACATATAAGACATTATGTCAACAGTGCAAAGAGGTCAGTCAACCATTTTATGATAAATCATCCATTTGCTCTTTAATGGGTAGTATGATGAAAACAAATACATAGAGCAACCTGTTGCCTGAAAAACCTTTCTCATAAATTACAGTCTACAAAGAGAAAGAAACAAGGTTGTGTGCATCCAATAAAGCAATATACCTGCAGTGCATCAGAGCGTACATACAAAACCTGGGTCAGTGTGTTTGTGTGCTGATAAACTGGAAAACTTACCAATTCAACTGAAGACTTTGTGAACGATAAGAATCCCTTCATAAGGAAAAAAGCTGACACCAAAACCTCCCCATTATATTGTCCAATTGTCAGTGTGGGTGACAAGAAAGCATGTACAAATAGAACGACAGAGAAAAGACCACTGTTCTTCTGTAGCTCGCAAATGTAAAACTGTTGCTCCACTTCACCTCTGCTCTATTTTGGACCAGTCTATCCATCCCTCCCTTCTTCATGGTCTCCCTTCGCCTCATAAATGGTCCCTCCCCCCAGTCTAGCTGTCATCTTTCCTCTATTTGTGCTGAGCTGGCCTTTCATAGACGCAAACTCTGACAAGACATGACATAAGCACCTGGTCCTTTTTTCATTTCTTAATAACTTTGTTGGTCATCAAAGAAACATACACACTGAATATACTGTATTTTTATTCAAAGTTTTTAAAAATCCACAATCAATAAGAACTGACTCAAGAGCCTGAGATGTGTGTACTAATACCGTTTTATTCTTCTAGATAGTGTTTAGCAATCTTAAAGTGTGAGATTTTGTTTGATTCTCCCATTGTTACACAATTTTCATCTGAATTGAGCGCAGGTGCAGAACATTCTGTAACATATGTCATCCCTTTTGGAGTTTATTGCTTTATCTGTTAGCTCCTCAAGTGTGTGACTGTAAACTATCGACTATCAAATTATATGTACAATACATCACGAAAATGTTGTAAATGTGATGTAAATGTAAATAAGATGGAATAAAAAAAAGATATAAAGAATGATTTGTCAAAAAGAATTGGATTTTGGAAGAGGTTGCTCCATAGGCAGCAATAGCAGCTTATCAATGCCTTTAAACACCCTTAAAAAAACAGCAACAGCAACATAACAATACAACTAAAATGACCGCAAATCTGTGCAATTGAATCAGTCTTTTGGAGTGATGAAGCTTTTCACAGTACAACGTCATTCTTCCAGGCAGATCTCCCAGGTCTGTAGGTTCATTTCATGATGACAGCATCACTTGCATCCCTTGAACTCTTCTGTATGATGTCACAGTGATGTCATATCCTGTATCTCCAGTAACATGGCATCCTGCTCAGTTCTCAGCTGGTCCCTTGTGAGGAGTCGACCCACTAACTCAGAGCTGAGGTCTACAAGCACACACATGCACACAAACACGAAGATGAAAAAGACTTTAACAGTAAAAGGTAAGTTATCCTTCATCATATGTTATAGCATCATGCTGCATACATCGGCCTGCTTCTGCATGCACAAAGATGTATTGTGTAAGTAAGCTTTCAGCTTCTCAAAACATTACTGTTGCAAAACACACACATGCATTACTTGATGAATATACATGTTTAGAGATACCAGGGACGAAGGATTAATATCTAATTAGAATTAGAGTAATAGACCAAAATTGTGGTCATTTTAAATTGTGGTCATACTCCACAGCTCTTTTGTTCCCAAGAATATCAGTACATTTGTTTTATTGCACTTGAGGCCTTAATGTTGAATCTAGTGTGCCAGACTGCACATTTAAAAGCTCCATTAGGTTAAATTTCCTCAATAAAAACATATATATATTCATGTGATACTGAACAGGATAGGACATATTTAAAATTGCAGCTCTTGCCATTTGCAAATTGCACTAGTGTTAGGTATGTCTACTGTAAACCCTCACTCACTGGCTAATTGATCAGGTACACCTACTATATTTGGGGCATTTTTGTAATTATGACATTACAGTTGATCTGGCAAAATCCCTATCCGTGTTGCTAGTACTCCTTTCTGAATTCACTGTGTTGACAACAATATGCCTACCCCCTTTCCTTACAAGTTCTATTTAAATTAGAAACGGGATTTTCAATGCAGTGCATAATACTAAGTTTTCCAAAATGATTTGAGTTGCTCCTGCTGTGGGATACTAAATACAGCTTTTTATCCACTCGCCGCACATAAGCATGGGGACAATGTGACAAATGTAGCAGCATTCATAATACTTCAAATCAAAGGAGGTGTGACTCACTGCAATAAGGCCTGCATCATCACATCTGTGGTTATTTGATTTGCTAGCGACAATGACCGGCATGTTTTTAAATGTATTTTGATTTTGTATGACACTGTGTGGTCATTATCTCTCTACATGAGTGCGTCACCTGGAAAGTCAAGCTACAACAACATATTGTTGCTGTCATATAAAAGCAAAATATTTTTTTCTTTACACCATGTGGAAACTCCAGCTTCCCTTTACATTGTGTGAATATTTCACAAAAAAGGGACAAACAGAAATGGTCAGAAACTGAAATAAAACAATGAACACATCTCAAAGATGGACACATTTCAGAAATCAATTGTTTGTTGAAGAACAGAATACATGCTATGAAATTATGACAGCAAGGAAATGATGTGTGAACCAGCATTAGGGTTTAAGCAAATACTGGTAGTAGATGTTGACAAGGCATGAAAGGGCAGTGGTGGCCTAGTGGTTAGGACATTGCCCTGGGGACCTAAAGGTTCTGGCCCGGGCATTACTGAGGTACCCTTGAGCGAGGTACTGTCCCACTACACCGCTCCCCTGGCACTGTTGATAGCTGCCCACTGCACCATGTGTGCACATGTGATGGGTTAAATGCAGAGGTCACATCTCATTGTGGTGCTTAAGTGTGTTCACAATGACAAATAGTCATCTTCACTTCACCTTCACTAAATGTCTTGAAGATACTGCATAATTGTCATATAGCTAAATTCAAGAATATTCTCATATTGCACTTGTTTGTCAGAATTTTCATTAGGAGACCATTTGTCCATCACAATAAAACAGCATATCTGTTTATTCTAGTAAAACAACATACACATTCTGAATTTTAACCATTGATAGTATCTGCTCATTCCAGATTAGATTTTAACAGCACCTTATGCAGAAAATCAACATAGCACATAAATGACAGTAAAACAATTCAGTGCCACTTTTAGTGTAACAACATTCAACTAAATCCTGCATAGTGATATCTTTACATTTACATGAGAACAGATATGATCCCTTATTTGAGTAGGACAATTTCCCTTGGTTACATTTTTAAACAGCTAGGTAGAAATTCTAGTTTCTCATAACAAGCCAATTCATGACAAATGTGTGTCAATTAGAGCTGTCACAGTATCAGATTTTCACTACATGATTATTGTGGCCAAAAGAATAGATTATGATACTGAGATGTGCTATGCAGCAATACAAGGGTATTTTATAAAAGTTTAGACTGAAAATGCTCTTACTGTGAATGTCTTTGCTTACTGTGGTCTTCAAGGCATTCAGCTCCTTCAAGCTGAAATTCTGCAAGTCACTGTGTTTATACCGAGTTCTCAGTTTGACTGCATCACTAGGGGGTATGGTCTAGAAACAGAAATAAACAGATTAATTAACACATATTCAAACAAGTATTACACACACACAAGTAACAGACAATACTAACTCCAACAACAGCAATAACAACAACAATAACAATAATAACAATAACAATAAAGAGTGCTTGATCTTGCCAGCTTGAGATCAGTGCACAGCTGCAGACGTACCTGTTTTTGTTCCAACCTCAGCTTGTCTCTAAGCATGTTGAGAGCCGCCCTGACCTCTTTCTTGAACCCTCCTGATTTGGCTTTGCTGCGGGTCACAGTGCTGGAGCCCTGCTGGGGCTGCTGCACCTGCCCACTGCTACTCTTCCCACACTGTTTCATTAACTGTAAAAGGAACAATGTATGTCATTGCTGTCATAGGAAGACCTCAAAACCCCACTTCATTTCTTTATTCTTTTTGAAAACACCAGCTGCTGTTTATCTAGTTAGGACATTTTATGACCAAGAGAAATGGTCCAGAATAATTCATAAATCATTATTTATTCATTATTTTTCCTGTTGATTTAGCTTACTATATAAATTATATATATTATTATAGTCACATATTCATTTTTAGCAAAAATGTAAGATCCATAATTCTGTTTATCTTATTATTTCCTACTATCAGACAGCCATCAGTGGAAAAAAGTATTAAATATTATATATTTATTATACATACAGTATCATCTTGATCTGATCATAATCTTGTTATGCTCTTTTTTGCATAGTTCTTTCATGATAAAAGACAAAGAGAAATGGCACCAAATTATTACAGTACATTTAGATATGTTCAATTTTTGCATCTCCTCTTATAAAGCTACCGTTTCAGAAATATTAGTTGAAATAAGTAGTATATTTACACCTGTCTACATCACATCACAGCCTCGTAACTCATTTACACTACTTAAAAATGTCACCTATTCTCCAAACTATGTTTACATTTCTTCACTTATAGTTCACAATAAATGAAAGTCAGACTGTGATGAAACACACACACACACACACTGTGAACAGTAAATTTGTCTTTTGCATTTAACCCATCCTGGACACAGGGGGCACTTCAGTAGAATTTGTGAGTGGAATAGTGCTGTTCACTCACTTCCCCTGCCCACATTTTACCTGCTGGTCCTGGGGAGTCAAACCAGCTTGGTAAAGGCTCACAAGATTTCTTCTATAACTATTAGGCTGCTCCTTAGAATAAGTTGAACAAGAGGCAAGCTTTTGTTTTGACATCAATATGTATTAAACTGAAAAAATGAATATGAAAGTGATGGGTTTAATAGTTATACATGATATTTTATATTTTGAAACTTGCAGACTGATGAAGACTGGCAGTGTTTACCCATCACATTTCTGACTGACTTTTACAGGACAACAGACTGAAGAAACAAAATATATCTGATTAAAAACCTCTTTTTTTGCTTCGCCTTCCTCCTCTTCATCCTCACTCTCACTATTGTTAATGAAGCAGAGTTGTAGGTTCATATGACTCTGGAGTCTGTAATGAGCAGATATTACACATCATATTCACATCGTATTCACATACAACTGTTAATAAAGACATGGAGGAGAAGAGAATTTATCTTTTGTGTACCGTGACGTTAATGCAGTCACACGACTGTCTTCCGCATCTTCATAGGTATCCCTGTGTCTAAGGTCATGTAACTCTGGCCAGCCCTCTGTCCACCGAGCTACATCCTTAAAATCAAAACCAAAACCATAAGATACACAGACAACACTGTATCATACACAAAATAGCATTAGAATTCAAGTAAACTGTACAAATGTGACAAAAACATTATATTTCACCCTTTACTTATTAAGAAAAATGATTCAGTATTACATACCTGTTAGTGGTGAAAGTAAGTGAACCTTTGCTTTAGATATGTGACAACCTTGTGAGGCAATAACTGCAGCTAAATATTTCCAGTAACTGTTTTTTAGTCCTGCACATAGGCTTGAATGAATTTTAACCAATTTCTTTGTACAGAACTTCCACAACATTTCACTTGGCCAATCCAAAACATCAACTATAACCTTTACCTTAGCAAGATATTCCTGCCTCACCTAAACATTTAACTCTTTCAGAAATCCATAAATGCATGATTAAAATTTGTTTTGAAATATCAGTCCAATTTATTAGTTTAATCTTGGAAAGCAGTTGCCTTCTCCTTTCAGCTTTGCCATGCAACCCATTGTTTATTATGGTGGACTAATGAACATTAACATTAGCCAATGGGAGAGAAGCCTTTAGTTGCTTAAAAGTTTGCCTGGGTTCCTTTGTGACTATAAAAAGCCTTACTTTTGGAGTGATCTTTGTCAGTCAAGCACTCCTGGAGAGGGTAACAATGGGCTTGAATCTGCTCCAATTGGCTACGGTCTGTCTGAATGTGAATTGGTGGAGTCCAGATTATAGAGGAGCATCAACAACTAAGAAATGTCTTTTGTTTATACCATGATACACTTCCACAGACACGTATTTCGAAGATAAGATTGAAAATTGATCTCTGCTCAGCAGCGTCTCTACTTCCTGCGGACACACCTTCCACCCCCAATACTCACCATGTTCTACAGAGGGACCATAGAGAGCATCCTCTGCAGCTGCATCACAGCCTGGTACGGAAATACGTAATGCAATATTTCAGACCGCAAGACCCTACAGAGGGTTGTGAAAACAGCTGAGAAGATCATTGGAGTCTCTCTCCCCTCTGTCACAGACATCTACCTCAAACGCTGCATTCGGAAAGCCACCAGCATTGTGGACGACCCCACCCACTCCTCAAACACTCTCTTCTCCCTCCTCCCATCTGGAAAAAGGTTCCGTAGCATACGGGCCTCCAGTTTCTTCCCTCAGGCCGTCAGACTCAACCAGAACTGACAGCATAAAAAAACACATACACACACAACCATCCCCCTCGGACAATTCAGACTTTAATAACCAATTAAAATACTCTTTCTCATACTACACATTCTGTGAAAAACATGACATACTCTGTCATGGTTTATATGCTGCTACAACTGCATATTGCACATATTTATTGTTATTAATTGTTATTGCACATATTACCTTCTTATTCTGCATATCTGCATATTTGCACATCTGCTCCTCTGTCAACTGCACTGAACTGGACTGTCTTATCCACTGCCATTGCACTGAATGTTGTCTTGTCTTGTCTTGTCTAGTATTTCTTGTTTAGTTTAGTTGTTTAGTTTAGTTTAGTTTAAATTTAGTTATATTGTTGCTCTTGTGTTCTGTCCTGTTTGCACTTGTGCTGCTGTCTGTTTTGCTTTTGTGTTACACCATGGACCCGGAGGAACGTTGTTTCGTTTTTACTGTGTACTGTGTATACTGTAAAAATGACAATAAACCTACTACTACTACTACTAAACAAAACACTGTGATCACTCATGCCTGATTGTCACACCTTGACTCTATTTCAACTAACCTCAACTGTAGGTTCACATACTTCTGCCACTTACAAATATGTAATACTGCATTATTTTCTTCAAAAAAATAAATAAACAAAGTATAAAATTTTGTCTCAATTGTTTATTTAGAATCTGGAACAGATGATGTTTTAGGTAAAAGTTATGCAGAAAATTCCAAAGGATTTACAAACTTTGATGTTTTCCTAGGGAAGGAAATTAAGAATAATCTTTAATAATTAAAAATAAGATCAAAGTAACCACTTGTCATAAAAAATGATAATTAAAAATGAAAAAGTATTGTTCTGGAATTTGGAATTTTAATATAACATAATCAGAACAATACTGAAACAAAGTGTATACTTTCCCATATGCATTACAAAGGACTTTAAATTTCACATGCTTTTATAAATTCTGACCTTGCTCTTCTCTCGTCGTTCCTCCTCTTGTCTTTCAAGTTCTGCGATTCTCAAGCTCAGAGCTTCCCAGTGCATGATGGGTAAATCCAGGTCATCTCCTGGGTAGCCTTCTTGCCACACCAAAGTTGCTCCCTCAGCATCTTCCTCTGCCTCATCGCTCTCTTTCTCTTCTCCTCTCTCCCTCTCTTTCTCTTTTTCCCCATCCATTGGTCCTGGAACACTTTAATATATGTTTTAGAAAACGTTATTATGAAAGTGTTGCGGAGAATAAAGTACATTCTCAGAAAAAGAATTGTACATTTTTATGGTACAAACCCTGTCACTGCTTCAGCTTAAAATGTTTGTATTTAGGGAACATAACTGTAGCATATTTTCTGTTGCATTGATGCTAAACCCATCTCTTTGTCTTCACAAAGTTTGTTTCTATTGTTTTTTTTGTTTTGTTTGTTTGTTTAAAAAGTTATGAAAGGTACCAATATGCCCTTTCCTGGGCAAATATGCCTCTTTCCCTATACCTTTAAACTAATTTATGGTACCCAACTGGACTTACTATTATTCTTTCATGCATATCAGTGTGTTCTGAAATGCAAAAACATGCAGACAACTTTCCAGTAAAGTATACTGATTGGAATTACAGTGTACTTTGATTGTGTTTATATCTTGGGGACTAAAATTGTCCTGGGCAGTAACTTTCTACTAATAGTGTGAACTTTGGGGAAACACAGACTTTACTGAGGTGTATGGATTCGGTTAAGCCAAAAAGTAAAAAATGGGTTAACTGAACTAGGCTTTGTGTGAGATGATATGCAATCTAACATGAGAGAAAGTCAGAACTTGAACAACAGATGAAAAAGAAAACAAACAAACAAAGAAACAAAGCTAAACAAAACTTGTATAAAAAGTTGTATCTTCTAAAACAGGTGTGAACAGCTTTGGGGCGTTCAGTATGGTTCACTGATTTTGATGCACTAACAACCTAAAAAAATTATAATAATAATAACTTTATATTAATAATGTAATCTTAAAAAAGCAGCTGGACTAGAAGTATAAAAGTACCAGGTTGTAATACATGTGACTGCAGTGGAATCTTCACATCCAGCATCTTTCAGAAGAGAATCTAGTGCCACAGGAGGCTGTAACCAACCTCTAAGCTGTATTATGCTTTTACCAAAATAACATGATACAATGAAAGACAAAAAAAGCAATAAATATTAATGATTGAAATATATGTGAGTAACATGATACTGCTTTCCTCACACGTGGAAAGAAATGAAGTGTTATTGTTTGAAACTCCTGAGGAATGTACAAAGCCATCAACACTTCATCTGCATGCAACTGAGTAAATGTAACGTGTTTACCCACCTGTGAACATACCGAACCTGGTTATCACATGTAATCCATGTAATACATATTTAGTATATATGTGTGAAGCTGAAGCACATAGATCTTCAAACGTTTCGCAGGCAAAAGCTGAAGTGGCCCTGCCTTGTTCAGCCACGTAGTATTGAAGAACTGTCAAGTTGTGTGTATGTGTGTTTTACGTGCTCTGTAGCTTCATTAATCTTAAAACCCAGGTGGCCTACCTATATGTGTAGGGTGAACTTTAGCGCAGGAGTTCTCTTTGTGCTGTAAAACTGGCCGCGACTCTAGTCTAAGATCCCATAGTTTTTCCTCCAAAAGTTTTCCTCCTGTTTTCCGTTCCGTTAGGCGCCCTCCTTGTCTTCCTTCGTTGTTTTCTGCCCACGTTTCGGTTCTTTCTTTATTCTCCCTTATACTTTAGACAGCGCAGCATTTAAACCTGCAGGTTTGGGTTAAATGTCGTCAGTTAGTAACAGGCTAAGGTAAAGGGCCCGAAAATCCCGAAGACGAGCTGAAAACCTGAAGAATTTCGCAACGTTTTGTTGGAGGAGAGCGTGAGGGGTGGGGAAAGAGCGAAGAGCCTGAAAGGAGAATCATCTGGTGTCCGATTTCAGCCTTTCACTGCGGTTTGGAAATGTTTCCCCACATCCCCCAGGTCTCTGAAATGCAGCACTTCAGTGTTTGTGAGGAATACAGTTTTTACATAGTATTTAGCTTTAACACTTGAAAAACACTAGTGGGACTAATGGCTGATCCGCGGGCAAGAAGCAACAGGTCTGCACATGTTAGATTTATGGAGCAGATCCACAGTTCAGTCAGTAGAAGTGGCCCTGATCATGCGAATGATCACTTCAAGTACTTTAAGCGACTTCCAGCGCTTTACTGGGACATTTACATTTTCAGTGATACGATTTAATGATTTTTTTATATGTTTATTTTTTTAAATATGCACCTACACCTGACTCCCAAATGCATATATTTTATTATAATTTATAATATTATATAATCGAATAAATGAAGACAACTTAGATGTTGTTCCTGTTTTGTCACTGTTTATTTTTGCAGTCATTTTTGTTGCTTATATGTTTTAATGTTTTTATGTTTAACAGAAGCGCTATCATGATTTAAAACCTAAATGAAAGAAAATTAGGTAATACATTAACTTTTTTCATGAGAATCTGTCCTGAGTTTTGCTCGCATCTTCGCTGGAATGTGAGCTGTACAAGCCCACATGGATTCTTAAACAGTTTGAAACGGACGGTTGTAGTGAACGCAGTACTACAGTATATTTCCGGTTCCCCTAAGTCAGCTGATCGGAGCGAGTGACTCTTGATGGTTTGTCCAGGCTCAGTCTGATAAAAGTAGCTTTTACGTTTATAAATGACGGTCACTTAAAGCTTATTTTAACCGCACGGTACTGAGAGTCGCTTGGGTATATCGGATCAGCAAAAGGAGGTTCCTGAGAGATGGCTGGCGGTTCGTGTTGTGGGCCGAAACTGGCAGCATGTGGGCTAGTTTTGAGTGTTTGGGCAGTTATTATGCTGGTGAGATGAACACACAACTTTTTAATTTACTTTAATTAATTCAGTCACCGGTTATAAAAGTGTAAATGCTTATGTAAAAATATTTAATTAAAAAATGAAGTGAACAGATCTCATGTTTTGTTGACTAGAGAAACAAAAATACGTCACGTGACGTTTTAAGTTGCGGCAGATTGTGTTTCTGTGTCGGTGCGTTTATCTCGGTACCTCAGATGTAGAACATGTACAACTGAGTAAAAATAGGGAAAATGTGCATTGAAAACCTCTTTAATCCACACTGTGATGTTAATGCAGTTATTATGTCTTCCCTGTCAGACCAAAACCTTCTAAATTAGTAACTTGAAAAAATATATATAACTTTTAATTTAGTTTAACTTTTAATTTAACTTTAACATTTTTACTGGTTCATCTTTAAATTTTCACACATTATAAAGGTCGGATGAAATTTTCAAACTGTATAAAAAGTAAAAAAAAAAAAAAAGGCCAAATTGGACATACTAGTTTGTTTTGTTTTTTTCCTTACATTTATTACATGTATGAATTGGTTTTTATACTAGTAAAAGTTGAATTTTGCAAATGACATGATTTTTCCTACTGCTAAAACATTTTACTTGCATTTCAAATTGAATTTCTGATTCAGTTTTAGCTTTGGACTAAAAGCATGAATACAGAATGCCATGTAAAAGTGTCATAAAAGGTCATTTCTCCAAAAAACAAAACCCACAGAGATATTTAGGAGAAATCTGTAACTAGCAGCTCTTCATTAAACACTCCATCTGCTTTTCCATTAGGCAATGCTGGGGATTTTTTTCACCACTCATTCAGCTCTGCTATTTGAGGATGTGCCCATCCCGGAGGAGGACATGCACAATGAGTGAGTTCCCCTACTTTGGTCTTCCTCTTTCACCATGGAAAGAAGGTGTAATAAATGCCTTACATACTAGACAGGCTTAGAAACATGGTCAGAATCAACTTCTGAGGCCTTTTCGATTGTTTGTCTTATCATGCCCTGCTGAATAGGCCCATAAGCCATTCACTATGTTAACTAGACCTGAATTAGTAACATTCTTCAGCTCATTTATGCACGAACGTTCTCTTTTTGCAGGCAAAACCCGCTGCAGAACGCTTACGAACTTTATGA
Organism: Arnoldichthys spilopterus; assembly: GCA_037974385.1. Taxonomy (NCBI): domain Eukaryota; kingdom Metazoa; phylum Chordata; class Actinopteri; order Characiformes; family Lepidarchidae; genus Arnoldichthys; species Arnoldichthys spilopterus. The sequence continues at coordinate 11,152,082 of JBBPDA010000013.1, read as the reverse complement.
AAAAGTTGGCTACAACTGCTTCATCGCTGCAGGAATCTATGTGGTGGTCGGAATCGTGTCTTTCTACAATGTCCGAATTAACAAACGCAATGAATATCTAGTGCATTAGAACCATCTAATGGATTAAGCACAATCACAGACTTCATGAAAGTGACCTTAATGTATTTCTCCTCTTCTGGATTTGATCACTGATTCATACAGTGGTGTGCAAATGTTTGGGCACCCTTGATCAATTTACTTGTTTTGTTGGTTCTCTAGGTTAATAAATACATCCTCTACAGATAACATACATGTGCACATTTTAAAGTGCAATTAATGTTTATTTGCTTAACACACTGGAGAAAGTTGAAATGTAAAATGTGTCTCTGCAAACTTATGGCACATTTTATGTTTTGTTCTTTCCAATATGTTCAAGGCGGCAAATAAATTGTGGCTGTATATTTTTTTCAGTTTGTTTTTCAAACCAGACACATAATTTGACCAGGGATGTTCAGACCTCTGTGTAAGACTATTCTGAAACTAAAATGTCACTGGAGGACACTGCTGTAGCTATTTAAAGTGTAATCATACACAAAGTAATGTGCTGTCACTTTGCCTGTGCCTCTTTTTAAAAATTTTATCAGATGTATGTATTTGACAGACTACAAAATCCTTATAAATGAGATTGATTTTCGTGGAAGGATGATTGTTGTATTTGGAGTATACCGAAGTGTGCCTTACTTCCATTTGTGATTTTAATTCCTTACCTCACTTTGGACCAATTGCCTTAAAATCATTTATGTGTTAGAATATCATGTGCCACTAGGAGTTTGATTGACAGCAATGGCTTACTTGGAAACTTTGTGTGTAACATTTTAATTACAATTAAATACAAACATTAACAACATTCTCCATGTGTTTTAAATTCCATATAAAATGTACACAGCAGATTATTGGTACAGGCACTTTGCATTACATGATTTTTAGGTTGATTGATCCATTGTAATGTAACATCCATAGAAACTGATCCATCCCAAGACCACAGAAATATGACCATACAATAACATACTGTTTTTGTCATACCTGTTATATTAAATGTTTAAATTCAATGTATGCAAGAAGATTTTTATTTAAAAAAAATAGCACTGCTATTACAGTGACTTCTCATTTCAATAGCTATCAGTATGCATGTGTTCATACTGAGATAACTGGTATATTGTCAGTCAGATGAAAATGTTTTCTACACTATCCAAAACCACTGTTTTAACAACCATGAGAAGTAGCCCAAAAAAAGATGCAAAATTCATGTGTAATTAAGGTTTTTTTGTTGATTTTTCAGAAAAAAAACTCAACTACAAGAACCTTAATTACACAAAAAACATTTTGGTGATATTTAAGATCAGACAGTATTGTTATGTTGTATCTGTCCTGAGCAGAAAGCAGAAATCCCAAACTTTTGCAAGTAGGTTAAACTCTTTTCTCTATATAGTAATGCTGTTTTCTATTCGACTGGGACACAGATAGAGATACTGGAGCTCTATTCCCTCATTCTGCTTCATAATGTTCTCCTCAATGCCCTGTAGCTCCTGTCTAAAGCTTTCAATCTCCTGTAAAGCAGCTGGTTCAGTGAAGTACTGGTCAACGTACTTTGCCATGGGGATCTGAGTATGTGCACAAAAGAGAAAGAGGACAGGAAAACATATTAAAAGGAAGTAGTGCTTTAAAAATTATGAATTAAAACCAATAACTGAAGTAAATCAGTAATTCAAATCAGCAAGTACTTTTAATAAATAAGGGTTTTTTATGGTGAGCAATATCTTATTTTCATCTCAATTCATCTAGCAATAAGTTCACATTTACTTTGAACCTGTGACAACATAGACAATACGTGATAAGTCTATCAAGGCTAATTTTGATTCATTAGTCTAAAGGCTATTCAGTAACTGATACTATGAAACACATGTAAGTGATGCAGCTGTAAGAGTGAGTTAGAATTAAGTGTGGCCCTGCATATGGCTTGGAGTTAACAGAGATGTAACAGGTTACTTCAAATATTTTGCTGGAGTATTGACTCACTGCATCTGGCTGAGCCCTTCCTAAATGCCATGTGATCGCCATCTGCACACATGACTGGCTAACATCTGGCAGTGTGTCCATGACCAGCCCCATAGTGACCGCATCCTTGTCTGTAGGCGGAGGCTGGCGCATGGTGCAAGGAGTGTTAGGTACCCATGCACACCAATCAAACTGATGCCAATCAAGTAGAGACAAAAACAGCAAAAAAGACAATAAAAAATAAAATTAGTTAAAAATGAAAGATAAAAACATGGAAAGATACATGGAAGACTTACTGATGTTTGCTAAGCATGGTAACAAGTTGCTGTCATATTAAAATCTCATTCAAACCTTTTAAAAATGCCAGCTGCCCTTTAAACAATGTAAACAAGCATACAAGGGATATCGGTCACCTGTCCATTGTTGGTTGCTGCATGTTGTGCTGTAGTGATAAAGATGACAACACTCAGCAAAGTGATCAACTCCTCTGTTCTCTTGAGTTCATTAGGCAGTCCTATCAAACATGAATTACAACACCACATTTATTACTCTGGACAGGGACAAATGACATGTTGCCAGATAAGGAGGTGTTTAAGTGCACCATGCAACATTTTGTGAACTGACCAAACTCGGGCACATCTACAAAGCCTTCGTCAACTATATCCTTAATCCACGCCTGCAGTTCTGAGTCCTGCTCCACTTCACTGTCGCTGCTGTAGTACAGAGACACCACTCTGGAGACAAACCTGTGGAGGAAAGCGAGAAAGAAATCAGTATTTAGGTGTGAGAACAAACCCATAGACAAAATAAAGCACAAGTTTTACTGCTGAATATGTATTACACATTTTATTTGAATATATACATATATATACAATGTTTTTTTCATAAGTTCTGCATGATGACATGGTTAACATACAAACCCCATTTCCAGAAAAATTGGGATATTTTCCAAAATGTAATGTCATCAGAAATGCGATATGAAAGTGAGTGATTATTTTTCTTTGTGAACACATCACAACACACAGTGCACCACACAAATTGTTCATGTAGGAGCACTGGGCAGCTGACATGGGCAGTGCCCAGGGAGTAGTGCTTGGGTGCAGTACCTTGGTAATTGGTACCCTTAGGGGTATCTGCACTGGTCTGGGATTTGAACTGGTGACCTTCAGGTCACAGGGGCAATGTCCAAGCCATTACAGAACCAGTGCCTAATGATATGTTAATTCACTTGAACCTTCATTTAGTTTAAAGAAAGGTCTGCCAATAATTTTGCCAACTTAATTGGATTTTGTAAATATACACACATTTAGACTTTGATAGTTGCCACATGCTGAACAAAAGTTGGAATAGAGTTAAAATAAGATATATTCACAGAACACCAATTTGGAAGACTCCACATTAAGAAGCTTAACTGGTAGCAGGTGATATATTGTGCCTGCTTATAAATGTAGCATCCATCTACTAAGTCTCAGCAAGCATAAAGTGGTCATGACTCTGAGAGAATTGTTCTCAGTGCCAGAGTGCTAAGAATGTAAGTCTTTCAGTCTTTTTCTTACAGTATATAAAACTGTGAAAAGATTCAGAGAATTCAGAGACATCTCTGTGTATAAAGGGCAAGGCCAGAAACCACTGCTGAATGCATGTGATCTTCAAACCCTCAGGCGACACTGCCTAAGGAACTGCTATACTACTGTACAAATAAGTTACCTGGACTGCTTTGGAAGTGCCATTGTCATTTATGCATAATAAAGAGTAGAATCAGACAGTGTTGACCATGGACTGTTGCACAGCTGAAGTCTTATTTTAAGATAGACTGAACAAATGTTCCAATTCTAAAACTATTACAATTAGTCTTCTCAAAACAAGTGTAATGAAAAGGAAAGGTGATGTAAAACAATGGAAAACATGCCTCTGTCCAAACTTTTGTTGAGCGTGTTGCAGCCATATAATTTTACATTTGTTTATATTTACAAAATACAGTTAAGTTGGTCAGTAAAATGACTTAAACCTTTTATTATGCATATATTAGGCAGCAGGTGAACAATCAGTTCATAAAAATTGATGTGTTGCAAGCATGAAAACTGGGTAAGGCTATGGTTATGAGTGCATTTGAAAAGGGTCAAACTGTAATGGCTAGATGACTCTAAAGAGAGTCAGAGCATCTCCAAAGAGTTGTTTTTGGTATGCAGTGGTTAGTGTCTAACAAAAGTATTCCAAAGGACAACAAGGGACACCCAAGCCCAAAGGTAGCCCATCTGGTCTGATTCCACAGAAGATCTACTCTAGCAAAAACATTAATGCTATGACAAAAGGGTGTCAACACGTGCAGCATGAGGGGGAGCTACACAATATTATTTAGGTGGTTTTATTGCTATGGCTGATGTATAAACAAAGTAATTCAGAGTGGTTTGATGTACAATGTACTCTCCTAGAGAAAACAAGTAAGTAGTGGTGAAAGGAAATAGATGATCAAAGAGTCTCTTTAGGTTCTGTGTTAAGTGTACAAGTAGCTAGTAAGTAATATAGCTATATTATGTTGTACACATCCTGATCTTTCATTCCTGTCACCATCACTTAAAATAAAATTTCACATTTCAACACATGACTTTGTTTGCTCATGATTGAATTATGCAATAATTTTGGCAACCTTGATGTAAATGGAAAGGGAGCAGTAATACAGATTGAACTCTCACTTGTGAATTGCATCCCAGAGCATCAGAGCATGGTCCCTGTAGAAGTAGTTTTTGAGTTTCGTAACACCTCGGTCCAGAAAGTCAAATGTGGGCTGGAGAGAGCGGTAGGTCAGGGTTTTGTACTCTCTCTGAGCTAGCACCAGCAGCCCATCCCCACCCGTGGACACTACCTGCAAAGAAAGAAAGCTGCTTTGCATGTGCTAATGTAAACAACTCATACCAAAAAGAAAGGGAGCAAACAAAAGAAAATATTGTAGAAAATCAGAGTGAAGCTGAACATTATACAATTAAATCCAACCAACATAATGTGTCTACCCAGTCAGAAAGAAGGAGGTTTTTGCATGGTTCCTGATACTGACTACAAGTGATAATCAAAAACCACTGCCCTTCAAATCAGAAACTGTCCATGTTTACAGTTTTAAAGGCAGTTGAAAGATCAAGGAGAATGAGAACTCAAGACATACGATTTTCCCTGGCTTTGTGGAGTGGTTTTACTACTGACGTAAGGGAGAAAAGTCTTGGCTTTTAACCCCACACAGAGTAAGTTGAATGCTTAGAGAGACATAAATTGATCCAAGGATCATGGTTGGAGATTTGCAGAAGATGGTTGCATCTCATTGATGGACTGTCCAGCAAGACAATGGTCCAAAACATGTCCAGATCCACACAAAAATGGTTAAATACCTACAGAATCGAGGTTTTGACATGATCTCAGTCCCCTAGAATGTACTCCTCTGAAAAACGTTTCTTATACTAAATTTACTTCAATCAACATCTAGATGTTTTTCCTCATATTACAATGTGAGATTGATCTAATTGACCATATGTACATATTATCATGATTTTTATCCAAATGTGCCAATAATTACAGAGCTGACTGTAACAGCACAGGATTTGGTGCAAGCAAGCCCTACAGAAAAAAAATGTTTTCCAGCATCAACTTGTCATGAAAAAGGTATAAACTGAAGTCAAATGTATGTTCTAAAGCTCTCATAATGCAAGCATGCCAGACTAACTTCCTTCTTGAATGCAGCACTGTGGAGAGTTTTCTTATTATATAACGTCTTTAATTCAGTTCCGGACTGCTAATTAGCTGATGAGCTGTATCAGAGGTGTTTAATGAGGCAAGAACTGAGGGTTGCAGTGCTGTGACCCAGGAGGAGCCTGGGATATGTGTTTTACACAAATGTCTTATGTACCATCAAATACATATCAGATATTTCAGAGCACCAGTATAAAGAAGAAAAAAAGTGACCCTTTTAAAGATGCCATCAGGAGCGATCAGCTGTGTGCGTCCACGACAGTTTATCTCCAGAGTGTACTTCAGGTGAGGAGTGAGCAGCTGTAGCACACACATGCACACACACACACACACACACACACACACACACACACATACACACACACACACACATAGAGAGAGAGAGAGAGAGAGAGAAAAAGAGAATGACTGTCTATGTCTTTGCTATTTATTTTTTTCATGCACAGAATATATTACATCAACCCTATTTTTTCCAAGAGTAAGTGAATGGAATGACATGCTGTTATCTTTTATGTGCAAATGATGTAGGACACACATACTAAGTCAAGTAAATCTGTGCATCAGTTTTCTCAGCATAAGCAATAGAATGCTTACAATATAGCTATACCTGATACCTGACATAGGCCTTGTCCACACATACAGGCACTTAAAAAATAGCCTTTTATACATTTTGGCCTTGCATTCTCACAGAAGCTTTTTGACAAAGTGTGAAGTCCTTTATTTGATGTCAGAGCATGTGCTGTTATCTCCTTTGTTTACACGAGGTGATATTTCGGCCTGTGGTTTTTGGCGTGCTCTTGACAGCACAACTTTGTGCTTTCATGTGGATGGAGGACAGTGATTGTGTGGACACGATATTTTGAAGAACTATAGAGGAAAGCCCTCATTTAAAAAATATTTGAGTATGTGTGGACTAGGCCTTAATCTGTCATGACAGTTTCAGCTTCGATGGGAGTACGGAAATGCACTGTATGTCCTCCTTGTTTGAACTGATGCCCAATACTACTCTCATGCTAACCTTATATATAGGGTGGACTGCAGGGAGCTGACGTAGTGTGGCTACACAGATCACTTCCACCACGAGGTGAGTGCGCAGCAGGTGAGATAGCAGCTGGAAAACCTGGAACTCAGCATGACGGACCCACATTTTAGCCAACAGCCAGGCTAGGGGTGGGTCATTTGGAAGGAAGATGGGTGTGTCCCTGCTCGGGTTCTGCTCAAGCTGAGAGAGTGAAAGTAGAGATACTTTAATTAGTAATTACATAAGCCAATTGCAGTTTGTATTTTTTTTTTTTTAATTGTCAGGCCTAATCCAAGGTTCCTCCCTCATCTACAGTTTTATGGGAGGAGTATGGTCTATCAATATATTTTTAGGTTTATAGGTAAATAAGCTTGATGTTTCTACCTGTATGGCAATGGGGATGAGGCCTTTGTCAGGATGCTCATAGAGAAGGCACAGAGGGGCTGCTATGTACTGCTTCATCTGTCTGATCACATTTGAGGGTACACCATCCAATATACCATGGTCGATGAGGTACACATTTCCAGCCTTTAGAAGGAAAGTGAGAAAATGTCAAGTCCTGTAGTACAGAAGTACAATTCTGTGACTTAGTGACTTAGTATAAGTAGTAGTACATGACATGTTAACTCCAAGGCTGATCCAAGGCTGCAAGAAATTACTGTCTCATCAGAACTGATCAATTACAGAGGGTTAACCAAACCCAACCTTGAGCTCTTTGTCCAGGGTAGTGTTGGGTATTAAAAAGGCCTGCACCATGTCTCCGGAGACATGGAAGTTTGAAGGCAGCGTCTTGCATCTCTGAATCATCCTTGGGTTTGAGCCATTCAGGAACTGATAGCCAAAAAACCAGTCCTCCTTCCAGTGTTCCATAGTGTATTCTAAACACATCCACAGAGCTAAATTATTATAACATACTGCATCAAGTTTATAAGGGTTTAAACATTATATAAACACATTTTAGTTTTACATCTAGAGATTTCATCATGAAACAAAAGTTTTCATTACATGGATAATTATGACATTTTGTATATGCTTGTATGTATTCAGAAGGAATTACAGATTGTAATGTTGTAAAGTTGTAATGTTGACTAAATGATCAGAGGAAAGTTGATTTTCCACAGATGTGATTCATTGGTTAAATTACATTTATTTTAATGTGTTAACTCATCAGCAATGGCTTTTGGACAAAAAATGTATATACTTGCCCAGACATTAAAATAAAGAGAATTGTTAATCGTTACCCCTTATTTTACTTTAATACCTATTTTTTATGGTATACCAGTTGTTGGCATTCCTGTTACTGTGGATGTTCATAACATATATATGTATATCCAGTGGTATTAGTGGGCTGGGGGCTTAGAGAATGACTTGCTTTGACTAGATATGTGAAAAATCAAGTACTACAGTGATATAGCATAGTGGATAACACCACCATTTTAACAGCTTGGGTTTTAGGTTCCCACCGAGCAAGCACATCATGCCATACCTCCGACCAGACTCCTAATGTGAATGCATGCAACATGATTAAATTGTATTGTAAATGTATGAATTGTAAACTATAGTTGCCATAATATTTGCTTACTGCATAGAGTAAAGCTGTGAGCCTTGGAAAGGGAAGGCTATAGTAAAATATTCATCTAGGTGATTCTTAAGGTTATTTTTGGTAAGAGTGAAGTTCAAATAAGTCTCATTTTTTTTAGCTACTATACCAGCAATGGGACTCCTCAGTTTCCAGAATATTCGTTTAAAGTCATCCAGATCATTCCAGGACTTCCCAAACCTAATGGCCAGCTTCTTCAGAGAGAGTTCCAAAAGCCTGAAGAAGATAGAACAATAAGCATTAATAGACCATGGAGCAGACATGTGTCTATTTTACATAGTTAATGTTTTTGAGGTTTGATAGAACATTTAGTATTAAATAGTATTAAATTATGTTACACACGCATATTGAAGGGATCTCTCAAAGTCACTGCGCTTCTCATTGGCAAAGCGATCATCCTGGGGTAGGTCTGCTTCTGATTTGGCATTAATGCTTTTGGGAATGCCTGGAGCCCATGCTTGCCATCTAATAGAACACAAATCATACAGATAAGGGATGATGATGATGGTGAGGACTGAACCTTATTCTCAGTACCAGAGGTGCAAGTTAGAGATCAGCTGTCTCACAAAGTACACTCTATTGATTGAAGTGATGGTCATCAAAATTCAGCCTCACCTATAGATATGGATAAGGAATCACAAACGTGACAAACAGCTGCTAATAATCTAATGAATGATTAAAATAAATATGTGAATACATACATTTTGCTGTAGAAGTTGTGAATATACCAGCCCAGTGTCCAGTAGAACCAATAGGCCACTGTCTCTGATTTATGGACCAGTCATTTTATTTTTATTTATTAATTTATTTTATTAAACATTATATATTAGCACTGTCGCCTCACAGTGAGAAGGTCCTGGGTTCAACTCCAGGCTTGGCCTAGGGCGTCTTTCTGTGCAGAGTTTGCAAGCTCTCCTCATGTTTGCATGGGTTTTCTCTGGGTGCTCCTGTTTCCTCCCACTGTCCAAAGGCTTGCAGTTCAGGTTGACTGGATACTCTAAATCACCCATAGGTGTGAGTGTGTGTAAATCGTTATCTGTTTATGTGTTGCCCAGGGATGGGTTGGCCTCCTGTCATGGGTGTACCCCGCTTTGGGCCAGCGGTCAGCTGGGAGTGGCTCTAGCTTACCCGTGACCCGAAATGGAATAAGCGGTTTACAAAATGGATGGATGGATGTTATATATTTAATTATATTGCCTCTAAAGTGTGTCAACCCAACAGTAAAATGTCTGGTATGTCAGATTAACTGTGTACTTCTGTGTGCTGAACCCAACAAAATACAGAGCCATCATTTAATAAACTGAAGCTGTTTAGCAGCTATATGAACAGGGCTCACTCTCACTTGTTTATCAAGTGTACTAGCAACTTAGCAAAACTACTAGGATGTCCAACAGAATAGATAGCAATGTATGGCTAACATTATCTATACTGTGGCATATCCTAGTAATAAATGTCCTAAATTATACAAGGGTGAGAGTGAGCACTGCTCATATTTCATCAAAGTTTTGATCAAAATTCCTTGCATTTTTATTGTGATAAAGTTCAGGTGTGAGTCAAGCTGTACCAAATATTTTATTGAGCCACTGTAGAAAAACTAATATGCTCCTTACTGCAATCAGTGACACAATTTTGAAATTTACAGTGCGTAATCTTTACATCACACAAATTTGAATGCAATTATTAAGATCTAAACTTAACCCTTCAAGTCTCTCGCTGTTTGTTTGCTGTGTTCTGTGTGTTTTATTCATGTGTGGACTTGAAGGAGAACTTCAGGGCTTAGGGAACATTGTCTTTTAAACAGGCTATCTGTATGATCATGCTTAATTATACCACACTCTCAGCTCTGCAGTGTACAAACCTGTATGTTTTCTGTCTCTGTTGTAGTTCTGCCTTTCTGTGAGCCAGCTCCTGAGGCAGGATCTCATCACTCAGCTTTTTAGCTGTGGGAGAAACAGAAAGAAAGGCATCTTTCTAAATTAAATTCATGGGTCATTCCATTCTCAGTGTGCATGAAGAGGAATGTGAGTGAATAGAGAAAAATCCACAGACTCCTATTCATTTTGGACTGTTCGTGAGCACCCTCTAGTGTGTGCTTGGTACATGAAGCTCTTCCTAACTACATATTATCTGATATAACTATACCTGTATGGGAATTGTTAGTTAGGACTGACCTATGCCTTCCCGCACCTCCACTTTCATGTCGCCCACCAGCCAGCAGTTACAGGGAAAGGTCTGAGTGCTGCCCCCTTCTGTGGGAGTGACCAACACATAGCTGCAATACCAGTTATCCTCCACCCAGTATTTCTGCTTCTCCAAGCGCACCAGAAGCACATGACCCAGGGGTGCTGAGCTTCGTACAGTGTAATCATCAACCTGAAGAAGTAAGAGACAATAAATGTTACACAAGTAAAACAACATTTAAGATGATTATGTTACATATTTTACAGTTATTTCAGCCACACTTCACTTTTCTTAACTGTGTGTCATTTTTCCTGTTAACTTCTATATTGTACTCCTTTACATGGACTATTTTATAAAGTGACAAATATCTGCAACTGCATTTGTATGACTCATTTTAATAATTTCACATTTTATGTATTTTCCAACTCTAAATTGACGGTAGTTGTGAGTGTGTTTGTGTGAATGGTTGTCCGTCTGTGTGTTGCCCTGCGATGGGTTGAATGTAGTGTTAAAACTGACCATTCACACCCCGGTCAACTATAGTATTTAAACAACCTGCCTAATAGTGTTCAGGTCCCTCAGGTGCCATCAAAAGTTTATGGACTCTGCAAGACCTCTGAAGGTGTGCTGTGGTATCTATAACCACGACATTAGTTGCTTTAAATTCTGTAAGCTGTCAGCTGGGGCTTCAATGGTTAGACTAATTTATCACATTTGTGGCACATCCCACAGTCGATTAGTCTGAGTCTACATTTTATATTCTGTTGCCACTGTTTTTCTTTTTTTGGACAGTTGGACTGGTTTCCTCTCCCAATTACCCACTTTTTTTGCACAATTAATTACTTGACTGCCAGAATATAGTGCCTGATATAATACTGCATTCACTCATCACTGTCTCTGCAGAGTGTAGGCTACACTTTACTTTGTCCTGTCCTGTTATAATATTGTTTTATTTGCTTTCATGTTCATAAAGATTGTAGACTGTTTTGCACTCTAGGTTGCTGTGTCTGCACTATGTGTAGTCATGTATTGCCTTGTGTTGCACCATGGTCCTGGAGTAATATTGTTTCCTTAGACTGTTTAACGATTGAAAACCACCTACTTGAAAAGGAAAACTACTAGACTACTTCTTGTCTTGACTTCACTTGACTTGACCTTATAAGGAAATTAAGCTGTAAAAACAGGCCAGTCTTCAGTTGACTGTTTTCTTTATGTCAGGAAAACGGACACATTCCTGTGTATCACACAAGTGTTTAAGTGTGGACTGCTTTTTGAAGGAGGCATAAAAAGGCAACCAATCATAACAAAGACAATTTACATATATCAGTATCAAATACAAAGCAGTGAAAGCATCCTGTTTAGGTTAAATGGATATAGAGAGCTTGGAAAATGCTGAGAATTAATTATCACTATGTTTATTGCATGAACCCACAGATATGTCATAAGTGGATAAAGTGACACTAATTTAAAGCTTCTTTTGTAGGATGCACTTTATTCTTCACAGTAGTTAACAGATCATTTATACACTTAGTACACCCACCCACACCCACTGTCACTCACTGCGCCTCTGCAGAGGTCCAGGCCTGGGTTGTCCAGAAGCGTTCTCTCACTCTCTCCTTTCTCGCCCACCAGAGTCACATACACATAGTTATTGGTGCCCGAGTACTCTAAGGTGCCTGTAGCCACTGTCACGGTGTACTCCATCTATACAGACAAACACACACAAACACACCATTCCCATTAAAGGAGTGCTCCATAATTTGCTGCATCTGTATTATATGATCCATTACTACAGGCAGTGGTTTCTCTGCACAGAACAGAAGAAATGTAGATTCAAAACATATTTCTAGCAAAAGCCAATGGGCAGATGCTTTAAGTGTGTTCTGTATCAACAGGTGTTCTGTTCTTTTGTTATGTAAAAGGAAGTGTATCAAAACGATTGTCAGTGGTAACTGAACATATACTGCAGATGGAGACTGGATAGAATGCTCTTGAAATGAAATTGAAACAAATGGTTGTTTTTCTTGATTTTAATAATAAATAATAATAATACATTTTATTTATAATGCACTTTACATTATGCAAATCTCAAAGTGCCTACAGAATTTGAAAATAA
>JBBPDA010000013.1:11119533-11134161 GCA_037974385.1 Arnoldichthys spilopterus | reverse complement strand
CCTGGTGGTCCCATAACTGCACTGGTCACTGTTGCACTGTCTTGTTTTGTACCTGTCTGTCTTTGCACTGTCCTGCAGTGTTTGCACATCTTTGCACACAATGCACCTTAAGTTGTTAGTTGTGTAGTGTTTGTGGTCCTGTGTTTCCTGTAGCACCATGGTCCTGGAGGAACATTGTTTCATTTCACCATGTACTGTGTGAACTGTATATGGTTGAAATGACAATAAAAAGCCTACTTGACTTGACTTCACTTGAACTGAACATATACTGCAGATGGAGACTGGATAGAGTGCTCTTGAAATAAAATTGAAACCAGTTTTTCAAATGGTTGTTTTTCTTGATTTTCTTTTATCACAAACATTTTGTTTTGTGTGATCAGATAAGAAAGGCCATGCATAATTCCACAACGGTTCCATGCCTGTACTTGTTGGCTGTCCTGGGGAAATGCCTTAGGCAATACAACAAACAAAAAAGTGTGCAAGTTTGTCTTAGTGTAATTAGTCAAGTCCTTATTCAATTACATCTTGCTCATAAATGTTAAAGCAATAAAAATCAATTCACAGAGACTAGAGGTGAGTAATGAGCTTTATTTCCCCTGCCTCTTCGCATGGCTTGGAAAGGAAATCAGCTCACAGTTAAGCTGAGCTGAATAAGGTACAGCCACCCCTGGAAGACATTATCATATATCATTGACTACTAAAGCAAAGTAACCTTTCCATTCGTAGATTAAGACTAAGATGAGCTGGTGTAAATTGCTCATACATATGACTTAAAATATTGTGCAAGCCAAAAACTGGTCTGTGAGTTGTGACACTGTAAAGTTCTTACTCTACAGTTTTACATGTAATACACATCGATTAGTAAAACATACCTAAGAAGGCTAATATATTTTTCCCTATCACCTATGCCAAAACATACTTTTCCCCAGCGAGAACTGGCATCTTTGTAAAAATTTTTGTGATCTAATATTGAAATGTTTTAATAAAGAACTAAATAAGGGGTGTCCTAATTTTTTCACATGACTATGTATACTATGTATATTACACCATAAAACATATCTAAACTGTATAAACCCCTGTATGTGCTAAATTAGCATATTGTTATTGTAATAATACACAATTCACTACTAAAACATGCCATTTATACACTTTAACATCTTTAACAAGAAAATGCAATGTGCCCTTTGTGAAAACTTTAAAATGCTGTTACCATCATACCATAGCACTGACTGCTAAAATATCAAATTTATCCACCACAAACTAAAATTCCCAAAATAATAATTTTAAGATATATGCACATAACTGACAATGAAAACAAACAAACCATTCACCATACAATAAAAAAAACCAATAATTTAGCTAATCCTTTTTAAAGAATGATATTCTTTAAAATTTCATAGCGTATTGTTACATGACAGATAAACTTTACTGTGGTAATTCTATGGAAGCAGCCCCAATGCAAATACGTATTTGCTGCGAGGTGCTATCACAGTATTCAAATTGTGTGTGGTTTTAGCCAAACAAGAGTTGCTTGTTTCAACACTTTCAACTTGAACTCCAAAACTCCAAAAATGAACTCTCTTCTAAATAGTAATAAGCTATTTGCAGTCTATAGTCTAATATCAATTAGGCTTATATATTAGCACAGCAATACAGAGTAATAATTATTTACCTGGGCGAAATCTCCTTATTTTCCTTATTCTCTGTTTTTGTAGCCTACCAAGTCTTCTGCTAAAATAGCAGTCTGCGCAGACTCTGTCCCTCCGAAGGTGTTTCTCAGTCCACTCTGCTGGTCATTGCATACTGCCAGGTAGTTTCTGCATTACAACATTTCCTTTCTTTCCTTACTTTCCCCCCTCCCCCTGCTCTCTCTCTCTCTCTCAAACACACACCCCTCTATGTAAAGTAAACTCTTTTCTTTTTAGCTTTGAGGAAGTATCCTCTCATAGAAATGCTAAATGACCCCTTTGGCTAAAAGCAACTGTGGGACATTTTGCAAATATATGCAAGTGATATCCTTTATGCAACCACAGCTTCCTTTACTTTACAAAACTGCACACACCCAATTGCACATCACTCATGTATTTCAGATCAGCTCCGCTTTCTGCAGTTTTGTCTTTCGAAGGCTATGAACATATCAACTCATGTGTGAAGTATGTGTAATAAACTGTATGTCATTACTTCACAAAGTAATTCATCACCCAGCTCTCAAAATACATTACCCAGTGTTATTCCTGAAAACAAGAATTGTTCCTGGTCTGGACATCTCAATTACAAAACTGCAAAAATGCCTCATTTAAAAGTTTCCAAAAGGGGCCTAAACATGGTTCTTCTATGACTGCAAAGATCGTTTTTCTTTAAGATTGTGGTAACTATGATGCAAGTTGAAACCTTCAGTCTCTCGGGATTGTTACTGCAAGCTCTTTTTCAAAAGTCTTCTTTATCATGTTCTTTCTTAGAAAGAAAATGCTGATTTGATGCTGGTGAGTTTCTGTGGTAAACAGCCTCCATGTCACAGGAAGACCACATCACTAAACTTGCATGAACTTCAGACAAACCCCTTGTTACAGCTAGACACCAGAAATAGAAGGTAATTTGACTATTCGCCTATTCACAGAGAGTATGTTCAGTGGTTCACAATTCTGGTTCTTGAGTAAAGCAGCCCTGCACATCCCTGCTCTAACATACACTATATGCCCAAAAGCTAATTAAATATATTTAAACATATATCCATTGCTGTCAGGTGTCATGTTCCAATATCCAGTGTAAAGCTTTATCAGAAAATTACAGCCTGTTGCAGCAGCAAAAAGAGTCTAATTTCCTGTTAGTATTCGTGATTTATGAAGACTGGCTGATTTAACCGACCTGTATTAAGCCTGATTAGACTAATAAGAATTTTTATAGTAATTCACCATTGGAACTGTAGACCAGGCTTAATCCTTGACACTGAACCCTACTGTATTTCACCTTACCTTGGGCCTGTTAACTTATAGAAGAGATATTACTGCCATTGTTTTTAAAGTTTACATATTTTTTTTATAGCTTTAAGGTCAATTTATAATGCAGTACAATGACCTTAAAAAAGACATTCAAAAAAAGGGGAGGGGGGAGTAGGGAATCATGTATTGTATAACCCTCTGAGGAGTGAGTTCTGTTAACAATGCTGTGCCCTGGAGGGTGAGTTCTTCCCCCAAGCTTCTAAAATTCCATACTAACATTCTAGCGCTCCATTGTTAGCTGAAACAACGTGTGTAAGGTTAACTTTGTATCATATGTGGAACCCTCCATTCTCCAACATTTTAATCATGTGTTCATGATCACACTCCCCAGAGATCAGCCAGACATCTTCACATACTTCACATACACATTATACTTCTCAAAGGGTTTAAATTCCACAGTTTAGGGGTCTGCAGCACTGAAAGAGCTGCCACTTGAAAGCCTATTGTGAGGAGAGATAGAGATAGAGGAGCTCCCTATGGTATGTAGACCAGGATAGGCTTTGAAAGGCGTGAGCATACAAATACAACAAATTCCAAAGCTGTATCAACTGGATGCTGAGAATCTGCACTTTCAACAAGATTTGAATGATCTACAAGTGAATTGTTAAATCAGATTAGCCATGCTTTTATTATAAGTGGAGATAATGCTAGTTCTAAGGGTTAATTAGTACACAAACCTGTGTTTGGAACAGGGACAACCAGTAATTTTGGTTTATTTCAGAGCCCTGGTACATTTTTGCATGGTTAATAAACCTGTTTTCAATTACACTGTAGTAAAATAGGATCCCACTTTTGTCTGTGTTTTAAATAAACGAATTCAACTTTTATACTGAACATGGATTACCATTTGTCAAATGACCGTCCTGCTGCTTTGATATACTCTTGTTCTTTTCTTACATTCTTATTGGAAACTTGCTTTTTTAGAAAAATGTAGAATGCAGAACCCTATATATACTTCACTGTAACTCATCTCTTAATGTTCTAGGGTAGAAAGCAGAGCAGGTGTGTGTTGCAAACACCATGAAATCTTACATTCTTTTGCTATTTGGTCATCTCTAAGTGCAAACAATGCATGTAGCATATCACAATAGTGTCCTTGTGACAGCCTGATCCAAACCTCACAGTGTGCAGTCTTTCAAGGAAAAGCTACGTTTTTATGGTAACACAATATAGATGAAACCCATTTAACATCACAGTGTAATAAAACTGTCCCTGTACCATCATTAATGACTAAAGGTGGTATGAAACCTCTTTTGCAGAATAGGCAGCAATAAAGCATTCTGAAACCTAACAAAGGCTGTAATTTGAGAGAGGCCCAGCCCATTCTTTTAATATAGACACTGTCAGTGCTTGAGCAGAATGTTCAGGGAAATTTTCACTAGTACAATCAGGAAACTGGACCAAAGCTATTAACAATGTTCTTTATAAGATAACAGATGTTTGGCTTTTGGGAAATGTATTTCTTAGAGATGTCTTGTTTTTTGGGATAGGAGAGTTGATTGGTTCTCATGATGTGTTTTCCTTTTAATGTTAATAGTGTATGTAAGCAGTACTGGGGTTTACAAGCATATGCTAATTCTGATTATATTGAGCATGGTGCTTCTTATTGTTATTAAGTAGAGACAGCTCCTGCTATCCTGCTGTTATAGAAGCAGAACATTGAATTATCAAAGATATTTAACACATTGTCTGCTGTGCTGGTGACCACTGTTCCTCACCCATAAAAACAAAGGTGCCATGAACATTTTTTGGTGTGAGGCCATTGAATAAGTTTTGCTTCCTTTAAGAACGAATGGTTCCAGTGGGTAGTTCTTCTACCCATCATTTTACTTTATCATTTAAATGAGAAGTGTGTGTTAAGAACCTTTTAAAAGTGTATGGAACCATTTCATAAGGTAAATATTCTTGGAAGAACTGTTTAAAAAATGGTAAATAATCTTTATGACTTTTTTACACTCACCCATCCTAGTATAAATATGGTTCTTTAGGGATCTAAATTGGCTCTTCTTTGTGCGTTTTCTATTAACTTGCACAGGATTATATAATAAGGGTTCTTAGTTTGGACATATGGTTATGAAAATGCTTCCACTAGTATGGTTAAGAAAATGCTTCCACTAATCCACACATTCTTAGCTAACCTGAATACTACACAACTCCATTTGAACTAATAAAAAAAAATAATAAAGCAAACAATTGTCGTGTTGCAGTGGTGGCCTAGTGGTTAGGGCATTGCGCTGGGGACCTGAAGGTCACAGGTTCAAGTCCTGGCTCAGGCAGGTACTGAGGTACCCTTGAGCAAGGTACCGTCCCACTACTCTGCTCCATGGCTTGGAAGTCGCTTTGGATAAAAGCGTCAGCCAAATGAGTAAATGTGTTGTGCTCCACACCCAAAAAGCATATTTATTTTCATTGTGCTAGTTTACATGAATGACCCAAAACATCCCAACAATCTGCCTAACATGCTGTTGTTCCTGTGTGTCACTACTACTACTGGCAGGTTACAGTAAGAACCCACAACACCAATGCTTTTCTATTTTTATTGTTTTTTGCAATGAGTTAAAAAAATACAAAAAAAAAAAAAAAAAGAATTATGAAGAATCCCAAGAACCTTACATTAACCATCTTATCCTCTTCATATAGGTTTTTTATTTAGTGTATGGTCAGAAGGCAGGAGAGGAATCCAAATAGGTTATGCAAGCAAGCTGAAGGCATGCAACCCACAAGCAGAAACAATCTGAATACTGCAAACCACATCTGTACATATCTCTTTTTCTTACATTTCTTGGAACGTGGGGAAGCACCTGTGAGAAGTCACAACAAGGCAAAACGTACAGGGCCATAAGAACGATGACCAGCTGTGTGGACCATAATCGGTTCAAACTTTAACATTAAAAAAACACTTATGAACCCATAAAGGAGAAATCAATGGAGGACCTCACAAGCAAAATCATGACTGCATCACAGATAAAAACCGTTTATGGAACTTTTAAATAATTATACTTGGTAATGAAAGAGGTTCAGAAGTACAGTTGTAACCAATAATAGCTGCATGTAAGTACTGATGTAAGATTCTTAGGAACCTGATGCTCTCATGGAAGAGTCCTTACAAACAACAAATGAGTTATGGGTCCTGGAATAGTTTGCTCTAGGAATGTGACTGCGAGGCTCCATGATCCTCGTCGTCTGGAGGGCAGTCCACAAAGTCAGCTAGCATGGAGGCCATTGCTTCATCATCCAGCTGGGAGCCATAGAGGGTGGGGGAGAGAGAGCACACGTGTTTGTGGGTAAGAGTATGTGATAATACACTGCTGAACAGTTTATCTGCAAGATGATCAGCATTACACTAGAAATGCATCCTCCAAACTGTGTAGCTGCAGCTAGTGTTTACATACTGTTCAAGCAGTATAAACATCAGAGGCCACTACATTCACATATGGACACGTTCACTACTCTTGCAGTCTTGTATTACTCACTCAGAGTTTACTGTTTGCTTTACAGCAACAGTTCAGTAGAAAGAAATGCACACATCTTTTAATGAAATATACTGCAAACATAGAACAGCCTAGACACATCTGGTGTCCAAAGTAAGACTCTTTAGTTTTGCAGTGGAGGCTAATGTACCTTTCCCTATATCCTACAGTCATCATGCAAACTACACACTTAAAAAGTCATACACTTCCCTCAAACACGGAGTTATAAAGTCATCTTATGCAGAACTGCTCATGTGGTTTGACACATTTAAAATCACATTGCATGGCCAAAAACAGCAAGAGCAGATTTCTTTACACTACAGGTAATAAGAACCAGTGGCTGCTGTGGCTGCAATGACTGTACAAATCACTGGAAAAAGTGAAACACTGCATAAAGTTTTTGATATGCAATGATGATTATGGTAAAATGCAAATTTAGAAGAATCAGTGGAATTTCCCTCATGGCTCAATTACAAATCTGCATATCTGCAGTGTGGGGGCATCGTGCAGAGACATTCTTGCATGTGTGTGCAACATTAAGGTGGGTCAATAAAATATTTTTCGTTTCCTTGATGCACACTATCTACAGATTATGCTTACCCATGAAGCACGTTAACGTATCATTAAACAGCTTTACATGGGAGTATAAATCAGCTTTTAGATTTCAGAACCATGAAGCAGGAGCTGAAGAAACCCACCTTTTTCTTCTCACTGCCCTGCTCTGACCCCTCTCCTTCTTCACAGTCTTCTATTTTCCTTTTTGTCCCTCGTGCTTCCTCCTCCTCTCCCTGCTGCCCTTCCTCCTTCTCTTTCTCTGCAGTCTTCTCTTCTTCCTGTGGGGTGACAACTTCTGACGTAGAGGCTGTACTTTGATTAGGTATCTCTTCTGGTTCTGCCTCTGTGCTCTGCTCACTAACTCCAACTTCTGCAGTCGACTCCTGATTTTCCTGAGGTACCTCAGAGTCCTCTGGGGCTGCCGGTGCTGGCTCTTGTCCCGTTCCTTCCTGTTCCCATGATCTTGCTTCCTGCTCAGGTGCTGCTGCGGAAGAGTTTTCTTCTTGTTCTCCGACTGCCTCTCCACTTATCACATGAGGCTCCGTTTGAGGTTCTACGGCCTCACTTTCGTTCCTTTCTACAGCTCCAATGGTCTCAATCTCTTCCACAGTCACTTTGTCCTTCATACCCTCCTCTCCAAAGACACTTCGGACGCCCTCCATTTCTTCTATCCCTGCCTCTACCTGGGCTTCCCTCTCCATATGGAAGGGGCCCATTCCTCTTTCTTCTTGCTCTTCGATCATCACCTCACCCTCCTCGGGTCTTCGGTTCTCTCCCTCCAAAGGCTGGATCTCCTCCTCTTCTTCTTCATCCTCCTCTTCCTCTTCTATCTCCTCTCCTTCTTCAAACTCCTCATACTCCTCCCCTGGATAGAACTCCTCTTCTTCAGGAAAATCACTTCCTTCTTCCTCCTCCTCATCATCTTCCAGCCCCTCCTCTTCTTCTTCCTCTTCTCCCAACTCATCTTCATCCTCCATCTCTTCATCTTCCTCCTCTTCATCATCTGAGCTGTTGATGTTGATAACATTCTGGTCATCCTCAGTAGAAGAAGGCTGCTGCTGTTGCTGGAGCTGGCGGGTAGTCTGGGCCAGCTGGCTCTGCAGCTGCATGTGTAAAGAGAGGCCCAGCTGACCAGGTTGACCACCTGGGGACGGCTGCATCAGCATCTGCTGGAGCTGGGGACCAGCAGGCAGAGCGTTCCCAAGGCCACCAGGGGATGTTGTAAGAGACACAGCGCTAGAGTTTAGAGGAGGCACCAAAGAGACCAACTGGTCTGCCTGGCCAGGACCAGTAAAGGAATTGATGTTGTTGGCATCAGTTGGCAGGATCTGATGGGAAATGGATGTAGGAAGTTCGTTGGGGAGAGAAGTTTCAACAGTGCCTGCTTCAGCAGGTGTGGGCATGCTACCCCCAGGTGGTGGAGGGAGTGTCTGTGCATTAGTGGCTCCTTCCTGCATCTCCATCATCATTCCTTGAGGCATAATGACCACACTATCATCAGAATCGCTCTCTAGAGAGATCTCCACATCTTCAGGTTCTTCTTTGTCATATCGAACAAACACCTGCCGCTGACCCTCAGGAGCCCCTAAACCTGCCTGTTCGGCTGGTTGGGATGGAGAAAGCAACAAGTCGCTCTGAGCTCCGGAGGCACCTGCCGGTGTGGGGAGTACAGGAGGAGCCAGAGGAAGATGATTTTCCAGGGAGCCCAGTAGGGCAGCAGGGCCTAAGCCCAGAGAATGTCTGGCAGCAAAGGAAGGCCCTGGTGCAGGCCCCCCTAGCAGGGAAGGTAAAGAGATTGAGGGGTTCTGGGAAGGTCCAAGGACTGGCGCACTTGGAGTGGGTTTCAGAGTGAGAGGGGGTAGAGGAAGGGAGATGGAGGGAGTACGTGGATGAAGCAGGGTGTTGCATATGGTCAGAGCTTCAGCACAGAATGAAGAAACCTGAAGGGAAAAAGGAAACCCAGTGATTACAGAACATACATTAACCATCAATGCAAGCAGAATCAGAAGGACAAACTTGAATATGAAGCTTCCACACACAAACAGAAATACATAAAGCAATCTTAAGTAGCCCATCAAAAAAAAAAAAAAAAAAAAAAAAATCTTGAACTACAATCACATTCATCCATTTTCTAATCCGATTCTTTTATTTCTGGTCATTGGGAAGCTGGAGCCAATCCCAGCTTACTATGGGCCCAAAGCAGAGCTCACCCATCGCAGAGCAACACACAGACAGACAACCACTCACACACACTCAGGCAGTTTAGATTATCCAATCAACCTATTGCAACAGTGAGGACAGTCCTTTCTCTAAAGACCTCACTAAACAGTTCCTATTGACAAGTAATATGTATGCAGATAGTTAAGCGAATATTACTGCACATCAAAAACCAGATTCATAGAGATCACTGAGCAGGATTCATACTTGCTTTTATCAAACCTAGTGGTTCTCAGTCCTTACCCTGGATTACCACTGTCCTGCACATTTTCCTTGACCCCAGCACATCCAGTGCAAAGAACAACTAATTAAAAATCCTTTCTTGATGCGAACCAAGTGCATTACAGTAGGAAAACAGTAAAGAATGCAAAGCAGTAGTATTCCAGGTGTGAGGAACCTGTGTGACTAACATGTGAGCAGTAATAAAGAAAACAAACACTTTTTAGTTAGCTGCACACTGCTAAATCATGCTATTCCATTATCACAGCAATGTCAACTTAGTGTTTTGGCCTCCTTGTCAAACGGTGTTGTGGGTCACAGAAAAACTGAGCTTTTACACAAAATGTCTTTACTGTAAATTAGCATTTAATTAACTGAAACAATAATGGACTGATTAATCACTCAGGTAAATAATTATTAGCTGCAGTCCTAGTTTTATTACCTAATACTATTTATAATATTTTTTAATCAACAGATACGCATTACATTCCTTGTTCACTGTTAATGGTCTAGAGTCTTCTCGCTTATATTCTTAAGATTCACAGTACATGACTCAGAGTCAGTTCTCATCCAATGGTTTCTAATCCTGTTCCTGAAGCACCTCTAAGGAACGTTTTGGAGCGTTCATTCCACTAACAGGAGTGGATTTGTTAGAGCAGGGGATAGAGCTCAAAATAGCCATCATTTCACATAAGGTGCCAGACAGTTGACACTGGGTTCGCTTGGTCATTTTCACACTTTTGTTGGGTTTAGGTCATAATAAATCTGACATGCTGGAGCCACTTGTGTTGTCAGCAACAAGGTGTATGAGGCCAGCAATTAAAACTTTACATTATAAGTTTTGCAGGACTATAAAGAATTTTTCAACTACCCCAAACATACTCAATCAGCGAACACTTTTTATACCCAAAGTTTGCTTCTTTAGTTTTGTACTGAAGCTATTAAGTTAATATAATAGAGAAGATGGATAGAACTACAATAAGAATCACTGGCTACAAATATTTTTTTTTATTATGTGATGGCAGATCAGACACAGCCAGAATATTCTCAGGCTATAGACCAAAATTCCAGACCTGAATCATCTCTATTCACTCACCATGATATTGTGGTCTCGTCGGCCCTGGCTGAATGCTGACACGGCACAGGACAGTGGGGGGGGCCAGCGTGGTGAGGGCACCAGCAGCAGAGCCAGCAAGAGGCGATAGAGCTCCCGACGAGGAGGGGCACTACTATACTGACCACTAACACTGCCAACCTCTGAACCACACTGAGCCTGCTGCTGCAGCCGCACACACAGGGGCACCACCAGGTCCTGCAGCCTCTGTGTGAGAGAGGAGGAGACAGAGAGTGGAAGGAATTAAAGGATGTGATTTTGTTGTTCAAACTCCAGTGTAATATATCCTCGGTGTCAAAAAACACCTTTTAGACCCATTTTTGTCATTTTGTGATGACATCGAAAGTTTTTTTTTTTTTTTTTTTTAAACTATAAGTGAATATTTTTCATTCTCCTGTAAAAGTTACCATTATGAAGATATGCAGTGCCATATGGAAATATAGGTAAAAACTGTAGAAAAACGAACTTACTTTATGTAGATCCTCTTTCAGGAGAGTGCCACTAGTCAAAATAATCTGCCTAAGGGCTGTAAATAGAAATTAATTGGTATTATCTTTACAATTTAACATAACCAAATTAAGAGATTTCTACTTTAGCAGTCACCTCACCTCGAAGGGCAGCAAAGCATGTGTCTTGATTGGCTAACGCATCCCCCTTTCTTTGCAGCAAGACACCTCCTGGGTCTCCAATTCCCAAGCCCTTTGTCCGCCGTGGCCCCGCCTTCCCAGCTACACCCACAAGATCTGACATTGCTGTCTGTCCTGCACGAAGCTAGAGGAGAAAAACAAGGCAGAACAAGTTGTAAGAGAATATAATGATATATACTACACAGGCTTGGTAAATCACACGAATACAAATGACACAAATAACATTGACCTCCACCTGTAGCCAGTTTCCCCAGCTAAATGCAGCGAAATGCCACTATACTCTTCTTTACAAGCTAATAAAATTTAAAACAGTTGTCCAAAATTACATACAGTGCTATAAAGTACAGAACTGCCTCTTCCTAACTTTTCCAGTTATTGCATATTTATGATAGTGAATGTTTTTTTAAGCATTGTAAAGAGCTAAACACATTTTAAATGATTTTATTTACTTGGGAAGAAAAGCCAACATGCAAATCAACATGCAAAAAATTAGTTGCAAAAGTTTTCGTAGCAATAACTTCAACGAATATTTTATTTTATTTGATATCAGACTTTCCCAATATCGTGGATGAATACGAGCGCACTCATCTTTACAAAACAATTTTTATTCACATTTAGGTTTATTAATATGACCAGCTCATCTGAGGCCCTGCCACAGCATCTCTGCTGGTTTTAGAGCCAAGACTTGGACAAGGCCAGTTGAAACATGAATTTTGAGCCATTCTGATGTGGATTTACTTTTCCATAGTGGATCATTGTCTTGTGGCATTACTTAATTACATTTTACTTCAGCTCATGTAGAGATGATGAAGAAGAATTGCCCCAGACCATCCCACTATGTTTGAAAGTGGACATGGAATTCCTAGTGTGAAATGCTTACTATATAGACACCTGTGTGCCTAAAAAACTTTGGACTGGTCTGATCATAGAACATTATCTACAAAGGTTTGGCGACAGAGACTTGCAGTTCCTTTGCTGTTCTCATGGAACTGTTGGTGACTTCCCAAGCAATTTGCTGTTGCACTTTTGTGGAAAGACTAACCAATGTTACCGGAGATTGTAAATGGTGCCTTTCACGTTCACACCCCAGAAAGATGTTATTTTAAAATCAACAGGGCTGGCCACATTCATGTCTGACTGTGTTAGATCAGCTAAATCTCATCATCAATTAAATTTGGTTAATGCTGGTTAACTCTGCTTGCTAGAAAATGATAATTAGTAATATGATGTTTTGCATTACAGCAAAATCATTGTACTCTTAAATACAAAGATTTTTTACATTGTTAAATGACATGGACACTGGATAAAAAAAACTGTGTACTTTTTTTCCTTTATAGATGCCTTATTTGCCAGTGTTGCTTCTGCGAATAAAGCAATATATACATTTCACAGGCTTGTTTAATTTTGGAGCTTTAAAATTCTTATTTTTTTGATTGGGTTTGTACCCAGTTCATCAAATCACTCTATCATTAGCTGATTACCACCAGTTTAACAGATAGACGTTACTATGTGAAGATCACATTTTTAAAAATATTTATGACAAATTTTGAAAGTAACTATTTGTCATTGTGAACACACTCAAGCACCAGAACGAAATGTGACCTCTGCATTTAACCCATTACATGTGCACACGATGGGCAGCGGGCAGCTATCAATAGGGAGCATTGCAGTGGGATGGTACCTTGCTTAAGGGTATCTCAGCCACGCCTGTGCTGGGACTTGAAACTATGACCAGTTTGCAGCTTGCAAGTGGGGAAAAATGGTAAACTGCGACAGCAATATGATCTACAACTACCACTAGTTAAAAAGCACTTAAAGTCTGGAGTGAGCAAAAGTCTGTTCTTTGCTAGTTTTGAACTAATCACTCACAATTTAGGATAACCCTTATTTATGATCAGACTTGCATTAAGCTGGTGCAACTGTCTACTGGCAATGATATGTCTATTTATTGACATACATTAACATTATACGTTCGCCTAAAATGTTCTCACAATAAGAGATCCAAGGTAAAAACAAAAACAAACTGTTCTGGGTCCATTAGGACATAAATAAGTGCGTACACATGCTATATGAGTAAGCACAGTAGAAGGTCATACTTTGACAGCCTCTGTTCCAGGTGTTATGTCACCCATAAGATGAGCAAAAAGCATCTCTGAGTGGGTGGTGTTTCCCTGCAGGACTGAAGAAGAGGCTCCGCCCACACGCACCCACAGCTCTAGTGTGTGGTATATTGCCACTCGCACAGCACTGCAGGTGACAACAGAGGTAACAATGGACATTACTTATACAGTTTGCAGTGAAATACATCATATTCAACATGAGCTATACAAAAAAAAAACACCAGCAGAACTCCTGAATCCCTGAGTGCTTGTGTTACCTGTATGCTCTTTGTTGACCAAGGCTGGCCTCTGGCAATGATGTCCACACAGACAGTGACTGAGAGAAGAGCCTGGTGAGCACACTACAATACTGCACTAGTCCACCACCCACACTGAAACAGAGAGCATCATTCAATTGATAGACAAGGAAAAGAGAAATTAGCAGAAAAAAAACAATCAAATCCATCATACAACATATACAGTGCATACGGTAAAAAGGCATCTTAAATGGTTCTTGTTTACTCACACTTTAATTAGGGCAGACAGCAGATCCAGAGAGTCAATATGTATTGACGGCAATTCCAATAGCTTCAAGCAGCCATCGCCTGTAACATTCTAAAGAAATGCACATCATATCATCAAGGTAACAAAAATGCAGGATTAGCGTGTGCCAAGAATGTGAAAATGGAACCAAGACACTTACAATGCTCTTTATGCTGACAGCCAGGGCACGGCACACCAGGTTGAGGACATACTGAATGGGAAGACGCACTGAGGTTGCTGGATCAACACTAATGCAAGAAACGTCATAACCTTGTTATAACCCGTCATAATTACCAGTAACAATAACACAATGCTATTAACGAACATAATTAATGAACATCTGTCAAAGCTTGTGACATCTGAACTGAAGTTGTCACTGCATTTTTCACACTTTGTTAACGATGCCTAAAATGACCTATGATAATAATTACACTGTTTACTCCCACCACAAGCTGACAGCACTGTAAATCAATGCCTTGTGTGTACAGTTCTGGACTCTAGAAAAAGTAGCTATAGCCATAGCTAGCTGAGCCACACAGCCTGGAACATTTGTTTTAAAGCAACTGGTACAAGGAAAAAAAAAAGATAACACACACACTCACTCACACACTCACTCACTCACACACTCACACACTCACACACACACACTCACTCACTCACACACACACTCACACACTCACACACTCACACACTCACACTCACACTCACACTCACACTCACCACCTGGTTTCCTCTGAAAGCTCGCCCCTCCCACACACAGAAATC
>JBBPDA010000013.1:11099213-11115394 GCA_037974385.1 Arnoldichthys spilopterus | reverse complement strand
TATATATATAAAAAATTATGTTCTATTACAACTTTTACAAAGTCTAGAGGTAGTTTGGCCTGATTACACAGGACATCAATAGCTGAATGCATTCTCTATCTTTTCCTCAAATAGATAAATAAATAAATAAAATATATGTATAATACATACACTTAAAAAAAAAACAATAAATAAACAAAAACAGTGTCGATCATTTGCAGTAGGGAGTACTGGATGTGTTTTGGATGGTGCTAGCTATTCAAGTTAGTTAGTTCAGCTGCTTTAGAGTGCACCAATTACTAACAAAAACCCAACACTCAGTGGCAGCTGCACATAAACCTATAACCACTTGCAAATATTACTGAATTACACTTGAGAGATGTTCACCCAGTTTTATTACTTTGAAGCAAATAAACAAATGACTGATAGGACACAAAACAATACTTGTTTAATAGCTGAACATCATCTTCATGTGAAACATACCTCTAACAATCTATATTACATTAAATTATTTCAATTAAAGACATTTTACTGGGTCAATTATACAATAACTCAATGCAAAGGCAAAAAATATGGAATTACCTTTTAATTTGGCATTTCTAAATAATACTGGCACAAATCTAAAAATGCAAATTTGTTTGAGACTCCTGGTAGACCTTAAAGAGATGTTGGACTTGGCTACTTAAAAAATTAACATGGACCCATAGCAATATGTCTTGAAAATAGAAAATGAACATAAATAAGGAACAAATGTGCAAAAACAGGAGTCCGTGTTTACAACAGATCTGTAAGAAACTGGCTGAATGGGATTTATATACAGCAAAGCCAAATGAAACATAGAACTAACACCTTACCAGAAGAAAACAAGGTTACAATGGGCAAAAAAGCAGTCATGGAGTGAGGGTAGTTGAGAAAAAATTATATTCAGTGATGAATCATTAATCTTTTGTCAAGTGTCATTCCAATGAAACATACAATGACAACTATCTGAAGAAAATAATCCAGTTTCCACACTTATAATATTGGGTTGCATGTCAGAAAAAGGCCCAAGGGAGATAGCAATTACCTTAACTGTCAATGCATTGGTATAAAATATTTTAATGATTAAGTCATGTGGGCAATGGTGGCCTAGTGGTTAGGATGCTGCCTTTGGGACCTGAAGGTTACGGGTTCGAGTCCCGGCCAGGCACTACTGAGGTTCCCTTGAGCAAGGTACCGCCCCACTACACTACTTCCCGGGCGCTGTTGGTAGCTGCCCGCTGCTGCACGTGTGATGGGTTAAATGCAGAGGTCACATTTCGTTGTGGTGCTTGAGTGTGTTCACAATGACAAAGAGTCACTTTCACTTCATTTTTCAATTATGATAATGCATCTTGCCACTGAGTGACGTTAAGGCTATTCTTCAGGAAATACATGTTTGGTCAGCAGGCCACTAGCAAAACAGACCAGATATCAACCAGGCTGAAAATGTCTGGTGAAAATAATTTTAGAAAGGATCAAGGACAAAGATTCATCCCACAGAACTGACCGGTCAACCACTATTTGAGAAAACCTGCAACTAGCTTTAACGAGAATACTGTTTTTTATGAGAGAAGTGCATGCCTCAAAAAACTGAGGCTGTCAGAAAAGCACAGGAAAGTGCATCAAAGTACTAAGTGTGATTTATTTATTAGCTTGTCCTGGATAAATATACCATAAATGATTATATACAATATTATACAAAATAATTCAGTTTATTTTAAGTATGTTTCACAAAGCCAGGATGTTCAGCTAAACATTGTTCTGTAATATCTTTTTTGGTAAGCTGGGTAAGCATCCTCTTAGTGTGGCGATTCCATGATTTTTTACAAGGGGACTGTACGTTCACCATGCCCAGTGCCAAGCCTTGGCAAAGAG
This sequence comes from Arnoldichthys spilopterus, assembly GCA_037974385.1. Classification (NCBI taxonomy): domain Eukaryota; kingdom Metazoa; phylum Chordata; class Actinopteri; order Characiformes; family Lepidarchidae; genus Arnoldichthys; species Arnoldichthys spilopterus. The sequence goes on along the minus strand of JBBPDA010000013.1, from coordinate 11,113,519 downwards.
TGTAAAAAGAACCCCCAGCCTTTGGATGTAGGGCAGTGGCACCGCGTTCTTTGGGGTAATGGACATCAGTAGCATGTGAGGGGAGTTGAAGAGCAGTATGTGAAGCAGAACTAATCATCCAAAATCAGTACCTGACCTCACTAATGCTCTTGTTCTTGAATGCAATCAAATCCTCACAGCAATGTGTAAAACCTTGCTAAAGTTTTGCTCCAGCGTAGGTTTGTCTCTGCCTTGACTGGAGAAGAAACGATGGATGAGCAGGTGTCTACAACCTTTTGGACATATAGGGTCAAGTTCCATCGAGTCGACTTAATTTCTATATCAGGACTAGCTAATTTGCTATGTGAGTAAACAATTTGTGCTGCATCATATATTTGACAGCATCCATAAGATGCACTTCACCGGCGTGTCCGCCAGCGTAAACATACTCACGCATACACACAAAGGCGTTGTGCTAGCGTTAGCCTGCTAGCTAGGCCGCAAATCACGGCTAGTGAGCGACGTACCTGCGTTCCGACCACGCCATGCTCTCGGTAGTTGGCCAGAAGGGAGGGCAGGTATTCGGGTCTCCCTTCTTTCAGGACGGACACCAAACCTTCGGTGAGTCGCGTATTGTTGGGGCCATGCAGCCAAGCAGCCGTAGCCATCTTGCCGCTACTGAGCTACGTCAATGTCCCTCGACGCGACCTTAGCGAGGGCTCGACGTTGTTTTTTCGCGCCGCCCAGTGCAGAGCTAAGGTGAGGAGCAGCTGCAGACAGCTGGGAAAGTTCATATGTGTAAAAAATATAAGGTTTACCCTTTACACGTAAAAAATAAGTTTTTTTAGATGCAGTAGTTTGATTTTTACTAGTAAAATTTCACTTCTTATTTTTTTAAAGAACAAAATTCATTTTATTTGTGAAACATGAATAATAACTTCATCATGGTTGTGAAACAAAATGAATTAGGTCATCAGTTCTGACACCTTCAGTCAGCATTTACGTGTTTAACCACAGTAGCTGTTCTGTGGGATCAGACCAAACAGGCAAGCCTTCGCTCCCCACATGCATCAGTGAGCCTCGGGTACCCATGACCCTATATTCACCAGTTGACCTTCTATGGATCACTTTAGGTAGGTACTGACTATTGCAGACCAGGACCACTCCACAAGACCTGCTTTTTTGGAGATGTAGCCATTTCTTCATATCATTTCACCCATTTGTTCTTGCATCCAGCTGCCTAATATATCCCACCCACTGACAGGTGCTATTGTAATGAAATAACTAGTTACTGTTTTTCACATTACCTGTCAGTGGTGTTAATGTTATGGCTGATCAATATATATAAAATATGTTCTTTATAAGTTCTTTGTATACAGAACCATGGTAACTTAGTGTTTAAATGGGTCTATATGATAAACATGTGGTTCTTTAAAAAAATGTAAAATTTTAAATTGTTACAAGTCAGAGGACCTATTTTGTGTACTACACAGAAGACTTTTTGCTAACACTCCAGTCACATTAGCTTTACTCATATCTTTATTTCTAAACATAGCTGATATTGCATCTAGAAAGGATGCCAGTGTGTAGGTATTATTGGGATAATGAAGAGATTTGGGGTAAAAGCAGCTGTCGTTCAGTGAGGGGTGCTGTAAAGAGGTGGTAAGTTAGGAGGATTCAGAGGGCCCAGCATGGAAAGGGAGGATCAGAGAACTAAAATACAATGTTATATACTAACTGGGGCCCAATATTATATTTTTACCCATGGCACCCATGAGATCAGTGTTTCCCCACCCTAGTTTTGGAGGCCAACTGCTCTGCACATTTTAGTGCTCTGTCAATAAGGAGCTGTTAATGTTAAAGAGCTGATTAGTTGAATGAGGGGTTTCAGGGCAGAGAAAACACGTGTGCTGAGAATGGATCTGTCAGGCCCAGAGTAGACAGGGTAAACACCAATGCCCTTTATAAACCGTCAGCTAAGTACAAGTATAAATCATGGGTTCATTTTTGGCATTTTTTACATTTTAACAAAATTTGAAAACAACTGATGACATTTACATTGTGTCAAAATGGTTGTAAATTACTGTATAAAGTGACATTTTACATTAACTTCTATTATAAGTTAAGGTTTTTTGCTTGTTTTGCAAAGTTGCCATAAAAGTTTTTTTTTCTGACAGCAACGATATGCTGCTTCCTGTGCCCCTTTCAATATCACATACACACCCACTAGACATATGACCTACTTAAATTACCTTTACATTGACTTGCTTTAAAAAACTGGAGAACATGAGTAGGCCATCATTTTCTGTTATTTTGGTTAGGAAAACCTTCCTCACATCCCTAGTTTAAAGTTAATGATGAAATTAACCTACTTCTGCTGGAGGTCTCTACAGAGAATTGTGATGGGATAGCACAGAAGGGAATGGAAATCATATGTGACCTACTTTTTTTTTTTTTAACAAATCCTTTGTCACTTTCTTTGTTCTCTTTATTTATTTCTCTCTCACACACAGACACAAAATAAAGACGGACACCAAACCTTTTTTTTTTTTTTTTTTTTTTTACATTTTCTAAAACGCAGTACAAAATAAAGAAGCAACATATAGTTTCAATCTTTTCCTGTTTTTTTTTCTTATAAATGTTTGCATTTTTTCTGTGAATTTTCATTCCATTTTATTGACTAAAATAACATATTGCTTATACAGTCTCTTGGAATCCATAATATCTATATATTTCATCTTACTTTTCTGTGAATTAAATTACCAGGTATCCTGTATGTTTATTTATTTAAATATCAATTTTAGTAGTAGTGAGAATTAAAAGTAGCTTAAAATCATCCTTAAAATACAAAAAAAGTCTGACATGGTACAATATAATCTATAAACCAACATTAGCGTGCGTTCTCCTTAGATAGACCCTACTGAATCTGAGGGAGGATATACAATATAATATTTCTTTTATACACTTGACTGGTTCACAGACATATGAGGCTCCATTCGGACTAAAAAAGCAAAGTTTTACATTAAGATGGTCTGAGAGAGTGCTTCATCACAATAATACAACATTCTCAAAGCCTACGGTTGCCTTTGCATGCTTGGCTTTCTAGCAAAGCACTCACAGGACAAAGATGATTTTACACCATCAATTGAAAAGTCTCCCTGCCATTTAATAACAGTTAAAATAAAAATGTCTTGACAGCAGACAGTCAACAAATTTACACGTATGCAGACACCCTTACATAAATTCAACTAATCATTTATTTGACTACAAATGACATCGTGTGACATTATGCAATATGATATTGTCATAGTCTGGAGCTGATTTGTAATGAACTGATTTGTTATTCATTTACATTCAAAATATTCTCGAGATCTAGAAAAGGAACTTTCACTGGGACCTCACTCTTCTAATCAGATAAACTTGCCAAGAGTTCATCCTCCTCAATCCTCCCATTCTCTTTACTCCACCAGCTTGCACGCTGTAAAAAAGTCCTTCAAAATGGTTCCTTTATTAATCAGATTGTTCAGAATCAAGTCCTGTGTAGGTTGTCTCCACAGACTAAAGGGTGTCAAACATCTGTGAAAATATTCCAATAGCAGGTTAGGTGTGCCTATGTACATAAACATCTGGAAAATATTTCTACAAATAGTTATGTCGTGCTAATGGCTGTGCTAAATCAAATGCATCAGACAGCAGAATTGGTCTGAAGGTAAAACCACAACTTCCTGTGGTCGATAAGGACATGGGTTTGGTTGCTGGCATTAATGCATGTACACCGGCAGACTTTTGAGACTTTGTGCAATATTTTAAAAATAAAGTAATATACAGAGTATCAGAATACAGCATGAACTTTCTGGGTAATTCATTCATGACGATCATTCATAACCTCTGATAAAAAATAAAACAAAGAAATAAAAACAATAATAGTAATATTTAATCTTTTCTTTGTATAACTATAATAACAGAATGACTACAAGTGGTAAATTCAGAAGTAGTTCCTCAGGAGAGCTCTGAACACATCCTGCCCCAGACAATCATTTATGATGGGGGAGGGGGAACGTTTGAGTGAAGATAATCATTACATACAAAATTACAGCCAGCTATGGCAAGGCCGCGCAGCACTTGCTTCTAGCCTACAGTTTTAAGGAGTTAACCTGGTTCAGTTTCAGTGGTCATTTCAAAACATATATTTTTAACAGCAAAAAAATATGTAATTTGGAGACAATAATTCAGCAAGTTCTATTTAAAAGACATTAATCATTACTTATGATTATAAAAGGCAAATCATTAATCAACAATTAATCACCAGAATGGAGAAAGAGATCCATTCCTATCATAAAAACATGAAAAAAAAAAAAAAATAAAACATGGCAGGCCGCAGCGCAGCACTTCATATTGACACAAGGGGGCAGAGTAGAGTCATAATTTCACATCAATAAAATGCATACTGACTCCTAACATAAATAAAAGTGCTTTTAACTCAGATGTAAATCAGTAGGTTAAATATTCCTTGAATAGGCTTACTGAACTGTATTATCTAAACCTGAAGTTCTTTACTGTGCAGATATTAACTAGAGAGATTGGCATTAATAAATACAGAAAAAGCGAAAGCAGCTTAAACCGAAAAGCCTGATCCAGGGGTGTAAGCCAATTTCGTGGAAATTGGAAATTATGACAAACGCCACCTGAAAATTACTTTCAGTTAGACTTCTTTTCGCCTAGCATCCCAACTTAAGCAGTTTCACAAACATGTTTCAGTGAATTCAACAAAGCAAGTAAGTTATTAGTTTTTGGCAAATTAATTTAAATGATGAAAGCTTCACCATAGCGGTTTCAAATGGTTAGATGTGCAGCATATACAGTAGCGACAGGCATCTGCAGACAGACCCCTCTGTGTCAATTTCTGGTCTAGACACATCTCAAAGGATTGCTGCAACTACATGACAATAATACATCAGGTGTTTTGTGGTCCAGTACACTTTGCAACTATTACAATTCGCCAGTGCCACCTCTTACTGAACCACCTCTGACTGTTGAGTGCTCTACTAAGGACACTGAATAGTCATACCCGTCCATACTCTCTTGTGATATGTATACATGTGTACATAACGATAAAATAAAACTATGGAGTAAAGATAGTGAAAAAGACTTCTATACGTCTTACACTGGATTTGACCAAAAGAATAAAATTAAACTTCAACTCAAGTTCCCTATATGTATCTGTGGTAAATGTAATTATTCTACACTGAAGTTACATGTTACATATGTTAACATTATTACAAAGCTATTAATGCCCACTCAGTTTACAGTGGGGAAACAAGTGAGGAAATAGGAGGGAAAAAAAAGAAAAAGAAAAAAACAAACCCTGAATTAATGGGCCCTCTGTCCAAGGACATTTCATAGACCATGATGGGTAGACCACCCATTTAACTTCAGCTATTTCGCTTCCTTTCTTGCTCCGGTTTCATTTTCTCTCATGTAATACACATGCACTAGAACGAAGTAGCTCACAAAAAAAGAAAAAGTATATAGACAACAGCATCACAGATACAAAAGGGAGCGGGGGAAGGCAAAGAGAAAGACAAAAAAAGAGCGAAGAGAGAGAAAAGAAGAGAGGGTGTGAAAACTCAGTGAGTGTCCCACACTCAGATTGGCCCAGTGGGGCGGCGGTGTAGTAGTACTGATGTGTGGAGCCCCTCCAGACTAACTCCAGCCCCACGTTCCTGTGACCGGCAGTAGGGGGTGGGAATGAGTGGCAGAAGGGCTAGCAGAAGTGGTCATCCTCGTCCTTATCATCCTTCATCCCCTTCAGCCTCAGCCGTGCAAAGTCCTCAAACACAAAGTCGTCGTCCTGAGAAAAATTGCTGAGAGAGCGAGAGAGAGAGAGAGAGAGAGAGAGAGAGAGGTCAGTACCACACCGAAGACAGCTTTAACCAAAGCCCCGCACAAGAACAAGCGCAAACCCAAAAAGACAGCAAACTCACTTTGTCTCAAACTCTATCAGGTTGGTGTCAACAGGGGTGTCTGTCTCTGGCACAACTGTGGAAGAAACAAGTGCAGTCTTTCTCATTAAAAGGCATTAAAGTAAAGTGACTTCTCAATACAACATAAGAAAAAACATCCCACAGTACTATTAAAAACTGGGTTTCCTTAAATAACTGCCCGGACTCAATCATAGACTAAAAAATAAGCCATAAGAGGCTGTGTGTTACTGTTAATGAGTGTTTTTAAGCATGACACAAAGCATTAACCAAGCAAAAACCATTTAATGGCTTATTGCCGAGCCGTTAACTGTTTATAAGTATAAAAAATACACCTACATCAAATTAATGCTATGCAATTTAATTGATTTTTATGATAATTATGAAAAACAATGAATTCAATATGAAATGTTGTTCATACACATAAGGTTATGGCTAAGGTTAATTGGTGCATTATTTCATAATTAACTAATGTTTGTGGTATCTTTGTTTATATGGACTATATTACCACACCTTAGAACATGGCTCAAACATGTCAGAAGTTTTATGTGTCTGTTTTATCCAATAATGAGGCACATCAGTCAAGGTAGTATATGTACCTGACTGTGGTCTTGAGCTGGGCTGCTCAGAGGGCTTGGGGTGCATCAGAACAAAAGGTAGCTCCACTGACACATCACTAGTAGGGGAGAACAGTGAAAATGATCCATATTAAAAATGAATGGAAAAGATTACAGAACATAAAGATACATAAATCAGCATTTGTTGCATTTGGTTACTTGCTAATGTGTGTATATTGCTCATGCTTACCCCCCACGAGACACCACCAGTTTAACTTTCACTCTGTAAGATACCAAGATGCCCAGAACCTCTTTATTGGACACATCCTTCACACTATAGAAAGTAAAATAAACATAAAACAAGTATAAGGAATTTTTCTTGAACCAATGCTATATATTCATTTCCTTAATGAGTAATAGGCCACCAGTTTGTTAACCTATTAAACACAACGTTTCACACTGTCAGTTGCATTACTCATATTCTAGCTGTGTATTAGGTACCGAATAATTAATATTATTTATTCAATTCTACATCTAAGTATTAAAAACTGGTGCTCAACATGCTCACATGGTGCTGGAGGCCAGATTAGTATCCTCATGCTTGAGTTTGCCATCCAGAGCCAGACCCCTCTTCTCTCTGTTGTTGCTCAGTGTGGGGGTGAGCGTGTACACCTTACAGAACGTGGAGCTGGGTGACACTTGATCACTATAGAACACAAGTAAGAGAAAGATTAGACCAAACACATACTTCCATGATACTGGCATACCAGACTATAACCATAGAAGTCTTTAGGACTATAACATACCTGTTTACTATTCTAGTGTATGTACATTAACATTGTTAAGGTACTTATTCCTGTCTGTAAACAAAGGCAGATTTACTTGAAATACCTTGTGCATACAAATGAATGTCAGGGTGTGTGTGAGAATGTTAAGATACACATAGGAGTTCTTTATGAGGACACAAAAGACCTGTTTTCTGGCCTGGTTTAAAAGAACCAGACCAAAGAGCATGTGAAGGGAAAGACGAACAGAAAAAAGAAGGAAGAGAAATGAGAAAGAGGATCTTCCTCAGAGGCTAGCATTTAACAGAGTCTGCATTGCTGGGGAAGTAGTGCAAACACAACATTGTAGGTGAGCTGAGAGAAAACAAATCAAGGCTTTATTTCTACAGGGAACACATAACAGTGAAGAGACAGCAACTGCTTGTGGGGGCCCATATCAGTTGTGGCCTGTGACAAATACTGATGGCACTGCAACAACTAATTCATTTCTACACATGAAGATCAATGTTATACGGGGGGATTTAGGCATCAGCTTGAGTGCCACTCTAGAAAAACTTTAAAGTAAGTGTAACAGACCAGGAATGAAGAAATTTGCCTTATTGCATATTTACTTTTGAAGAAATACAGAATATTTTTTCAGCTTCCAAAACTGGTGGTGAGGAAAAAAGTCCAAGAAGCAATGGGGGTGGTCAGAGGAGCCAGTAGGGTTGCTCGGGGTCAAAAAAGGGAGTCCTGGTCATACTCTTGGCCGTACTCACCGGGAGGCCAACCGACCCACAGATTTGCTGTAGGTATCACTGGAGTGAAGAACCACATAAGTCACCTGCAGCACTGGGAGAAAACAGCCCTTTATGACATTACTACAGACACAGCCAATCACTGGGAGGAGGTAGTGGCTGATTAAGGGCAACTAGCTGGTAGGCAAAGCATCTATTTTGTGGTCACAATGAGGGTAAAAGGGCATTAGGCTTAAGAATTCTGAATGAGCCATGAGGTAGCAGTGGAAGAAGGAGCTACAGTGTCACATTCCTACAGGTTGACAAGCGGTAGGAAACAGCTGCTAGAGAAATAATTTTGCTGCTTTGGTCACAGCATTAGTTGTCACAGCTTTTTGGAACAAACAGGAAAAATGTGAGAAAATAATAATAGCAAACACTGAGGACAGTCTGGGAAACACTAAGGGGAAGAATGAGCCTATGTGTTAAAGTGCTTAAGGCTAACGACCACATACTAATCTGCACAATGCACAAAAACAGTGTGATGTGGTGTATATGAATGTCACATTCACCCATCATATTACAACAAAATGATAGAGAGACACAGGCTAAGGAAATAAAGGAAACGAGTGATCAAAGAGGCAGAACTAGAAATATAAGGGTGAGTAGGAGTAGGTAGGGAGCTTGTTAACTCAGAATAAGTCTGGAAAAATGCCAGATGAAGAGAAAAGAAAAAGGAGAGAGGGATAAGAGGGGGAAAGAGGGATGGAAAGAGGTGGCGGGGTACTCACTCGGCCTCTACCTGAGCCACAGGGCATTTGTACTGTGCAGTACTGAACAGACAGATATCAGCATACTGTCGCACTGTAGGGAGAGAGCAGGGACACACAGCAGGATTAGCGGGGCTGGAGAGGAGCACAGTTACACACATGCACATGCACAAACATACACACACACACACACACACACACACACACACACACACATGGATGCAAAAATCATTCTAATGATGCAAATTAGAATGACTGTACAAAGGAAATGGTTAAACTAAAACAAAGTCATCTTGTGCATGTAAAAGTTTAGGGTTAGGGTTATTCCTAACCCTAACAAAAAAAAAAAACAACAACAAAAAACCCAATGATGTGCATAATACTGGCGCTAATTTAAATGATCATGATATGAAATTATCAGCCAGTGCGAACACACACAACTCACACTAACACACAAAAAGGATAGGGAAGAGTAAGGAAAGAGCATGAGCAAATAATATAACCCAGATAACCATAAATGGCATGTCCATCCTACACCCACATAGCACAAGTTATCAATATTTCTCTCTGTTAATTACAATTAATGCATGTAGATGTGCAGTCACGTTGAAGCAGACAAACAAAATGATCTTCAATATTGAAGTGTTAACATCTGCAGCTGAAACACATGTCTAGTTAAGTACTGTAAAATCTCAGTAAAAGCTACTTAACAGATTCACATCAAAACTATTCTTGTTAAATAAACACTCTTCACCATGATGAGGATGAGGAAGGTGAGCGCATGAGTTCAGTATAACAGACAACATGGAAATCACCATATGAATGTGGCTAAATTCACATGATCAACCATTCAACTGCAGTTTAGGTTGCCTTCATACCTGAGATTTTGACTCGTTTGACAGTTTTGGTGGAGTTGTTGGTGACATGGACGTTGACACTGATGGGTTCTCCATGGTAATAGAGCTGAAAGAGAAAGTGAAGAACAAACTGATTTTAAGAAAACTTTTTTATATGCCAAGAGGGTCTACCACCTGATGAGAGCATGAAAAGACCTGGAAAAATACTGGCATTAGAGCCAATTCTTTATGTAATTCTTTATGTTCAACATCAAGCTTGGGTTTGTTTTCTACTAAATCATTTATATGTAGAAGATTTGTTTTTATTTGAAGGAATACATCTATATAGTTTGTGCACTCTATAGCATTTACTCTCTTGTGCTCTTTCTCTCTCACTTTGGTCATTTTATTGTATATAGCAGAATTCGAAATAGCCCGAATGGGGTTTGAGGTATAGGTGGTCCCCTGAATAAATTAGGTGTGATGGGTTGGCAGAAACATTCTTAAAAATGCTTCAGAAAGGTTTTATTACAAGATGCCATAGAAGGACAACTTCAAGGAATATTTCTAAAAGAAGATTTTTTTTATCTTTGCTAATGATATGCCCAGAGGGTGAAGAAGCTTTTAACATAATTATTTTTAAATGACATAAAGACTCTTGTAAGAACCCTTAAATTGCTAAATAATCTTTACCTTAAGGTTCTTTAGACCCTAAAAGGTACATACAAATCAAAATGGTTCTTCGATGGCACCATTCAAATAACTCTTTTTGGAACTCCTGAAGTCACAGCTGATATTCTCACTTGCTTGTTAAGCTCACCCTAGGTCTTATGTACTTCTACAAAAAAAACATGGCTTATGGTTAATCAGAAGTAGATGGGTGCTGTACTACCAGGTACCAGTTCCACCAAAAATATAATAATAATAATAAAAAAGTCTAGTGTATTACAGGTGTGTAAAACACAACTTTATTCCAGCATGAGTTTCTCAATTTGCTTAGTACCAAAGCAAAGCAGAGTAAAACCTTGTCTGGAATAGTTGGAATGGGTTGGATTTTAAATTTAGCATTACCAGTTGACCCTGGTTGGTTCAGGTCTCAAAGCTGCTGGTATGGGTGGGTTTGGGCTTCAATATATGTCTGTGCACGCTTCTAGTATGCATACACACAAGAAAAATTGATTTTGGAACACGTGTAACTGTTCATGTGTTTTGTAACACCTCTTTGTCAAGTGAGGCCTCCAAGTGTAGGGAGCGATCAGACATGAGGAAGCTCCGTGTGGTCTCCACCATTGGCTGTGGCCCTGGTTTCTCGGGAGCGTACTGAACCTTACGAATTACCAGCCTCACTGAGTTCCTAGAAAAAAGTGAAGCCACACAAAAAGCTTAACAAGTATCTCAAACAACAATACATGCAGAAATACAAACAGAAAAAACTGAAAAACATGAATATCCTTAAGTTTCAGGTATACCAAAGATACCATTCAATATACACAAAGCTAGTACAAACTGTGTTTAGACAGTGGGTAAACATAAAGTCTCTGCACCTTTTGTGAATCTTCTCCTCCACAGATTTAGCACAGAAAGCTCTTATCTCAAAGTCTACACCACATGCCTAAGGGAGCAGAGATGGGGATATGTTGGTAGTAAAGTAATTTAATGTCATAAAAAATGTTTGAACTTGTGTCCTTTTTACCTTGCCTGTGTCCTCTGGTCCTGGCTGTAAAGTGACTGAGCAGGGGAGATTCTGAGGAATCTGAGATAAAACACAAAAATTAAGCATAATCTCAAATACAACTTGGCACACAAAGGCAGGTTGGTAAAATCGCTTTTATTCTGCTGTACTTGACTCTGTTCTTTATTCTGTTGTGCTAAAGCAGGATGTTGGAAGGCGTAAGCTCACCTAAGCTCACCTTAAGTATACTGGTCATTACTCTAAGTAGTGATGTGTAGTATTAACAGTATTTAGGACTTAATGAGTGTCTTCAAGTTAATAATCACATTTTAATTACAGTCATAAACAGTGTTGCTGAATGTAAAAAGTAATTTATTATTAATTTAAAAAAAATCACAATAAACAATTTCCCATAAATGTGGCTATTTAACAGTAAGTGTGATATGTGCAATTATGTGTGATATGTTAGAATCAGAACTATCAGTTTTATTAGCAATAGAATACAATTAATAAGCTAAATGGGTGATTAGCCATATAAGGGAACTGTAATTACAGTGAAGTTAAATGGGTGCGCGTGCTGCCCAAGCTTTTTGAGCAGTCGCTCCTGGAGGCGGCTGAGTGGTTTGCGCTCCTCAGGCAGTGGGGGGAAAGCTTGGAAGGTGGAGATGTACAGGTCCTTTCTAAAGGACAGGCCAAGCACATCCAGGTCCTCACGGCCATAACGGAAGGCACAGGTCAGGGTCACAAACACTGGAGAGAAGTTAGGAGAGAATATAAAAAAGGGAAAGTAGACGTAAGTTCAAATATGTCCATGAAAAATGATGCAAGGGTTTCTATCTGAAGACAATGCAACTTATGTTTACGTTAAAAAAAGATTTTAAAAACAATGTATTTGCCCACCTTTTCTGTCTTTAAGGTATTCTGGATCAATCAAAAGTACTCCATCTAAAGTCAGATAACACACAAAGTTAGCATGGCAGAGCACACCCAACCACACACACTAGCAGAGTCATCTCCATAATTCTGCCCATATCCGTGTTTCAGAAGCATTTAAATCTAATGCAGTGAAGTATAGCTGAAAGTACAACTGTGAAGGTCAAAGCTCAGCATTTAGGAAGTTGCTTTTTCTCCTTCACACTGAACAATACTGATACTACCCTACCTTAAAAAAAAAGTTTGATGAGCAACCACAATGTACAGGCTAAGTTGGGCTCAACATATTAGTTCAGGAAAGTATCAGCATAAGATTGACAGGCAGAACTTAGATAGCACTGCAGTATGTTTAAATATGAAGCTCATTAAGTTTTAGCTATTTAAATAATATCAAAATCACAACTGTTATTGTTTTCAGTACTACAGACAGCAGATAAGACACATCTCGACAACAAAGACTGGACATCCCCAAAGTGATTGTTTTTTTAGTTATCTATCACTGCACATTCCAATAGAAATTTAACAATAAATGTGAGCCAGACTTTCAGCTTTAATTTCAGGGAAATTCAATACAAATCAGAAATCAGGAGAAAGGTGTGGGAATCAACACCATTTTCATAAATGGTAATACCCCCAAAAGTATTAAACTATTCATTCCGCCCACCAGCACAGGAAATCTGGCATGTGCTAATGATTAATTAGAGGGAAAGAAATGCTAGACACCCTGTTAAACTGAGCTGAAGGTGTAGGTGATTCACCATGCTCAATGCCAAGCATCAGATACAGGGGTCCCCCCAGTATGACGCCGTGGAGCAGCGGAACTATGTCTTCAGAGTTGGATTGATGGTCGTGATCCAGAACCAATCATCCAAGTACTTGACCGCACTAACCTGACCTCACTAACATTTTTTATGGCTGAATGCCATCAAATACTCAAAGCAATGTTCAAACATCAACAACCGCATTTCCAGAAATGTGGGATTTTTGCAAATTTTGCACAAATAAAAGATTGAATGATCAATTTTAATGTATTTTGTTAATCTAAACAAAATTATATATATATATATCAGTATATATATATCTGATAGAGTTCTTCTTTTTGGTCGAATTTTATGAAAAACGTTTCCCGAAAATAGGATTTGCATTATCAATCCTTTACAGAAGAGTAGAAGCTTTCAGTGCAGTAAAAACGGTTCAGATTCCCAATTAATGCACTTGATGCCATTGAATAAGCAGGTATCTACAAATCTTTGAATATACAGTGTAATTACACAAATTGGACTCAATCTTTCACACTTAGTTCCAATTCCAGTAGCACACAACCAATTCCAAGCACTATATACACACACAAAATCCTTTTAGGGCATTTACATATCTAACTTGCTTGGTGCAGACCAATGATATTTTTTTGTATAGTTACATTTGTTTTGACAGGTGTGAACGCTCCACTCATTTTCAGGTGTGCAGATAACAGATGGTGAGAAAGCGATTTTTAACTGGTCTGCAGCAAAAGAGGGAATTCTCCATCAGAGCAGCCTTTCCTGTTTCAAGCACTTTTGACAGTGCATTCGACTCTGGACAGATACTCATGTCATTCTTGCAGCACAAGCTGCTATTAATAATGGCAGACGAGCAATAAAATAATAGCTAAGTGATATCGATTTTGGCACATTGATCATGGAAAATATTTTTGGCCATGCATCAGTGCCTTGATTTGGCAAGCATTCAGTCATGAAGAAGCAGAGATAAAATAAGGTTTATTTTTATTACTTTGATTTTGAATAACATATATTAAATGTCTCTACTTTAAAACCAAAAATAGGTGAAGGAAATTACAAGCACCCGTATGTGTAAGACTTTGGAATGTACACTAGTAAACTGGTGTGAAAACAGCCTTAGTGGAGGAGGTTACAATTATAGATTAGAATTAGAATTCTTTAAACTTAAAAGACACACTGCACACATACACACACACACACACACCTACACATTCAAATCTGCATCATTAGCGGAACTCTTGTGTCTCCCTAACTGATGTAAAACGGTTTCTCCTGAGACTCGCTGTCATGGAAACAGA
>JBBPDA010000013.1:11075031-11096613 GCA_037974385.1 Arnoldichthys spilopterus | reverse complement strand
ATCACACATGCACACGTGGAGCAGCGGGCAGCTACCAACAGCGCCCAGGGAGCAGTGTAGCGGGACGGTACCTTGCTTAAGGGTCCCTCAGTAGGGCCCGGGCTGGGACTCAAACCTGCGACCTTCAGGTCCCAAAGGCCTAACCACTAGGCCACCACTGCCCACTGACATTTAATATGTAAAATGTCTCAAAAAGTATTTCTGAATATTCAAAAATCAAAATCATATTCAACCTGAAAATACATGTAATAGACTTCGCGTTGCATTCACAATGATTCAGGAGAGCGGGTTTACAAATTCAAACTAAATTTGAATGACGTCTTTTTTGTGTATAATCTTTAGTGCTCAACCAATGCAATTGCATTAGAGGGCATAATGAATGGAATGTTGTGTTGTTTTATTTCAATTAACTACATTAAATTATAGCTTGCCTTAGAGAAGGCCAGGAAAGCCCTGATGGGATGCCTAGGGAAAACTCATAATTATCTGGCAGGCCTAATTCTAGACACAGATATAATTAGATGGTGCTGTAAACTCTATAGTGGCACAAAAGGTGACAACAATAGCACAGTGCTTTGCGACTTTTCTCCTTCTCTTAGAGGATAGGCTTCCTGCGGTTTTGCAGAATAATCAAAAATATTCGCACCCCCTGCTTCCTCTCGCTCACCCAAGGAAACCCGGCTTTCTCTCTTCTCTTCCTCCCTCTGTCTTCACACCGAACAATAAAAATGTATAGCCCACCATGCCCTTGAATACATCTGTAGTCAAACATATTAATTACTAGAATTCAAATCATACCCATAAAGGAAAACATGCAGTCATAATATCAGAAGGCAGGAAGTGGAGCTGAGGGAGGTTCAAAATTTAATTTCAGGAAAAGGAAGCCTGAAGTCTAATCCTCAGTTTGACCCACGCAGCATCTAACAAATGAAAAATAAATAGCCCACACCAATTCACTTAGGGGTTCCAATAACAGTGAACTTAAATGAAATAAATTAAAGCTCGTTTGACTGAGTTAATGTAATGAAGTAAGGAATGAGGAAGGGAAATGGGGTATGAAAAACATTATGAAAAGTGACGACAGGTTAAGAGACACAAGGCGTGAGCACAAAACTGCAGACGAATGCAACGAGGAAGGAAAACAAAAACAGGAAAAGAGGAGGCAAAACCTAAGGTCAAAGAAAAGAAAGATAGGATGGAAAAAAGAGAATGAGAAAAAAAAGTAGAGAGACAGAGAGATAGAGAGAGCGAGAGAGAAAGAGAGAGAGAGAGAGAGAGAGAGAGAGGAAGGAGGAGAGGAATAGGAGCGCTTGCCTAATCACGCGCTGGTCACACTTCCTCTTTTGTGCCCACTCGTTTCCTGTGCTTATTGTATAGGTGTGAGGAACCAGCAAGCTGAGAGAAGCGTATATGCTGAAAACGTGATCGCCCACACACACGCACCCAAATTGACCATTTAGGCCTATTCAATACAGACACCTATCAACTAAAGCACGAGAGGCACCGCTCAACCACTCGAAAAATACTTCTCCAAGACAAAGAACACATGCACAAACATTAGCCGCAGAAAAAAATCAACTGTATTTATTCGAGAATAAAAATGAACTGTGATAAATAATGATAATGTTGAAATGTTCAGTGTTGGCTAATGAAAATGAAATCTGCAAAACAATCTAAAGCCATATATATATATATATCATTTGGTGTTAGGGACTACTGTGTATCTCCACCTTTCATGTGTTTAGTAATTTAGTATATTTGTATTTTTAAAATAATTCTGAATAATACTAAAATAATCAAATCAAACCTTGATGATATTTGAGATTATATGATGCACTGAACTGCCTCAAGAATCACAACCATTGTGAGCACCTTATGCATGAGAGACTTCTGACAGAGTTAAAAGTTTGCCAGCATCTGATTATCAGAATCCAAAGGCACCACCATCTCTGTACCACCAACAGTTCTCCTTCTATCTTGAAAAGGCAACTTAAACACTATCACCTGCAGCTAAGTTCATACACACAGCCTCTGTTTCCAAACCTGCTGCAGTGCAGTTAATGACACTCAACTGCAGATCTCTTTCTGTTTCAACAGCATGTTCCTCAAATACCATCTTGCTTCACACAAACATTAAAATGCATAAAACTAACACAACCATGTTCCTTATTTCAATAAACGCTACATGCACAATGACGTGCCAGGAAGTCTTAAAAATTAAAAAATTCTTTCCACATTTAAGACATAGGAAATACTGCCTCTGTCACTGGTCAGAAAAAGCTTGACGCAGTTTGTCTGTGGTTTATTAAAGAGCCCTGATAAGACGGAAATGGCAAGGCTGACAACGTTGAACGTTAAGAAAAGATTCACCTCTAAAACCATTTTTATATATAACAACAATGTTCTAGAACGGTGGTATCAAAAGAGTAACACTAGAGGATGTAGGTTATCATGAGTAACAGCACAGGTGTGGTAATTCACAGTGTTCATGTTATTCATGACAATGCACTTCCTTTCATGCTCTCCTGCATAAGTATAACTAATGTTCCAGCATGATGGCTTTCCAAAAGAATGTACTCTAATAATTCCTAGAAGCAGTTTGGCAGAGGCTGCTTTATTGTCACATGTAGTCAGCAGAGGTTTAACAACACACGTATTATGAGCTAATGGCTAATATATTTCCTTATAGTTAGTGATTTAAAAACTAGAATGCGCACTTCTTGTTTGCACTTTATGGCTGCAGTCTCAAATAACACGCTTGATTGCTCTGAAAGTTGCCGGTTCCAATCCCACACCGCTACAAGTACCACTGAGGTAACTGTGAGCAAGTACCGTCCTCAAGCACTGCTCCCTGGGTGCTGCCCACATCATGGGTTAAATGTAGAGGTCACGTTTCATCGTGTGTTCACGATGACAAATAATCACTCACGTTAATGAACAGAAAAAAACAAAATAAGATGCATTTCATGCGTTTATAAGTGAAAGTGACCTATTTGTCATTGTGAACACGCTCAACGTGCACAACAAAGAAATGTGACCTCAGAATTTAACTCCTCACATGTGCATATGTGTAGCAGTGCTTAGCTATAAGAGCGACTGGGGAGCAGTGTAGCGGGACGGTTCCTTGCTGAAGAGCGTCTCAGTTGCACCCAGGCTGGGAATTGAACCTACAACCTTCTGTTCACCACTAGGACACCACTGCCCATTTCTTTGTTGCGTTATAAAGTATACTGAATCGAGACAACACTGAAGCACACTGAACTGGAAGATTAATTCGGTCAATAATTACACTACTACGATTCAGAATATAGATCACTCACACACAAGGAGTGTGCTATTACTCACAGTATCCCAAACAATACATGTAAATAAGCAACTGATAAAAAGCTACCAGTGCAGTGCAGCTGTCAAAACAGCATAAACTGGAAACAGCATGGATCAGGGTTTCGGCAGGTTTCAACAAGTTTAATTTAAGACTTTGTAAGACCTTGGTAGCACAAAAAAGTAGAAAGGATATTTAAAGGAAATCAGAGTCCTAGAATTACTGATAAAATAAATTATTTACATTTATAAATTATTTACATAAACGCCACCCTACTTTACAAACCATCCATTTTAATCTATGGAGATAAATTCAGAGTGGGTGGTAGTTTATCAGTGATCAGTGCTGCCCTGGTCTGGTCTTATGACAGTGTGTTACACCTGGACAGTTGAAAGAAAGAATTACAACACAGAACTAATATACACTGTGCCATCAGAGAATTCTGAGCAATCATAAAGAAAAAAACGTGTGCATGTTGACATTTAAGACCTAAACATAACCTTTTTAAGACCTAGTGCATAAATACATTTAAAGACATTTTTAAAGATATGTTAAGGCCTTAAATTCAGTTTTTTTTAAAGACTTTTTAAGACTTGGCAGAAACCCTGATGCATACACACTAGCAAAGACATTCTGATCATTGCCTTCAAAGTGTCAATACACCCCACTTAACTTGATGTGTTGAGGGCCAAAGCACTCAGACATACATATGCATGGGCATACACAGCTCATCACCTCCAACACTTACGTCACTAGATTAATGGTACAGAAGATTAATCATGGGAGAGCATTAATTACACTGGGAGTGTTGTGGGGACAGAGTTAAGCCTTGCATTTTATAAACTCATTTCATTATCATCAAACTACACACACACAAAAACTGTAATCCCCAAAACACCTTTGGGCACCACAACTTACTCTGAAGGAAGCGCCTGTCATATCTTACGTATACACACACATAACTCACACGCGTTTATAAATAAGCATGATGGCCTGAAAGCACTGGCAGAAATACAGGGGTATAAAAAAATAGGCTGTTAATACACAGAATGTCTGTTAGATCATGCAAACAGCATAAAGACCAAGGGTTGAAATTTCAAACAAGTTCAGACTTTCAGAATACACACACACGTACAGTTGTATGGCAAAGTTTGAGCAAATTTTCACATTTTCTTTCTGTCATAGTGATAATAAGGTAACACATCCTCTACAGTTATCAAACACAAAATAAAAAGTGTGTTGTACCTTTTGTAAATGTCACATTTTATATTTTACATTTTTTCAGCATTAAATTCAGCAGATAAACGGTCACTGGAATATGTTCATTTGACCAGGGCTGTCTAGTCATGCATATGACTTTACATAACATCACTGTCAAACCAAAACTGCGGATCTTCTTCCCCCATTTTTATTTACACCATTTGAAAAAAACAGCTGCTGAAAATAACTGACGTTTATGAGGGTGACTGAAGCTCCTCCTTTCAGTTTCCAGCTCTACCTTGCATTTTCTGTGATAAAGTTTTCCCACCCCATCTCCTCCCGATTCCTTAGCCCTCTGTTTCAGCTCTGCATCTTCTCATTTTAAACGGTGGGCATTGGTCGTCCAGATCGGCCAGATGCCGCCCAGAGCTCCAGCCTGAGTTCTCAGAGTTCTCTCCTCTGCCACAGTAAACACAGCCTGCACATTCTTATGTATCAGTCAAATAAGGAAAGCATGGTTTAAACTCAGCGAAGAGGGTTTTTACCTTCTCCTATGAAGGTACTGTTTTTGAGATCTGATGCTGTTACTGCAGCTAAGATATGACTTAAGACTCATACACACAAAGACAGAAACATGAGAGCACTGACTGTGTGATCGAGGAGAGGGGGAGGTCACGTATTTGTTGCCTTTCTGAATATGCAGCCTGCGTCAGCAAAGCTGTGTGTGCTCCCATTGCCCGATGAGCGAGTGTGTGCATGCTTGCGTATTTGTGTGATGAGATGAGATAGGGCAAGGGGGGTAATCTGTGTTTTTTCCATCATTTTGGATAGAAAGAGTAGACACAAAGATGAATGTGTATGCACACACACAGAGTTTCCCACCCAGCCCAGGGGTGCACAGGTATTTTCCAGTCATTCAACAGATACATGGACCTTGCCTGAACATTGCATTGCATAGGTTTGTACTAAAAAATGTCTACTTCTGCTCCAAAACTGGACTGGTTGAGCTAAGCTTGAAGCCACAGATACAAAAACGTAGGTCACCACATATTTCTCTTTATTAAAATGTGCCATGTTGTTAAAAACCAATCATTGTTCACTGAATCGTTGGCCAGGTTGCCTACTGTTAACAAAGTACATTACTAAGATTATTATAAACACTAATGCATTTCATCATATTATACCACCTATAGCCTCTTACCAACAGTACAATAACCATAAGGCAGATAATCTTTCATGACTAAAGTTTTACTTTATCGGCTGAAACCAACTGATCAGTTGTCTGATTATCAAATCAGCCTATAATCAAGTCTTTATAAGCTGAGTCATGTCTCTCTGTATGAAAGGAATGTATTTAATTTATAAACTTTAGAAAGTATATATAGTCACATTGTATGTGATAAAAACGTCTTGAAGTATCTTGATACTATATTTTTGCTATATTGCTCAGCTCTATTTTCTTAAATATATAGCTAAAAGAAGTTTAATATATTGCCGAAAGAAAGAAACAAACAAACAAGCAAAGAAAGATAGAAAGAAAACAAAAACAAAGATACTTGCATTCTTGCCTTTATAATGATGGGCTTCATACTGGCAGGTTACCCAAAAAAAATCTCTGCAACACTACATCAGCCATATAACTGGGAGATCTCCTTACAATACAAGTGACCACAAGATAAAGCAGTGTTATTCTACCTTCATTTTGATTCTCCTTTTAAAAGGCTGGCTTGTGTATGAGCCCTTTCCCTGTATGAATTAGACAAATCTCTAACACTTTAACTAAACAAAACCTCATCTCGTCACTGATGAGGTGAACAAAATTAAGAAGAACAAATCAAGACTGAAAACCAACAGTTCCTCATATCAGTTCATCCATAATATTCATCCGGCATGACTTCTACCTGCAGTCTTCGCTATGTATTTCTTTTCCCTGCTGCTCTGCTTCCTCTGGATACACTATGCTTCACTGAAAGCAAACAGGATTACAGCAGATGTGGTATTAAGTTTGAGGGCATAATTGCATACTGGACAGGTTTAAATGTCTTAACGTGAAAATATTTCTTAACTAACAAGATGTTCAACTGAACTAAACTCAATGGAAAGTGTTTGGATTTGACGTTTTGGAGAACAGCTCAAGTTTAAAGAGGACAACATATTCTCAGAAGAACATCAGCCACTATGTTTCTGTGTATGTAGTCAAATCAGACAATGTATTAGACTATTAAGGGTTAATAATAGTGGACTGATATAGTCAGAGAGCATGCGATTGTTGACTGCACTCACTTTAGACAATACTTTGTTATTAAGGTTTTTCTGCTGAACTATATAGTTGAAGGGCAGTGGTAGCATAATGATTAGGGACTTGCCCCTGTGACCTGAAGGTCGTCTGTACAATTCCCAGACTTGTAAAGGTATTACTTTATCCCCAAGCACTGCTCCCCGGGCACTGCCGATGTCAGCTGCCCGCTGCTCCTACACGGATGGGTCAAATGCAGAGGCTGCATTTTGTTGTGGTGCACTGTGTGCTGTGCTGTGTTGTGTTCGCAATGACAAATAATCACTCACTTTCACAGTTAACTGTTTTTATTAAATAAAGTCATCCTGTCAAGCAATTGTGATCTCAATACTGACCAAAATAATCTTGATTATGACTTTTGCCATAATTGCGAGTGAGGAAAGCAGAGGAAATTCAGATTTGTCAAGGACAAATTTGTGAGAGGACAAGAGTAAAAAACTAGGGAGAGGGATGGATGGAGACAGTAAACAGAGAGTGTCAGAGCAAGAAGAGGGATACAGAAAGACAAAGACAGAGAGGGAGAAAGAGATATAAAATCTTCTGGACAGAGCCAAGGGAAATGCGAAGGATCTCTGCTTATGATCACATGTCAACCTTACGCACACACACAAACCTATGTGACCCTGGACTTCAGATGCACTATATACTCTTAGCAAATGTACACACATCTCCAACATGTGCTTTTCTTATTTTTATTAGCGTTATTGTATTTTATGATTGTTATTTTATGTATTTTACTGTTGTACAGCGCCTTGTGACCTGTGTCTGTGAAAGGCGCTTTATAAATAAACTTTACTTACTTACTTTTCTGGCAAGACCATTATATTCCACCTGTACACACCTAAATCCAAAAAAAAAAAAATCCAAAAATCTTTTGTTTTTCAGTGGTTTATAAAGTTTGAATGTAGTCTTT
The DNA here is from genome assembly GCA_037974385.1 of Arnoldichthys spilopterus. Lineage (NCBI taxonomy): Eukaryota > Metazoa > Chordata > Actinopteri > Characiformes > Lepidarchidae > Arnoldichthys > Arnoldichthys spilopterus. The sequence goes on along the minus strand of JBBPDA010000013.1, from coordinate 11,088,882 downwards.
CACTGAGTGCAATCACAAACGTAGAAACGTTTGGAAAACGAATGAAATCTGGCTTAGCTAGGCCATTAATAACCATCACCACGACAAGTGAGAACCTGAAAAACATGGGAGTTGTCTTTCTCTTCCAACAGAAGTCATACATTAAATCCCCCAAGTTTAACACGTTGCACTTTTGCACCTTTTCTCCTTAGCGCTTCTACGTCAATGATGTGCTATGCTGACAAATGGCTTTTTCCAGGGCTGCTTCCCACTTTGGACAAATATGTCTACTACAATAATTCTTCTGTGCTTCTGCTTTCCATAATACGAGAATTAACCTTCAGACGTCAGACACTACTCCTTACATTCAGCACACTCCTCTGCCAACAGAACTCTTGACTCTAAAGTGTAAATATAATAAGTAATTTGAGACATGGCCAGAGTGCCACACGATCGGAGAGCAATATGTAGGTAATGTAGCAGAATGTGGTTCATTAAAAGGGGGGTGCTAATCCAGGCAGGCAGGCGTGTCCAAATAGGTCCTAAAGAGCCTCAGGTGAATTTACAGACTGGGCCATTCTGAGATAACTGGACCATTAAGCAGATGAAACTAGGGTGTGGGTATGAGAGCACACTTTACTCTACACATACACATTTTCTAGACCTTAAGCAGGTAACATCTGTGAGTTAGGGTCTTCGCAGTATTGTCCCCACCATGTCAAAACTTTGTAACTCCGTTTATTTTCTTATTGTATTAATATCATTGTAAAACCGTAACTATACTCGATAAATGGACCTGCAATAATGGTCCACATAAAATCTCCTTACGTCAATGCTAAAAACTCCATACCCATTTTTCTTGCATTTTATTCTTTTCACTGAGATTCTTTTATGGTGTTTCTCTAATTTTTTATACCAAAGACTCATTATTCATTTTAGTATGATCATTTTCGAACCTGTCTTTACTCCTTACATTTAACCAGGCTGTTTTAATTACCATGCTTTTAAGCATGATACGTGTATGAGATCTGTTTTAATCAGTTCCCCGGAATTGTGCCTCTTTCAAAACGCAGTCCAGCCTCAAATACTCCTTATAACTCCTGTGTCAATGGAATGTGCTGAACTACTGTAGACTGAATAGTGGATACATGCAAATGAGTTGATTTTAGTGACATCAACAGCAAGTTCATGACAGGTTGTTTCTGAAGCTTAGTTTCCATATGCGGGCTGTAAAGAGAGGGGTATGAATATCACATCACATTGCAAACTATATAAGGCTGTAACAACGAACCAATTTGCATTAGTGCACTGACCAAAATATTTCATTATTCAATGTATCGATGTGGCACATAAAACTCGATGTGTGTTCACTCCCCAATTAATTTGACTTCATTTTACTGTGAGCAGTGTTTTGTACTGAGAAGCTGCTTTTGCTTATGACTACGCTGCTGTATTTGACCTTCAATAGTTAAATGCTAACACTATATTTTGTTTGCATGTATGAGTTCTGTAAGGAACTGGGGTTTCTTGGAAGTAAATGTGAGCTTGGCGAGTTTGTCAGATTTATTATGGAAAACAATACCGAAATATAAACACGAGTGAACACGGATGAAATACAGAAAACAAGAGTCTATGAGACAAAACTGAAATAGAGTGTTACAACACGAATCACAACAGTAATCACAGGAGTCACAGAAATCAGACCAGGACCAAACCAAACATAAGGGTATATATAGCTACATGTAACACTGAACACCTGAGACAGGGCGGAGACTATGACGAGGGACAGCTGAACTATGGCAGGAACACAGAAAGAAAAAAACAACAGGAACATGACACAAGACAAGGACAGTGTAACAAGTTAATGGAAATGTAGCAGATTGTGTGAAATTTCATCATATTTCTTACTGACTGCTGACCCCAGTGTCGATCCGATTCGTGTCACTGCAAATGGTAAGGTATTAAAAAGTATCACTTTGTTTCAAAATTAATTGGACTGAGTTGTGATAAAACTTGTGATTTAAACCCTACTACTACATTACATTCTTTAATTTAAAAAAAAAAAGTGAGGAAATTTAGTTTTTTCCTCATACAGGCATCTTTTTATTTCATAATAGGTGAGGAAATGGTGGTGTTTTAACATATAGGCCCCCTTAAGAAAAAATTTCTTCCTTTCTCATAATGCTGTCATTTTGGAGCTACAAGATTTTCTTATGATAAAAAAGCCCCCAGATGCATACTACTATTAATCTCACACGATTTAATCAAAGGAAGTTACATAACACTCATGTCTTGTGTAAATGTACTTGCTCAATTGCCAATCCATCTTCTGCAGCAATGATTGCAACCAAATGCTTCCGATCTGTTCTTGGAGGACTTTTGGCTCACTCTTCAGTCATTACTCTTTGCTATTAGTGTAATTTACCAAGCTTTCACAAAATACAGTTGTGATGATCTATTATCTCAAAATCCATGTCACTTCACTAAAAATCCCTTGTTCTTCACACTGTAGCATCAACACAAGGACATGGCCCTGTATACATTTTCAACCGAAGGCTATGAAGCCTGCGACAACTGTCCTTTCGGAACTGCTGATATACTCCATGTTAATATTTAAAGGTTTCATATTTCCCTTTAAAACCTGTGGGAGATGCTGATGTCTCATTTTCACGAGCTTTGAGTCCTAACCTGATTTGCGCTTCATTTGAAGACTGGGGAAAATTCATAGTCTGAAATGATGGGAAATTCATTACTATCCCTATCACATCCATAGCACTTGCACTGCATTTTTTGCATATGCTGCCCACACAAAGCCATAAAAAGGCCTGGCACACTTTGTGCAGAAAGTTGCTCAGATCTGTCTCCATGACCTAACAGATGCCCCTAATTGGCTAGAATCACTCCACATCGTCAGAGGAACTGTGCCATCTTTTCCACCCAATGAGAGCAGCCAACTATATTTCAGCCATGGATGGCAGTGGTATTGCTGGGAACTCCACTTTATCCCCAGCAAAAGGCACCAACTGTACAGCTGTAGAAACATAACACTTCACACTGAGGCAGTGAGTGGACTGTAAGGATTGTTTTGTAAGAAGAAGTGATAAATGTTGCTGCACATTAATTTTATTGAGGATATCCCCATGTCATTTAGTGGTTGGGCATGCCGTGTGTAGTTCCACTCATAGTAGACTGGTGTGTATTGCTTCAAAAATTCGCGAAACAAAAGTCAGATTTGTTCTCAGGGCATAGCCCTATATAAATGTTCATGCAAAATTAAACAATGAACAAGTGGTGTCGTTCTAACTCCATCGAACACATCCTAACATACATATGCAGAGCCAGGACCTTTGACATCTGTTTATAAAAAACAATTACAGTTCATTAAGATGAACTTTATACTCATTTAATTCACAAAACTGCACTTCCTGGCATCATAGTCGTTTCAGTGTTTGGTTGTCATGGTAAATAAAAAGACAGAGATTAAAGCATATCTGAAGTCGTGGGACATGCTATTTACACAAGGAGTGGAAGACCATAAAATGATGGACTAGGATGTGAGCACTGTCACTGTTGTTAAAGAGTGACAAATCAAATATTTCTTGGCACTACACTCTACTACTTGGCAATATACCTGTTCGTCTAGAGAAATTCAGAGTTGTGTCATAACATTTATAATAATTTGCCACAAATAAGTGCAGATAATGCAACATACAAACTGCAAAACAAACTAAGGGCCGGCTGATTAGCTAATGGTTGAATCAGGGATGTTTCAGTCATGTTGCAGCGAAATAAAAATGCTGCAGCCTCTCTGTCACCTCCTGTTATGCAGTCAGTTGCAGTTTGAGCTAGTCCACTTTTGTCCATAAGAAAACCTGCTTGCTATGCTTCTGTTCCCTCTCTTGCCTGCGGCACCACCTCTCTTGGCTATTTCAGGCAGTACCTTGTTCTGGGGGTTTAGTTTGCATAGCAAGCTCCACAGCTTCTCAGCTAATTCTGATAGTGTGAATGGCTTGTAATAGTTACCAAATGCCAGCAGTGTCTGACGTTTGCATACGTAGACATAATTGCCAAATTTTTCTGACGTCGTCAAATATGTTTTTATTAAATGTCAAGGGAAATCCAAGAAAACTAAGCCAGTGTTATAAAACAAAAACAGCTTTACTTAAATATGTAAAATGGTTTTATTTAACATGGTGATATACATCAAACCCATCATTAACCTTAATTACACCAACATAACTTTAGCCCACACCACCCAGTACAACTTCACACTCTGAATGACCTTGTCTTAATAAAAAAACAAGCAAACAAATAAGCAAGTTTCCTTTCAGCCTTCCCAAATCACCACTTCATTCCCCAAAAAAACTGCTTGTGGTGTACTAGTGTAGCCCCTTACTAGTGGAAAGGGAGAGAGGGGCGCTGCTTTGAAAATGAGAAAGTGTTTGTGGTGGACAAGCCAGTTACTATGGTTACAAGCGGTAAAGCCTCTATCAGAGGTCACGAGGGTCATCTGCTTACAGGGAGACACAGAGAGGGTTGATTAAGCTGGAGAGAGAAAAGAGCATAGACAAAAGCAGAACAAAACATATCTATAGAAAGAAGAAGACAATCTCAGTCCTGCAATGTCTGCGGAGCACGTGCCCACTCTACCTAACCCTACAATGTGATTAGCATGAGTAGAGCATACAAATCAATTAACCAACAAGGCCATGATTCATTTACTTAACCTCATATTATTTTAATAAATAAGTAGTTGTACAGGGAGACACCAAAGTATGTGTTTTTAGGACACGTGTGGGGAAAATAAAGACTTTATTTAGGCTAGTGAATCGCCCCAAGTAACTATTAGCCCTAATTCCCAGAAACTCGGTTGCTATTATGCACTTATGGTGTAAATATGAACATGCAGTTTGTCCTCAACAAATTGTTTATGCAATGTGTGGGAAAATTCCTTTCTTTTGCAGTTTTTAGAGAAGGCTTTTCACTTCTCCATCGAAAGTCATGCTGAAGATACTACAGCCAGTGTTCTGAAAGAAAAACAGCTTTACTATAATATGTGAAAAGGTTTTATTTAACATGGTGATATGCATCAAAACCATCACTAACTTAAATTAAACAAGCATAACAACCTTAGCCCATACCACCCACTACAACTTCACACAACTTAATGACCTTGTCTAAACAAACAAACAAACAAGCTTCCTTTCAGCCGTCCCAAATCACCACTTCAACCCAAAAAAAATGCCTTTTGAGTTATAGTTTAGCCCCAAATTGGTGGAAAGGGAGAGAGGGGCACTGCTTTGTAAATGAGAAAGAAGACGGATACTAAAATAATCAAAGATTTAGAAATCTTGTAAAATACACTGACATGACAACCCAAAATACATTTTGCCTAATTTAGTGGTACACTGCATGTGGCATTTTCTATTCACCACGCTAAAGAGACAAAGTCTCAGTAGTTTCAAACTGCCAGATCAGCAAAATGGTCAAAACATTATTATACGAGCAAATGACTCGTCATTGACCACATGCCAAGTGAGTAGACAGCTGTTTGACCCTGTTAACAGCTGTTAGAAGATGAGTTATTTTGTTCTGTTATACTCTTCAAATGTAGTTACATATTTAAGCACACGTGTTGCATGATGAATTACATATTCATTCTGTACCCTGTTGACAGGTACAAGTCTTTTTTTTTCAATTAGTTTCCTTGTCAAGCAACAACAAATATGGCAAAAATGTTAAATTTGTTTTTCGTTTCCTTAAAATAGGGCTACACAGGCGACGGCAGCCTTTAATCAAGTTCAAATAATAAGCTATTGCCTCACCTTAAAATCAATAAAGGGGTATAAACTGATAAAAGATTCAACGATTTTTTTCAGCTTCCTTCAGGCCCTGCCAACGTAAAATCCACGACACCTTAAACAACCCAATCGAAGCAAACAGCTGATTTGTTTCCCCAACTTTTATTTTCTGGCAGAAATTGCAATTGGAATTTGCGTTCAATATCATACAGAAGACTGGCAACCTGCAAGTCAAAGTGGCTGTAACACGTTCCTGTCAATTTCAAACTTTTCTGCTTTAGCTTTGCGGCACACTCTACATCGTGTGCAGTGCACATGCTCACAGTGTTCGTCTTGAGGGGTATGACATCAAATTTTATGAGGTATTCTTGCCCATAATGGGCCAGCATGTTTATGTGTGGACGTTTGAGCTGAGATTGTTGCCTTCTCATGTGAAGAGAGAGATTTCTTTGCGTGGACAAAGATTTTTTTTTGAAAATGCGACGAAAGATTTTGCTGATAACTGCCACTTTTAAAAGTTAGTGGAAGAGGCCGACCGGTTCTGCTATCTTCGCTGTAAAAAAATGAGTAACACCTCGCCAGTGACTTCATATAGCACCTCAACAATAACAACACCGCCTTCTCTCAACCTGCTGCCATCCAGACTACACAGAACGTGTATGGAATTCCAGTGTAAATCTGAATTTGATTTGAGATCAACAGCAGTGGTTGCTTCTCTACATACCTACGCACATTCTTTTAGGCCTGGTTTACGCACGAAAAGCTTACATATAGGAGGAGGAATGAAGATTGGACCACAACAAAAAAAAGAAATGGTGGAGAAAGACAGCTGAATAGGAGAGTTGAGATGAGGATTTTGCTGTGGTGAAAAGGAGTTAAGTGAGCAGATTAGAATGTTTGAGTAGGGAGCCGACTAAATCTCCTGTAGCCTGCAGTGATTCGACACTGGTAAGCGAGCCAGATGCACAGAACACTACACCCACACTCCAGCGCACCCACACATCTCTCTCTCTCCCTCTCTCTCTCTCTCTCTCTCTCTCTCTCTCTCTCTCTCTCTCTCTCTCTCTCTCTAGAGAGAGTCAGGGAGAGAGTAGCACTAAAAAAAACGATACACCAAAACAAGCAAATTGAGTGCACTATGGGGACACATCTGAGCGACGCGAGTAGGTAAGTGGTTTAAAAATGCTTTTTAAAGATGAAAAATGGCTGGGGGATGGGAGCAGTTAATTTCGCCCCCAAGGCTAATTTGAATGCACAGACCAGCCGTTGACACCTCCACAACAATCTCGCCGCTTTCACGGCCTTGCGGTGCTCTGAATGTGTGTCAATCAATACAGACCAAGCAAGTTTGTTCTGCATTGGTTGTTTCGTCAGGGCTGTGGAACAGCTGCTCTCTCTCTACGCGCGCGCGCACGCGCACACACACACAAACACAATGTTGGTACTGCAATATTTGTAAGGGCATTCCACTGACTAGTAACAGAGTATTTCACTAATACTACACTTCACCTCAACCCCAGTAACCAAAAGGCAACTTTTCTGCTTGCTGTTACTAAAAAAGTTGAATTTGTGTTGAAAACAGCACGTTTTTTTTGGTGTGAGGCCCAACAAAATGTCCCTCTACGGATTTCCCCACAAGCACATAAATACAAACACACACACACACACAAACGGGGGCTTATTAAATCAGACTACTATACAGTAACTACTGTGCCATTACCTACTGAGCACTGTCTATTATATCCTCCCAGGATCCACATGATTCACATTAAAGCGGTAAAATTGGAGACACTGTGCTCACGCGCAGCCTGTGCAACACACGTCGCCGGCCCACGTGTGCGCTGTACGTGGCGCTGTGTGTCGAACGTCAAAACAACAGGACTGCATGCAAATACAGACTTTACCCTGTCACCTAGCGCGACACACTGCAATATTCACACACACACACACACACACACACACACACACACACACACACACACGAGCCTCGTAAGCACTCAGCCAGGCTAGCCTCGGGTGGCGAGTGAGATGTAGGCAAAGATTAGCGCTCGGCGCAGGGAGGGACAACCTCCGAGTTACTCATCAAACTGCACACGTACACGTTCACCCACGACTCCGGCCACGCCGAGGGGGCTTTAAAGGCAGGGCTGCGTGCCTCTCGCCGCCCCGCACAGCACAGGAAACGCTGCGGCCTTACTAAAAACTTGAGGAAGTGTTCAGAGGTTGGGGGCGGTGGTGGTACTGCTGAACTAGGATCTCTCACGCTGCTCGCCCTCTCTCTCTCTCTCTCTCTCTCTTTTTTTCGGTACTTTTCCATTCTTTGCGCATGGACATGTACGAGCAGCTGTGCGTGTCCCGAGAGCCACACCGCAGCCTGGACGCGCCTCCTGCAGCCCGTAACCCGCCCGCGTTCACCGAGGCTCGCAGTAAACAGTCGAGAGGCCACTTCGGGATGCAGCGTGGAAGCGAGCGGAGGGGGACGAGGCCGAAGTCGTGTTCGAATTTTCCGTTCCACCTTAAACGATTTCATGCTCCCCGTCTCCCCGTGCTTTTTTAAGGTGGAACGGGGAATTCGGCGAATAACGCGGCAGGTTCAGCTTCGTGGTAAATGGCGCACACGGACGAGCGAGCTGCTGTCGATGACAGGGGCTTATCTGCTGAAGCCCGCACACTTCACCCGCGTCCGGTACAATATACGAGCGCGCCGCGTGCACTGTACTACAGTTACGAACGCGCACGGCGGAGGCTGCGCGAAGAATCCGCCGTACGATTAACACGGCGTTCAGCGTGCGGTTTTTGGACGCAGCGCGTGAGATGTTTTCGCTGATTGGCGCGCGGCTCTTCGCTGGCCACTAACCCCACCCAGGCAAAGCCAGAGAGACATACGGACATCGACTCCGGTCGGTGTACTGATACGTCGTGACAGAGCTACAGACGGCGTGCAGAGAGCCCCGGCGATCGACTCTGCTCTCCGCGGCCACTTCACGCTCCGTATTGTTGTGGCTTTTAGCGTTCACCTGGGCGCGCGCGTGTGTGTGTGCGTGAGAAAAAAAAACGACACCGCTCCGTGACTTTAAACGCGAGACGGAACTCACTCGAGCTTAAAACCTGACGCTCAAAAAAACAACTCTCTTACCTGGTCCCCGCCTTGTCCACCATCTCCGGAGGCCTTTTTCTTCTACGCTACAATGCAAAAAGCGTCCGTGTGCTTCAATAAAACTGGCTGGCACTTCGAGTAAAGCGTCCCGACCTTCTCGCCGGTCTTTCGAGGCTTTGGCGTCCGGGATATTTGTTCTCTGTGTCTCTGTCCCCTCTCTCTCTCTTACTCTCGCTCTCTCTCTTTCGCAGGGTAGTTTCCCGCAGCCCTGAGACGGAAACCTCTGTCAGTCCGTCTCTGCTGACAGCGTTCAGGGCCCACCCTCTGCTTGCCGACGGACCGCAGCGCTGGCCAATCAGAGAAGCGCGAACGTTTCGCATCATTGTGTCGTCACTCAGGTTGCCCGCCCTGCCGCTGGGATTACCAATTAGAGCTGCCTGTAAAGCAGCGAGTGCAGCGTGCGGTTCAGGGTGCGCTGATAGAAAAGGCTGAATTCAGTGTCCCGTCACTTTTAGCCTTTATTTACTGTGTACCGTCAAAAATGTCACTGTTACGCTTTAGGCAGGTATTAGCTGAGGCGGACTTCTGGAAGTTTTAATAGATGCGCAGTTTTCATTTGTAGCCTTTCCCACGTTGTCTGAAGCCTGGGAATGTTTTGCTGAAGGGAATACTGCCCCTTCCCTTCAGTGCGACCGACACTAATAAAGCACGTGTAATGAGAAACAGATGCCAATTGCTACAAGCAAACTGTATATAAAATGTTAGTATATGGGCAACATTTTGCCATGGATTACAAGGTGAAAATAGACTTAAAGGACGCATTTAATGTGTAAGAAAGTAATTTTCCCCCTTTGCACAGATTCCATTCATATTCTTTCTTAGAATTATGCAATAGGCCTATAAACTTGTCTTGTGACCAATTGACTGCGGACAGTTCAAAACAATGTCTTCCGCCATCTAGTGACTTGATATAGATAATACATTCATATTTTAATAGCCAGATTTTAATAGTTTAATTCTGCACATTTGGCTCACAAGAGGAGTGAAGTTAACAAGCACATTCCAGGGAGCAGATAATTATTTATTATATTTAGCTACACACACACACTACAGAGATACAAATAATTTACAGAAAACAATTCAATCAACAAAATGTTAAACATGTAATTTCCACATATAAATATAGGTTCCATGCAAAATTCCTTCTACCTTCAATTCCTTGCCAGACTCATAGGGACCCCAAGGCCTTTTTTAATTCTTAAAATCTTGGCATTATGACATAAAATTCATCTGCAGGAGCCTCTAATAAACGGCATCTAATCTGGAATGCCTGATTCTAACTTCATGCATGTGAAGGTGTGATGAATGTAAGGGTGTACTTTTTCATGTGACTGGTCTGTTGTTAAATGTAAATGATGATAATGACTACACAATATTTATTTTAAGTTTCAGTTGTTGTAGAATAATCACCTTTACCTTTAGGCATGATGTCAAAGAGGGTAAAATGTTTGCTTGTTTAACGTATTTGATATATGTATATATTGCACAAAAGTCAGATGCTTTTCTGTTTTTGTTCAAAGTGAAATATTTGTATCAGAATGTAGAATATAGATTTCAAAATAGCGTGAGAAGTTGTAATGTGTAACATAAAGGCCACCCAAGGCCTCATGTGAAAACCCAGCTGTGCTGCAACTTCAGTGTTGCAAAGGCGGTCTAGCCAATGGCTAGTCAGTCTTACTGAAATTTGCCTAAAACAGCTCAGAACATGAAATCTAATAACATGCAACTCTTACAAGTGACAGTGGCAGTGAGAGGCTTATTGAAATAACACACTACATAATGTCTGAGGAGGAACCTTGCTTTATGTCATTTTCTGGCATCCAGGTTTACATTTATTTACATTTACATTTATTCATTTGGCTGACGCTTTTATCCAAAGCGACTTCCAAGACGTGGAGCAGAGTAGTGGGACGGTACCTTGCTCAAGGGTACCTCAGTAGAGCCTGAGCTGGGATTTGAACCTGCGACCTTCAGGTCCCCAGCGCAATGTCCTAACAACTAGGCCACCACTGCCCACTAGCTAGTAGCTAGTAGACTCTCCCGGAAATTCTAATTGTTGTTTTGGAGAAAAACCGTAAAGTCTGTACAGGAGAAAATCTGTGATGCTCAATATGCCCGAGAGAGATTTTATATTTTATTAAGAGAGAGTCTGATCTGGATGTAAGATATAGATGCCTACCAGCAAAGCCTGAGGCTAGGTATAGCCTGAAGATCTTCTTGAAGGGTATTTGCTTGGAGAAATTCCTTAACCAGAGCTTTCTCTTTGCAAACTAAAACTTCCACAGTACATCACTGTCTGAGCAAAACATTGGATCTCATTTTTTGTTGTTTCGTACTTGTTTTACATAACAATACCAGCTTAACTTTACACTGTGTCAAGTTTTCTTGATGAATGGACAAGAGTTCAAAACTACCTAGATAAAAACACTTGTTTCGGTTTCCCTCATAAAGCAACCATTGTGGAGGTGGAATTTTCATACATGAAAATGCATCTTCATCAAAATGTTGTTGATTCAGTAGTGCTGAAGGCAGTCAACTTGTTGTGTCATTTGCTTAGAAATCTTCACATGGGTTAGGGTTAGATGTAAAGATTTAAATACTTCTTCTTCTTCTTCTTCTTCTTCTTCTTCTTCTTCTTGTTATTATTATTATTATTATTATTATTATTATTATTATTATTATTCCTGTGCAGTTTTCTGAATGCTTCTTCCCTTGCAGTTTTTGAGATACTGGCATTGTTCCAGCTCTGAAATGGTTATTCTGATCCAGTATAGTGCATACTGCACTAAACTAATAAGTGGTCAGATGCAGAATAAGAGTGGGAGCATTTAGAGCTGTCACCTGTCAATAAAGGAGCTCTTGGTTCAAATATGACCAAAAACAAAAAATGTGGGTGCCCCCTTTGTAAATGTTTGGGTAGCTCTTTTCTGATGGACACACATGCCGTCATCTCTCTTCTCTCTCTGTAACACACACTGTAACACTTCAAATTATATTGAGCAAATGCGTCTCTAGGTTATATTGTGTTCCTCTGAACACAAAGATTTAAGTCTGATGTTGGTAAAAATTAATAGAACTCCAGCACCAAAAAGGATTGTTTTAACGCTACCATAAAATAACCCCTTCTGATTACCTAAAAGTTTCAATAAACGGTTCTTTAAAGTACAATTTTTGTAATTTACATGTCTGAGTGTGAAGAAGCTTTTTAAAGTTGAAAGAACTTTCACATAATGCAAACATTCTATAAGGGTAAATTATCTTTACATCAAGGCTTTCAGAATGCTTACATGGCTCTATTTTGTCCCTACAAATCAAAAGAAAAAATGATTTTTCTATGACATCACTTAAAGAACCTGCCTGGTGCAGACATCCAGAATACCTGTTATATGTATATGGACAAATATGCAAATCACTATAAAGACTGACTGATCTAAAATTGGCGTTTCAGTGGATGTATGTTATTTATTTTAGTTATAAGTAGATTTTTGATATTTGTAACATTTGTGGGGAAAAAAGATTCTGTTATCAAGGATAACAACACAAAAAGCAAACACAATTTCAAACATTTAGTTAGGGCCCTAAAAGGAAGGGAAGTTTTATTTAAAGATGATAATATGTGACCTCAATGTTATGCAAAACAACCTACAGAATATTTAAAGTGAAAATTTGTCATTGTGAACACACCCAAGCACCACAATGAAATGCAACCTCTGCATTTAACCCATCATACATGCACACGTGGAGCAGCAGGCAGCTATAAACAGCGCCCGGGGAGCAGTGTAGTGGGACGGTACCTTGCTCAAGGGTACCTCAGAAGTGCCTGGGTCGGGACTCAAACCTGAGACCTTCAGGTTTCAAAGGCAGTGTCCTAACCACTAAGCCACCATTGCCCTCAAAGGCAGATCTTTTGGTTAACAGCCTAACGCGCTAACCGATTGCGCCACAGAGACTGCATATGAGTACAATGCTGGTATTTCTTATATGCTTATACAGCTGGACTCAAATTGAACCCATAGAACACAAATGCATACGAAATGTGTACATCGTTTTGACCCCCCCATACATAAGGTAAAGTTAAAACACCTGCTTGAAGGCATTAATTGGCTGCAGCAGGTGTGGAAAACTGTGGAAAAAAAATAGACTCTGCAGGAAGATCTCTGGTACCAAAGTTGGTGACCATTTCTCTGGTGGTCATGAACCCCCAATCATGTATTATTCTGTATCAAGAACAATAAATTAAAAGCAAGCAGATGTCAATCATTCACTAGGTTACTTTAGAAGGATAAAGCCTTATCTCTCCTTCTTGGTCTATCTATTCCTCCCATTATGAGCAATTAGGTATGTGTTATATAAAGGCATGCTAACTCACTTAAGGCAAGATCCTACAGAGATAATACAACTGACGTTCAGGTCTCCTTAGACTCCCGCCGTGAGTCCTTAAGCCATTCTATTTAAACCTCCTTTAAATCTTCAGGAAAAAAAAACAAACACCCAAACTCAAACAGGAGCCAGACAACAGGAAGACAAAAGTAAGGACTAAAAGAGGATGGAGATAATCTAATCAGCCTATACAATAGGCTTTAGCAGTGTAATTAGATTAAATGCTTCTGCATCACCCTGGCCGTGAACCCCTGACATCACTGGAGCAGACATACTATTAGCTAAATATGCCAATGATGCTTACAAAAGCCTGGTCACCGCCCCCTACTGAGTGTAATAGTAGTGGTTGAAGGAGGCCCGCTGCTATAACAAGAGCTAAAGAAATCTGTGGCAGTATGTTTACATTTTACCATTTTACACCAGACAGGCTGTTACTTCGAACATTGTCCTGAATATGAACACTACAGTTGGCTCTTTATTCAGTCAAAACAGATTATGGGACAAATCATTCAGAAAATTATTGCTTTTCATATA
>JBBPDA010000013.1:11059386-11069920 GCA_037974385.1 Arnoldichthys spilopterus | reverse complement strand
TGGAATGTGGAACCTGTCTTATTTTATAGTGTCATCATGAAGTGAAGTGAAAGTGACTGTCATTGTGAACACACTCATTCACACACAATGTGCACAACAAAATGTGACCTCTGCATTTAAACCCATCAAACGTGCACACTTGAAGCAGTATTAAAGTATTAAATGTGCCTGGGGGAGCAGTGGTAGTGCAGCAGGGTGGTACCCTGCTCAAGGGACTTGAACCTGTGACCTTCTGTTCACAAGGGCAATGTACCAACCTCTAGGCCCTTACTAGTTATGTTTGTGTGTGTGTGTGTGTGTATGCTACATATAAATGACCTAGTTTAGTTTATTGGAGGTTTATTGTTGTTGTTTTTCTTTATTCCATTAATATTTAATGTGTACTCTCCTTCTTGCTGTAACACCCAAATTTCCCTCAGGGGATAAAAAACACGTTATCTTAAATCTTATCTTCAAACTTTTTAACACACCTTGACAAATGGCATCTTTTATTGGTTTACCACATGATAAAAGTTACTTCTTCTACAGATAATATAAAATAACCTTAAATATGGCATTGTTCTGCACACCTTACAGCAGAGCTTCAGAGTTTTGAAAAGCAGAAAAAAATTGCAGACATTATTTCAAATGTGCCTTTACTTTTACATGGACCACAGTTTTCTCTATTTTTGTCCCTGCACATTAAAATACAGCAAATCAATGGTAACTGCATATAAAAATGTGTGTTCTCTGTAGAGGATTTGCACAACTTTACTTCAGAAAGCCAGCTAAACATCTGAATTGCTCGGAGGCCTTGGACATCACAGTAAAATGTATAGTAGTGTTGTGAAATTGTATGAGCTTCTATGTATCTTCAATACATCCAGTTATTACATAATGCATTCATAATATGTTCAACAATAATGCAAATAATGTTCTCAGTTTATTACTTATCATATTGCCTGATTTATAATAGAAATTAAAACAGGGCACAGTTTTAACAGTGACGACAGACTGAAAATGTCACTTCTTCTGTACCTCAAATTCGAGAGCCTTGGAGGAAAACATGTCATGTCAAAATTTGTCATTGTGAACACACTCAAGCACCACAAAGGAATGTGACCTCTACATTTAACCCATCACACATGCACAAGCAGGCAGCTATTATCAGCAGCAGCCGGGGAGCAGTGTAGCGGGACAGTATCTTGCTCAAGGGTACCTCAGCAGTGCCCGGGCCGGGACTTGAACCTGCAACCTTCAGGTCCCACAGGCAGCGCCCTAACAACTAGGCCACCACTGCCCAAGCGTGTAACATTTCAAGCCTAACATATCAGTTCATGAGTACATGAAATATTGTACTATTATAACGCTGAAAGCTTTTAATAGATCAGCCCTTAGGAACCACCAGAGTTCACATTTTAGCTCCATGCATTTACATTCTGAGTTAGGTTGAAGCAACATCTTGGGGTCCACCTGTTTGGATCTGAAGACTCCTTTGAAGACCACCACTACAATAAGAATGAGAGCATCAGGGTACTATAAGGACCAACTTAAGTCACTGATGCTGTACTGAAAAATTTATAGAATGCAGACACCACTCATTTTTAGTGAATTGTGTGACTTGTTTCACTCCCATCCTGCCCGGACAATGATTTATGGAAGGTTTGTTATCTGAGACCATGCTTCGGTTGAGCTGGTGCGAGTAAAAGGCAAGAAAAAATAAAATTACACGATTACAAAAATTTAATCCATTTAATTTCAAATGTAGCATCCTAAACATATAAAAAAGAAAATCTTAAGATACAGATAAGTACAGATTTATCGTCAACAGTTGCACTTTCTCTCATCTTCGGTTCACACGGAACGTGAGGCTCACACAACAGTTAATATTAAAAATGCACTTAGCTTGAAACATGCTAAAGAAAATCTTCCACATAGCTGTCGCCATCTCCTGCGCTCAAAGCCCAAGAGGGTTTCGGGGATGAGTAACCATTTCACGTAGTGCATTTAACTACATAAACTACGTACCAAATATTTCCCAGCATGCACCACAGCAGCAGTGTGCTGGCAGAAGTCGTCCCTCTTGTACTGACCTGAGAACTGTTTCACAGTTTCTCTCTGAATGATTACGTTCAGGACTGGAGAAAGGAAAGGCAGGTCCCAGGTCAGTACATGGGAGGACCTTCGGGGACCGAAATCCCCATCACTTGCCCTAATACAGGTGCAGCGTGGAGGCTCCAATGACACCTTGATACACACAACACTGAGCAGAGTAGCAAAAATCAAACTCTAGTCAATAATATACTGAGTTACATACAAGTTTAGACAACCCATAAAAAATGAAAACAAACAAACAAAATCATAACGTGTTTATATATGGCAGTGCTACCACTTGTGTAAATGATCTGATATAGTCAATGAATGAAAGCAAATGGTAGTCAGGAAGACACTGGGCTGTCAAGATGATATACACACACACGCACACATACACGCACGCAGGCACACACACACACACACGCATACACACAAGTGCGCTCTAACCTGGAGGTAGGAAACTGCTTCTGTTCTCCCTCACAGTAACTGTCCTTCCCTCTCAAACATCACAAACTGTTTCGTGATCATCGAAAATAATAAGTGATGCACCAAAGACCAACAGTGTATTCCTACTGCACTTCATCCAGACAGAAAATTCAATAATAATAACAATAATAATAGCAATAATAATAATAGGAGTAATAATAATAATCATAATGATAATAATAATTCTAGCTTAGACACTACAAAACATGAAGTCTATTCATCATCCTCGTCCTCATCATCGTCCTCATCGTCATCCTCTTCCTCATCATCTTCATCATCTTCGTCATCCATGCTGCTCTTCATCATGGGTTTAGGGGCCATTCCCATCATGCCCATGCCCATACCTGCACCCATATTCGCCCCCATACTCATGCCCATGCCACCAACCTTGCCCTTTGACTTGTAATCAGCAATGTCCTGCAAAGGAAAGGAAGAATTATGTTACTTAACTTACATTTATTCAAATTATTTAATTTAAAGTTGACTCCTCTCTTTGTTAAAGGAATACTGTAGCAACTTGATCGCTAGCTACTTCATCTGCAGCGTACGGCTGATTATTAAGGCAATTATTTTGACATGTAGGTTTAAATGCTGAAGTGTTTCTTTAAGAAACGTATACAGTGCAGTGATATACGTGTCTCTTATCATGACAAGGATTTGCTATTGAGACAAAACCTTACATATCAATTTTTACTGCAATAAAAAAATTGACATTGTTTGAAAAGGCCAATCATGATGATAAAATCAGAAATCCAAAATTATGTAGAATAAAACAAGTTTGTCGTTAACGTCTATGGGAAGTATAAGAATGTTTTTCCGTTTCTTTAGTCTTTAGAAGTGGAAAAACAAAGTTTTGATGATAGGTAATGCATCATACTACATCCAACTGAACCCACTTACATTTACAATTATTCATTTGGCTGACGCTTTTATCCAAAGCGACTTCCAAGACCTGGAGCAGAGTAGTGGGACGGTACCTTGCTCAAGAGTACCTCAGTGGTGCCGGGGCCGGGACTTGAACCTGCGACCTTCAGGTCCCAAGCACAATGTCCTAACCACTAGGCCTCCACTGCCAACACTTACTGCACTAAATTTTTAATTTTCAAATCTTTGAAAGATTACTGAAAGACCCCAGGATGGTTCACATTTAGTCTCTATTCCTATGTGTTTGGAGTTAAGATAAAAAAATGGCCAGACCGTGGGAACAAGTTGAGATACATAGTGGTTTCTAGCTTAGGTACTTGAATACTTGCTGCCCCACAAACTACTGATCCAACTAACTGCCTAATAAAATGAGCTGGCCTGAGATGCTGTGGGTGTGTTTGAGCAGAGAAAAAATTAAGGACAGAGGCGTTCCAGCACCAGAACTGAAAACCGTTAAAACATAAAACAAAGCCTAATCATGGACTACATAGCACTGTAGAATCTCCACTAAATGGAAAGTGAAAAAGCTTAAATTAACCCATAATATCGGCCCATCATAAAACATTAAAGACATATTGATTAGCATGTGTTAACTTCAGTCAGTGATCAATGTTAGAAAAGTGCATTGCACCTGTACATGGCTATTAAATATTACCTGCTGGTACTTGTCCTTTAATTTGTTTGATTTCATCACATAAGGCTGTTTATGGGCATCTGTAAGGTTATTCCACATCTCCCCAAGTTTCTTGGCCACTTCTCCAATGCCCAAATGAGGATATTGGGCCTTGATTTTGGGACGATGCTCGGAGCAGAAGATGAAGAAACCAGAACTACGGAAGGCAAAACACAGATTTAATACTATTTGAAACATGGCAATGCTTTATTTAATCCCCTCATAACTAAGCTTATTATTCAGTTATTAATCTTAATTATACACAGTAAGTGAAAGAAATCAGTCAGTAACTACTGTGAAACTGTTATGACGTTATAAGTGTGAGAAGCTAAAGTGTGAGCCCACATACAAGTTCTTGGGAGTTTAAGGGCATTAAAATGACACTCGTGTAGCACTTATCTAATAGATAATATAGGTTACTGGGTATTTTGCGAATGGTAATTAGCTTTACTCACGGTGGTCTCTTGGGTGCATTGGGGTCCTTCTTCTTGCCTCTCTTGCCAGTGTAGTGCATCATTTCTTGATCATAACGCAGTTTGTCCTGCTTGGCCATGTCCTCAAACCGGGATTTCTCTTTTCCTGACATTGCCTACAGAAAGAAAAGCCAAAGTAGAAATAGAAAAGACAAATGTACAGCAAAATCTACAAAGTTGGTGGTAACATAGTTATTCAGTCAACCACTTCAGTAATACTGCAAAAGCAGTGTAAATGAAACTGAACTTACCTTCCACCGCATAGAGCACTTTTTGGAGAATTCAGCAAAGTTGACTGGAATCTCGGGAGTCTTCAGCTTGTGCTCCTCACGACACGTCTGAACAAAGTACGCGTAAGCGGACATCTTGCCCTTGGGCTTCCTTGGGTCCCCTTTAGCCATCCTGGTCAGAAAAGGGGTGCTGGTGTCTAAAAGTGTTCTCTGTAGAGTTAATCTGGAAAAAAGAATAGAATAATGTAGACAGTGTATATATATATATATATATATGTATGTATATGTATAAGTATAAATAGTGGCTTCATTCAAACATGAATGGAAACAAACCAAAACACTTCATCTCTGTGGGTTTAAAGCAGAAGAAATACTGAGCAGAAATAAG
This sequence comes from Arnoldichthys spilopterus, assembly GCA_037974385.1. NCBI lineage: Eukaryota > Metazoa > Chordata > Actinopteri > Characiformes > Lepidarchidae > Arnoldichthys > Arnoldichthys spilopterus. The sequence goes on along the minus strand of JBBPDA010000013.1, from coordinate 11,064,673 downwards.
AAAGCAGAGCCCATTAAAATTCTGTGTTGAGGTGATGCTTGTCATTTTGCAGAAGGCTGGACCAGCAGACCCTCCCTTACTGTGTGGGGGATGTGAACTGATTATTAATGAGACTGATTGTGGCTGTGTCCTATATTATATATTATTTATTAATATCTTTTTTTGTAGGGAACATATTAATTATGTTGTTTTTATGTGTACTTGTGTATTCTACTATTATAAATTTACATATGCAAATATAAATATAATCTTAACTGGAAAAAATCTATTTTGTTATTGTTTTGGTATATTCATGTGTTGTTTATCATTAGTGATGTTTTCCCTAAAGTTAGTGTAATATTGCACTATGGCTGTAGGACTCTGGGCTAATTGTGCCCTCAGGATAAAATCTATTAAAATCTGGACGTATTTTGCATCCCCGCCATGTTCTTTGGTCACCACCGCCCCAAAAAAAAAACCTCATTTTCTTTGTGCTGATTTTTCTTCATTAGTGCAACTTTAACTCGCTTTATTGGGCCCGTCGCACTTCGGGCGCTAAACGCGCGTGCGACTGATGCTTTGAGCCAACGGAGCAACAGAAAGGTCATCAACACGAATTATTCATCTTCCATTTTGTGAAATGCGTCCTCATGAGAAAGAATGATCTTTATTTTCGCCCGCCTTTCACTCGGTTTGCGTAGTTTCTCGCTGCGGCCCTCAGTTTTCCGGTGTAAAACTCCGTCAGAAACCTTTCGCTCCCGCTGCTGATATATAGCAGTATTCGTAAGCGGCTGGCTCGGACAGAGCAGAGCGGCTTGCTGTTTTTCCTCCCCATTCATTAAAATGGCTTCTGTAGGGGGAGCAGGAAGGCTGGGGCTGACTAACAAAGCCACGCACACCCCCCTTGTGTTTCAAGGACGATTCCAGCAAGCCTCGAGGGCTTGGTGTGAGAAAAACAAGCTTATTCACTCAAACAAATGCTGTATATTCGGTTCCCGAAACGTTTATACGCTGTCATCCCGGATTTTAAGCGTATTTAGCTGTTTTCTAAAGTTGGAGCCCTAGCTGTCGCTTGGTGCATTGCCGCCTCTAACAAAGACTGTGCGCCAGCCATTTCCAACGCGAGTCTCTCTATCAAACCTGTCAAGTTCAAAAAGCTAGTAAAGCACCGTAAATTGTCTTAATTCTAACATGGGGATGTAGAGATAGTCAATTTGAGGCGAAAACGAAAAGAATCCACATTTTCGACCACTAAATAATGATTTCTGATTCAAAATCTCGAGTCGTTCCTGCGTGTAGGAATAGCTTCTTGTCAGTGGTTTAAATCGCCAGCCATTTTAATACAGGGCAAGCGTGAGCATTTGAGTACGATGCCGATAGAATACAAAAGCGTGCTTCTGTCTTCTCTACGCTGTTTTAATTTAGATGACTGTAAAGAGAGTGTAGACAGAAGTCGAAAACGAATAATTTCCGACATAAAACATGTAGTTACTGAAAGATGCCATCAAAATCGGTTTGCGCTGGAAGACGGGCAGAGTGATTCGGAGCCAGGACACAGCCAGCCATATTCAGCGTGGGGAATCCGGACAAAAACACACGAAATAACTTTATCACTGTAATATTGGGGATAACAGATACCATACGTGTAGAAAGCAGTGCACAGTTTTGTTTTGCCGTTTTGCACGATCGATAACACTGTAAAATTCCAATTTCTGATTATTATACATCTACGCACATAACTGGGAATAGCAAGACGCTGCATTGACGATATTCCTAGAAAACTGTATTTGCATATTAAACACATACGCAAACATAGATTGGCTAATTCTATAACTCATTATTGTATAAAAATAAAAAAATCTATAGCAGTAGATAATAACTATACAGTCTCTTGCTGTAAAAATGTACACAATGTTTGAAAATACGTAAACACGTAATCAGTGTGTCAGTGTACGCTCATAAAGCGTAGGGCATTGGCTCGTACCTGCGTTGTTGAGTTGCCTGAAGTCTGTGCTCTGTCCTTCCTTCTCTCTGCTCTTATAAGCCAGGCGCAGCCTCACCAGCTCCATCCGAGACCGGCCTGATTGGTTAGTGGCCTCGTCCGTTCAAAACAACCTCCATTGCCGCTGATTGGTTCACAGCTTACACACATCCAGCGATTCTGCACGCTGATTGGTCTTGGCGTGCGCTTCTTACGAAGTATGGCTGGAAAACTCCCACAGAAATAAACACAAAGTTGGGGAGTCTGGCAGCATTCATCGCACATGAGCTTTTTTGTTTGTTTTTAACATTGAGCTCTTCGTCGTTGGATGCGAGCGCGTTTCTGTTATCACGGCGCTGGGTGATATTACACTGCTGCCAGTGCTTGTGGGTTGCACGTACTGATCAGCTGGAGTGTGTTTGCAGGTGCGAAAGGCCTATTCAACATCAAACGACTTGCAAATTCGATGTTAAGGGCAAATGCGTTTAGGGATGCACCTGTCTGTGGCCTGCTAAACTACATAAGCTTAAAGAGAACATATCTCTGCATTATACATCCTTTGACACATGTCCTGTATGAAAATGTAAAAACACTGCACTATGTTTATTACAATCTCCATCAATAGTATTAAAGCAGATAACAGACAATACATTGATAATACATCTCAGTATATAGTAGTGCTTGAAAGTTTGTGAACCTTTTAGAATTTTCTTTAACCATCATCATATTTAAGTCCTAAAACAAATAAAGAGAATCTGAAATATGTAAACCTTTGCTTTCAGTATTTGGTGTTACACCTTTGTGCAGCAATAACTGCAGCTAAACATTTCCAGTGATTGCTGATCAGTCCTGCATGTCGGCTTGGATGAATTTGACCCTTTTCCTTTATACAGAACAGCTTCAGCTCTTGGATGTTGGTGGGTTTCCTCACATTAACTGCTGCTTCAGGTCTTTCCACAACATTTCTATTGTGTTAATTTCATGACTCTGACTTGCCCATTGCAAAACATTATTCTTTTTTAATCATTCTTTGGTAAAAACAAACTAGTGTGTAATGCTATTGTCTTGCTACATTACTCACTTTCTCTTGAAATTCAGTTCATAGACAGATGTTCTGACATTTTCCTCAATCTGTAAACAATCTGTCTGACTGTGTATCAAAAGAGTCCAGGATCTTTAGAGATGTTTTTTTTTTTTTTTTTTTTTTTACTTTTTCAGCCTGATGAGCATCAATAACACTTTTCAGAGGCCGTCAGAAATATCCTTTGTATGTGCCCTGATATGTTTAAACAAACGTGTTTTGAAGATTAGACTTTAAACAGGTTTGGTTCAAGATTGCTACTCCATTGCATGGATTAAAAGGAAGGTGACTTTTGCACAGTACTGTATTTTTTTTAATATATTACATTTTTCTAAGCGGTGTCTGAAAACAGCTGAAAGTGAAATTAGGATATTTTTAATTGGGCAAAAATGTACATACATACCATTAGACATAATTTTTAGACTTAACTTTCCAAAGATGGTTTGAATTGCAATATTCCCGAATATTCTTCAACATCACCTACCTCTTTTCTTTGTCTGAAGTGTGTGCGTGTGTAGACTGGCACATTTTGAAAGTCTCAAAGTGCAGCACCCTCTGTCATCAACCAGAATATACAAAATATCTACAGATCCTTGCCCTGTATTGGGCATTTGATGATTTATGGCATATATTTTGAGAGTAGGGTGGATTTGTCAAATGTCTGCTGTAACAATTTGGTTGCTGTTTACCTAACTCTATATATTTAATGTATGTTTAGTCAGTTCTGAAGAGTATAGCTGCCACTAGGTGCCAACCTAGGATCACTTACTCTCTCCACAGCCTTATTAGATGCTCTACATTTTTCCTTGTTCAAGTTAACTTGTCATACCCTTGTAAGGAGTATAAGGTGTGTATTCATGCCTTTGAATAGTGATCTGCAAAGATGTCATCAGGCATATTGGTGACCGTGTTGCATTTCAGTATATGTCTGGAAAATAAGGAAAGCTTATGCTAGTCACACTTTTTATAGGACATATTTATTGGTCCATATATACAAATAAACAGGTTATACAAAACATGTAGAACACTCATATACAATTTGTGTATCTAAACAACTAGGGCCATATGCCCCCTTCTAAATGTCTCTTTAATATTAGCTGAGTCACTGAGGTCACTGCTGCAACTGTATTTATGTGTTAAGATGAGCCAGAGAGGCTCAGGATTGGCCCAAGGCAATAACCCTCTCTGATGGGTAGAGGAGTATGAGGAGGCTGGAGAACAGACAACTCATGCTCTTGACAGTGATGCATTCATCACAGCCATTACATTTATTTTTATTGAAAAAGACGTCTAAAATTAAAGACCAAGAAGCCTCAGAAGTCCTAGACCATGACCAAGCACATGGCTGTATGCTGCAGTATCAGAATCAATAAAATTACAGTGGTTGATTCTTACTCTTAATATGTTTTTTAGCAATTTTCCAGTTTCTCTTATTTTGTGATTCAATGTGATTCTCTTTTCAGTGTTGTAGATCTATTGTCAGTTTAGACGGGTACATGTATCCTTGTTTGTAGACACCTGCTCATCCTGCTCAATGTTTCTTCAAGTCAAGTGTCCCTTTGCTGCAGCCACAGCTTCTATCCAGGAGTTCTCAAATCTGGACCTTGAATCCAGATTCCACTCCTGTAGTTGACTGAACTGTTGATATAATTGACTGGTCACCTAATGTCATTTCTACTGATGATTACAAAGTCCAGGAGCGGAATCTGGATTCAAGGTCCAGATTTGAGAACCCCTGCTATTTTTTTGGGAAGACTTTACACTGGTTGCTGGAACGTTGGTGTGAGGATTTGATTGCATTCATCTAAAAGAGCTTTAGTGAGCTTAGGAACCAATGTTGGATGATTCGCTCAGGATCATAAACACCACTCCAACTCACCCCAAAGGTATTCTCCATCCCTAAAAAGAACACAGTTCCACTGCTCCAGAGCCTGGGGGACTTTAAACCCTCTAGTCAAAGCTTGGTGTCTGCCATGGTTGTCATGTGCAGCTGCTCCCAAGTGTTGCGATCTACTGGGAATGATTTTCTATTGAGATTATATACAAGCTGTGTGTGCAATTGCAGTGTCAGGAATGGGTCCACCTTAAAGTAGAAGAATACACTAGGTAGAAAGCATGTCGGGACGGTATGGAAAACGCAAATAAGAAAAAAAAATGAAGATTTCTAATTTTACTTTGACTTGTATTTCATTGCAGACAATATGAACACAAAATATGTCATGTTTTGTCTGGTCGACTTCATTTCA
>JBBPDA010000013.1:11037944-11059286 GCA_037974385.1 Arnoldichthys spilopterus | reverse complement strand
AAATTTCATAGAATTTTTATTTATTATTACTTTTGTCAGATTAAAGTTATTTCTGTGACCATTGTGAGTTTTTCTTTAATTGACTGAAGGGTACCAACAATTTTGTCCACGTGTGTAGATTGTGCAAATGGAGGAAAGTCAAGACCATTATTAACCTCCATCGGGAATGGTCAATCAACAAAGCCTGTTTTGCTGCATCCAAGCAATTAATGGAACCTTACTTCTGAATTATACCAGTTATTTTAAAGGAAAATGTTGGCACATCTGCCCATCAAATGTATCTGAAGAGAAAGTGTGTCAAGCAGCAAGACAATGACCCTAAGCCACAGAATGCTTAAAGAAGAATAATTTTAATGTGCTGTCCAAATTGGAATGGCCAACTCAAAGTCCTGACATTAACTACGGTGCAACTAAGGTGAGCAGTTCTTGTGAGGAAATTCACCAACATCCCAGAGTTGAAGGTCTTTTGTGAAGGAATGGACTACAATTTGTCCAAACTGACGTGCAGAACTGCTCAACACGTTTAGTTCCAGTCATTGCTGCACAAGAGGTGCATATTAATTACTAAAAGCAAAGATTCACATACTTTTGCCACTCACAGATCTGTAATATTGGACCATGTTTCTCCATAAATAAGTGGCTGAATTTTTTGTTATATTGTTCAATTGGGTTCTCTTAATCTTCTTTTATGAATTTGAAAATCTGTAGAGCTGTGTGTAATGGTATTAAAAGACAGGACAATAGCCTGTGAACATTTTACATGTTACAGGAATGGCTTTTCCTGTTATTGTTGCTATTGTAGTTGTCTTCATCATTAAAGCCAGTTTTGTTTCTTGTCATCTTTTAGGAGTGTTGTATACAAACACATCATTTAAAAAGTTTTTAAAGATCCTGATTAAAGGCTATAAATTAAATTAATCAGATTAAAGACCTGATTTATGCTTTTTTTGAGCATGTTGTGTTGAGAGTGCCTTGTTTTCAATCCTTTCAATATTTTTTTTTCTTTAATCTTACTTGAGTCAGCTCTGAAGCAGTGTGCGTGTGTCCCTAACCTTACTAACATACTAGCCTTTACTGACAGAGGAGACCCGCTCTGATTTCTTTGGGCCCACCGTGCGGCCAGCTTTGTTGCCCCGCACGACCGCCAGACCCCTCCGAACATCTGTCCCCCCTCGCAAGGTCCAAGCTGGTGTGTACTGTGTTTCTAACTCCCTAAGTGGAGCCACTCACAGTCCCTGACTTTGTCTGTGTCCATATGGTTCAAAGCAATTGAAGGACAAAGGTGCCCTTAAAGTAACTGGAATAATCCTTTGCTTTATTATGGTACTTTACAAAGCTGGCACCTTTCTCTTTTACGCTTTGAATGTATTGTGCAGAGAGAGTTTAAATGTTTTAATGTGAATTCTCATTTCCTCATAGTGTGTGTGCATGTTTGTCTGTTTAGTGCACTTAAATGTCCCATGTCATAGAAAAAACAAGGTTCACCCTTTTCTGATTTAATTCTAAAATGAATAGATTAGAATTTTATGTTTGTGTCTGTATATATATATATACATATATGCACACACACAACTGTTTTTATTTTACTGACATCTGGTGTTGGCCAGGGGAGGATGGGTTCCCCTATTGAGTCTTAGCTCCTTCCCTCTGTTGCCTTGGCTTGCTCATTAAGGGCTCGGACCCGGACTTTGTAAAGCAGCTTTGTGACAACTGTTGTACAATAGACAATCTGTTGTAAAAAGCTCTTTATAAATAAAATTGAATTGAGCAAATACACACACACACACACACACACACACATATATATATATATACGTATGTGAGAGAAAGATAGTTAGCCAACAATATTCTTGTCATCTGTCTATATCGGTTCTTTCAGCCCAGGCTTTTGAATGAAAGACAATACAGTCTTAAAAGCACAGTAACAAGATGCACCTGTTGCACTGTAAGAGGTTGGAAATTGGTTGAGAATATGACTTTTTGGTACATAAGCTCACACATCATAAGTGTACCTCTGAAAAATACAAGAGAAATGTTGAATATGGGCTCTTAGTAATAACATATTGCCTGATTAAAAAGAACCCTCCTTTACTTGCAGAATGCAGAGCTCACATCATGTGCTGTCATTTTCACTGTCATCATTAAACATTTTTGTCCTCATTCTAAATGTTTTATAGTACACTGCAGTCCTGCACAGCAGATGCACAGCAGCAAATACATATGTTGTCTGAGCCATTTATTGCCAAATAGTAAACTGTGATCCATAATGTGTGTGATGGAGCTTTTTATTACTCTATTTGCTAATTATAACTAGGTTTTGTTAGTGTTGTCAAGGCCTGATTAATACTAGAACAGTGATAGGTTGTTGTATACTGGCTACAGACTTATTAGTGTGGGAAAAGCAACATAATATACACAGAAAATAATATTTACAATATTTACCTTCTTGATTTAGATGATTTCGACCTTAGTGATGCTTTGGACCCGAGCAATGACATCGGAGGTAAAGGGAAAGACACTGGCAAAGGAGGTGAGTGTTAACATGATTGTTAGCGATGCTATTTGAAATAATGTGTAGCTCAGTTTAATATGGAACTTTTGCATTTGTATTGCTAGTTTGTGTTGCGAAGTGTTTATATGTTCTATTATTTGTGCTTTTTTCATGATCAAATCTATTTGGCTATGCTGTTTATATTATACACCAATCAGCCAAAACGTTAAAACCAGCTGCCCAATACGGAGTAGTTCCCCTCATGCTGCTGAAACAGCTCTAACTGTGGTGCACTGTGTGTTCTGACACCTATCAAAATACACAACAATATACGACATTCATTTTTTAAACCACAGTAACTCTTCTGTGGTATCAGACCAGACAGACTAGCCTTCACTCCCTACATCAGTGAGCCTTGGGTGCCCATGACTAGCTAATTTATCAGCTGTCCTTCCTAGGACCACTTTGGGTAGGTACTGACTAATGCATACCTGGAACACTCCACAGACTCCTGCTGTTTTGGAGATGGTCTAACTCTGTCGCCTAGCAATCACAATACGTCCCTTGTCAAAGTGGCTCAGATCCTCACTCTTACCCGTTTTTCCTGCTTCCAGTATGTCAACTTCAAGTACTGACTGTTCCTTACCTTCCTAATGTTATGGCTGTTTGATGTATATTATAGATGGAACTAAATAGTCAGTCTTAAGATCATAATATGTACACGAAGTGTATAATCTGAGCAGAATAACTGATTCTAAATGGACAAATATTGCTTTTATGAGTGCAATGGAAATGTAGTACATTAAGCATTTAAACATTTAGTTTAATGGAAGCACGCACACGTTCTTCAGGGACTGGTAAGGTTCAAGTGCAGAACCTACAAAGATGAAGGATAAAAACAGTACAATATATATAAACAAAGCTCTAATCACTTTTTCTTCACGTATCTCAGACAAAATGATATTGAGTGCCCGTGCACACACCTGTCAGCCCGTCTTGGAAAAAAAAAAGAAAGAAATAAATTCAATCAATTAAAGAAAATGAAACATTCCAGCTATTGTGAGATGAACCAGGAGAAATTTCATTTGGTATTTTCACATCTGGCAAAAAAGTAAACCGGTTCAGGGGCAGTGCAGTGTCACTGACAATAAATGTTGGTTAGGTCAGAAAATGACACGGTACCCAAACTGAAAAGTAAATGGTCGGACATTGCGTTTGATGTTCGAAGGAGAATGGTTGCCCAATGGCGGACTGCCTCATTGACCACCAGATACAGGACACCGCTTGAGCAGTGAGTTTTCTCAAGTTTCTCACAGGAGAAATTCTAATATCTGGCATTTTGGATTTGGCTGCTGACATATTTTATAGCATATAGAGCACCTACAAAAAATACAGTACTCTGAACAAAAGGCAGAGGGCGCACGCAGGGTCAGCAATTCTGTTGATCTCTTTCGTCTCACAGGGCTCTTTGATATCGAGGAAATTACTTCATTTGGAGAGGGGAAAGATGATGCTGAGCCCAGTGTGTCTGGTGTATCCACAGCAACTGGCTGTGAACATGCATCCCCTGAGTCCTGTGCTTCAGTCGCAGAGGGACAGCAGTATGAACATCCAGAAAACCTTGTAGATGCAGCCATAGGCATAAGAAATGAACTGAAAAAAATAAGCGATGTTCTGTGTAACATTAGCCTTACACTTCAAGAACTGGTCAAAAAATGAGCACCATTTTATAAGGTCTTTAACTGCTTGCTCTTACATTGAAGCAGAGTGGTAATGCTGCTTCATTTGCACATGTTGGGGGTCCAGGGTCAGAATTAGGGCTGTGTGTTGGTAGCAGCTACACAATACAATATGCATGAAGATAAAATATGCATGACAATATAAACAACATAAGACAATATAAGACAATATGACCGCTTTTCCTCTATTAGAGCACAGATTTGTCATTTGTTTATATGTTCTAAATATCACATTCTCAGACTTGCTGTATCAGATTTTCACTACATGATTATCATGGGCAGAAGAATTCAGGACGATTATATCCACTGTATTCTTTCCACTGTAGCACAGTGTCAAACCTGTGTGATTTGGAACATTCGAACATGTTCAAACTCTTCAAGTAGCAAAGTTACTGGAGATTCAGGATTACAGCCGATACACCATTGTCTTTAGACTCTGAGCTTTTATTTACACTGTTTTACATTTGACACTCGGTCCATAATTAAATCACATACAAAAACGGCAGACATGCAGATACACGCCAGAGCATAACACATGCAATGAAACACTGCATACATGCTGTTTCTCCTGCAACTCTGTAACAGATTCAGACACAAAATGCCTCAAAGCAGTACGGCTAAAAGAGCTGGTGTTAGGCTAATCAACATTTCAGTCATCTCTGGTGGAGGATAAATAATAATCTAAATCATATAAATCATAAATGTGTGATAATGCTGAAATAAAACATTGCGATTTTTATAAACACTTTGGAATCTTTTATAGTTAGAGCAGTTGGCCTTAAACTGAGCCACATGGGTGAATTCTGGAATTTTGATGTGGAAAACTTGAGCAGCAACGGGAATAACTGCTTAAAATAAGATTGAGGGTCCCCAAGCCCCAACACCGTTAGCTGACCTGAATTCCTGGATCTGCCTCAGCTCCAACTCTGCCTAACAGATCACCAGGAGAGAAAATACAACCAGGAGCAATACCACTACCTACTATATTGGTGTGTGAGCCACATAGTTGTGGGCAGTGGTGGCCTAGTGGTTAGGACGCTACCTTTGAGACCTGAAGGTCGCAGGGTCGAGTCCCGGCCCGAGCACTACTGAGGTACCCTTGAGCAAGGTACCGTCCCACTACACTGCTCTTGGGCACTGTTGATAGCTGCTCGCTGCACCACATGTGCACGTGTGATGGGTTAAATGCAGAGGTCACATTTCGTTGTGGCGCTTGACTGTGTTCACAATGACAAATATTCTGCACCAGTAACTATGAAGTGAAAGTGACTATCATTTGTGTAATTACAACATGATCGGTATTTCATTTTTAAATATCATTTTGATATTTTATATATTAATACTGATATGTTGCGATTACCCATGCAGACATTAAGCTGCATAATAGTCAAGGATATGTCAAGTCAAGTCAAATGGGGTTTGATCCCCAGACTCTGTTACTGAAGTGCCCTTGAACAAGGCACCTAACCCCCAACTGCTCCCCGTTCACCTTGTCTGTGTGGCTGCCCACTGTTCCAGGTGTGTTTGTGGAAGTGCTCACTACACTGTATTGGTAAAATGCAGAGAACAATTTCCCCTAGGGGAATAATGGACTATACTGGAATGCCTGTGGCACGCTCTGATTCTGGCTCGTACATGAGGGAGTAGGGAAATTGCACCTTTTTTTTGTCAGCTTCATTTTTTTATTAATTACTATGTAAAAGGGAATTATTAGATCATAATCACAAAATTATTTAAATGAGGCCCCTGCGGTCACAGAATTACCAAAATGTGGATAGATGGACAGGGAGTGGGTTTGCTTGATAGCTATCTAGCTAATAGTAATGTCCAGTTCATTTGAATCAGTTTTGTGTATATATGCAACACTCACATCTGTTTCATAGCTAGAAGACAAATAATAATATTTTGTTTTAACCTCATGCAATAACACAAAATATTACTTTTGTAACTTCTGTATCAGTAATTTTCTACTTATTTTACTTTCTAATGTATGTATTTGCTTTTACACATACATTTAATAAAGTCATATGTAAAAAAGCGACTTAAGAGGTCATTTTTTCCTTTCTGTAACTGGTAGCTTCCTCTTTTTTTAATGTTTCTGCTGCTTGCCCCTTGTCCTTCTGTCAGATGGCCAATTCTGTTCATCTGTGCCAATAATGAAGGTTCTTCTTGTACTTCTGTGTAATTTGCAATATTATGGTACTTCATATGTTTACATTTTGTGGCAACTATAGTCTAAACACAGATGTATGAAGCTTGCAACAGGAGTATTTATTTGTTTTAGGTTACATCTTTTATTTAAGGTTTAAAGTGACTCATTTAGTACAGATATTAAGTAAAAGACTGGAGACGCCTTTTAACTAGTTAGCAATCCGCTGAAGTGAACAGCCTTCTTTAATCAGGGCAGAATACATTCCAAGCAAAGAGAAGGTAGAATATAGACCAGTTAAAGCAGCGGTTCCTAAACTTTTTCCCCTTTTGTAGAAACAATAAGAGAGCACATCAGTACGTCATGCAAAAACGCTGAGAGCATTGGCTGTTAAGCCGCTAATGTCATTAGGAGGTAGGGGCACCAATGGTATCGGAACATTCTGTTGAGTTTAACACCTACACATCATCACCTACAAGTCATTGGATAGATTCCCGATGGCTTGTCTTGGTTTTTGTTTTTTTATAATCTAAGAGTGAGAACACCAAACCCACAATCGTCTGTTTGAATGCAAAATGTTGAAGCAGGATAATTCACTCTGGAGAACATTTCTGCTCCAGATACTTACACAGTATAAGCTTCAGCACTCTGGTCCCATTCTATGAGCTTGAGTTGCTGAAACAGCTGAAACAACTAATTACACAGGTTGTGCACATAGTAGCCCTGTTTCTTCCAACAATGCCAAAACAACTCTCATCATTGTATGTTTCCAGGTTTAAAGATTTATTTTCTTTATACATTTAATTGTGTAATTGTTTAATACCTCTGAGTACATTACTATTTTCAGATAGGCCTAATGAATTATCCACACCAAAAAGTAAACAGAAGGTATTTCTCTTTTTTAAAAGCCACTTCAGCAACAGACAGTGACCATCAGACAGCCTGTTAATTTTGTTATTTTGCCATTTGTTGTTGTGAGTAGAAAAAAACAGCAAACTATGCGTATGCATGGGCTAAAGCAGTATTTCCTGACTCTGGTTCTAGAGGCCCACTGCTCTACACATTTTATTGTTTAACCTGGTTCCAGCACAACAACACACAGCTGTTTAACAATCCCTCACTAAAGTTGCAGTGGGTTTGTTAAAACAGGGACAGTAAATGTGCAGGACAGGGACTGCAGGATCACTGTTAGGGAACACTCGTCTATAGTCTGCACAGCCATCAAAAGGCCAAAAAAGCTTCCATACATTATTGCCCAGCATTACAGCAGTGGTGCCAAAAAGTGAAAGCAATACAGCCAGTTGGTCAGCACTACTGTTGCTACCATTTCATTGTCATTTAGATCATCCAAGTGAGAGTGAAGTCAGATTTAAGCCCATATAAAGTGGAGCTCTGTCAATAGGTATTGTTTCACATTGTAAAGGTGATAAAAGTGGGGGAACTGTATGGCATCTCATGTTCCTGTCTGATAAAGGTTTTGGAGGAGGGGGCAGAGGTGATGGCAGACCCAATATCAGAGGTGGAAATGGTGGTAAGAAACCCAAAAGATTGATAAAGGGTGACCCTTTAAGTCTTGGGAATAAACTTGGTATCTCTTATTTGTGTGTTCTGTCATCTTTCATTAATCCTGAGCGGTTTTCCTCCTCCTGCATTAGTGTTGCCACCCAAGGTTAAAACCACCTTCACCTTTAACAAGGCCTGATTTGTAGTGTGGCCGAGAACATAGTCTTAAGGAATGTAAACTGCACATTCTACTAATAAACCATTGCCTCGTTATTCTCTTAACCAATAACCCTGCATGGTTATTGTTGGTTTCCTCACCAGATTTATAGCTTTTCCTGGTATGTGTTTCACTGGGTCTGGTCAACTGCTAACTTCCTTCATTTCTTTTCTCCTTTTGGATGTCAGTATTCTTCAGTTCCTCTTCGTTAGTCTTATTGAGGACTCTCTAGGATCTTAGTATTGAATCTTTTGTATGAGTATATGCCTGATGACACATACATGCGTTTGCAGCTTAAAGTTTGTCCTCCGTCCCTGTAGGTGGCACCTTTTCAGATGATGACCTTGCAAATGTGGGGAACGATAATTCCTACAAGCCTGACAAAGGGAAAGGTAGTATTTTTAGACCAATTTTCTTTTTATCACTTTTCACCTCTTGAAACATTTATCTACATCATAAATGTTTGTCTTGTCCTGTAAAGTTATATTTTTGGACATATCAGGTTTTCTTGTAAAAGCATATAAATTAAAAAAAATTTTTAGATTAAGGTTTAGAGTTTGATTACTTATGACAACCCTACCATTATATACAAGATGTATGGTATGAGGGATGTGTGTGTTTCTGCAGGTGGACGAGGAGCTGCAAGCAGTGATTTGGACTCTACTGATAATGGTGATTACGGTAAGAACCATACTGCACATTTCAGCAGTTTGTTTTTAAATATATAACAGAGCCAACTAAATGCACACTATTATATATTACACTGGCTTTTGTGGTTCCTGTGTTTTGTTAGAGATATGATACCAAAACTAAGAGCGAAGTCAGTTTTTCAGTATGATAAACCTTCCTTTTCATCTTTAGACACCATGGCAGAGACTGGTACCATTGCTGGCATTGTAAGTGCTGTTGCCATGGCACTGGTTGGTGCAGTCAGCAGCTACATCTCCTACCAGAAGAAGAAGTTCTGCTTCAGCGTACAACGTAACGACAAGCAGCCAACTTCACTAATAAATGGATAATTTCTTATGTGTTCAGCGTACCTCATTGTCTTCTTATCTCTGTACAGAGAGTCTGAATGCAGACATGGTTAAAGCAGACAATCCAGAAGCTGTGGTGGCTCAAGAACCTCAGGGTAAATATCACTCTAATAGATTGCTTTACTTTTATCCTGGAAGATGATTTCATCTTGCCTGTAAGGGACAGACATGCTAGATCTTTTATGAGAGAAAACATTGTATTAATACCTTTTATTAAATATTTCTTTATTTTCACATCTTGACCTGTGTCCTCATGCTTAGTCTTAAAAACTGAGTCGTTTTTGTTATTTTGCTATACTTTCCAAATGTAATTACATATTTACTTATGTAACTACATAATCATACATTTACATTTACATTTATTCATTTGGCTGACGCTTTTATCCAAAGCGACTTCCAAGACGTGGAGCAGAGTAGTGGGACGGTACCTTGCTCAAGGGTACCTCAGTAGGGCCTGAGCCGGGACTTGAACCTGCAACCTTCAGGTCCCCAGCGCAATGTCCTAACCACTAGGCCACCACTGCCCTAATCATTTATGTAATTACATAAGTTACACAATAAATTACATTTATATGTAATGTAAAAAAAAAAAATAGAAAAAAATTTACATTTCGTGTTTACAATTTCAAGTTTGCATTTCTGATTGTCTGTTTAGATGTCAAGACAAAAATAGTGGCAAAAAACAGGGCGTCTGTCCACAAAATAAGACGGTCATTTAATATTATAATTATAAAATGTAATATCCTTTTAATAGAGCTGTGGATTAAGATATTAGAATAGTTAAGTGACCAGCAATGATGAGCAAATCACAACATGGTTTTGTTCTTGGTGGTGGTAACAGTGGCTTCTACAGGGATCAGAAATGTTGTTGTGTGCCTTGTCTTTGTTTGGTTCATTGTGTCGTAGCTAATCTGATAACATGTCTTTATTCTTGCAATCATGTCATTTTTTTAATGTTTTGCCTTTACAGTTCAGCAAACTCTTCTCCAGCCCCCGAATGCTGAGCCACCCACAGAAGATAATGCTGTGTAACCTGTACTACGTCTTCAAGTCTGATGAGTGTGCAGTGTTAAATACAAATACCCCCCTGATGGGAAAACTCGATCCTTCCCAGGCTGCACATGCTAACTCATTCTTTTTCAGCTTATACCCATCCCGCTTTCTCACCTAATCCCACTTTCTGTAAATATCATATTTATTTCATTGTTTGCCTTCCTCACCACTAATATTACTGTTTACAATATTATTCCTATAAAGTTGGAAATTCTGCAAAAAAAAAGAAGAATAGTGTTAACATGTGAAGGAGGATGTGTGTATTTTGAGACAAACATTTCAGCTAGCCCAAGTCTTCACACTTATGTGTCGAAGTATCACTGTGTAGTGACTAATCCAAAGTGACTGAATAACCAATATTAATATACACAAGTCTGAAAATGTCTGAAATCCACTTCTATAGGGAAGATCTTATAGAATGGAGTATTTAATGATGGAGTGACCTTGAAAATAACCCCTGGTTGCTAACGATTTGTTACCTTTTTATGCGCACCCTTTTCACACTTTAAAACCTTTTTACATGATCTGTATATATTTGCTGTGCTTTTACAGAAGTGAAGTGATTGTTGTACATATGCAGATTTTTGTGTCCTAGAATCTAGTTTCTAGAGAAAATACTGAAAAAAAAAAACCAGACTGACACTGATGTCAAACACTAACCTACAGCTGCTCACATTTTACTTTGCTTTGAACAGTAAGTGAACATTAGAAATGGGCATATGTGTGAAAAGTTGATTGTGTTGATGAAGAAATCGTGTTGAGTCTTTGCTATCTCGCTTTGTTTTTGTGTGTATGTGTGTGTGTGTGTGTGTGTGTGTGTGCGTTTAGAGTATTGGTACATCAATGGTAGCAGTTCATGTTTCTGAGGAATAAGTGAATTTAATATGAAGATGCCTAGGTAGACTTGTATGAGCTAGGCCTAACTGAAGGAACAAGTAGACACTAAGGTCATTCTTACATGCTAGCACAGACAGTACTCGAACAGCATATTACGTTTTTGTATTGGGTATAGAATTGACCTTTTTGGGTTTTTTTAAAAATATCGTGCTTGTAAATTACGTATTGCGTGTATTCAAATTTGTACTCGAATGGTCGTAGCAGTTGTATCCTTATATACACCTGTAGCAGTATATGTATGGAAATATTTGTGTCCCCCCACTCTCTCCGCTTTAGAAGAATGGGGTTGTCTTACCTTAGCGGTCATGTTATTAGTGGAGCGTTTGGACTTAGCTTTTTGTCTTTTTATCCTAGTAGAATCTGTTGCACCCTTCAGTTTTGCTGTTGCCTTACAGAATTTCCAGCTGTTTTCCAATTTGCCCATGTTTGGTCCATGTGAAGATCGATATGATGTGAAGGCCTTTTAAGTTCACTTGACTTGAATTGTTCTCTTCTTCAGAGTTAAAACTTATCTGTAAGGACCAGAGGGCTCATTGTAAAGAAAAGCAAAGCAAAGCAAAAATGAGGCGAACACAGCCTATTTTCCTTCCCGAGATTTCCCAGCTTTCTCACCTGTCACGTCCTCTTTGTCACACTCGATTCTGACGCACCTTCTCTATCTTCTTAGCCACTTCCTGCTGGTGCTTTCCTTTTCTATGCCTTACCCTGTACACAGGGAAAAACAGCAGCACTAACGCAGGCCAGAATGCGGTACTGACTGTACAGCAAGATTGGCTGCTTCAGTTGAATGTTCAAACCAGAAGTATGTGGTTGAACTCTTCGTAGGACACTGCAACATCTCCCAGAAGAACATAGATTGATCAGATTATCAACCACTTGCTGTTACTCCAATACTCCTGCTAGAATCCAGCTACCTTTTTGCACGGCCCTGACAATGTCACGTCCTATCAAGGGTTCCGTTGCATGCCAACGGTTTCTAACTAACAAACAGGATGCCTACTGAATGTAACTTTTTCTCCTGTGCTGCCATTTTGTTTGCTAGGTTTACCACTTCGATGTAGCATCTTTGGTGCTACGTTTGGCAAAAATGCAGAACACCAAAGATATGGTACTGAGGGAGTGAACTTGTCCCTTTGCATGTGCTTTGATGTTTCTGGTGACTGTTCAGAGTTGGTTTGTAGCAAACTTTCAAATTCACGAATGCCTCTAGTTTTTTAAACAAGAAATCCGAACAGCTTTAGAGTTTGTTCTTCGTAATCTGACTGTTAAACCCAGCGGTTTCAACCATCCATCATAATTGTGGCTACATCTATGAGACGAGATGATGTATTCCAGACAGGTCGTGAGTCTGAGATTGCAGCCTGTAAGGGATTCTGGGCTTTCCTGTGTCATTTGGATGCGCAATGCTCTTCAAAAAAGGGTAAAAACACAGATGCATGCTTTGGTTACTTAGCTATAGACAACATTTTCTCTCGCATACTTGGTTAACTTGAAGTTTGGACGGGTTTTATAGAAAGTTTTTCTGAGGTGTGTTGGATTTGCACTGCCAGTGAAGTGATTGTGTGTACGCATTACAAAACCAGTGCTGCAGATCAGATTGTAATGCTGCACAGTAGGGACTTTGCATTGTGGGATTACTGCACTGTTGTCTTTAACCTCCAAAAGAATTGGTCCTTTGCACAGAATCTCACGCGATCACCAGTGCCTGTTCTATTCAGTTCAGACTATTCCTGAGGCACACACCATGGAGTGAAGGCCGGAGGTTATTAAAGATCTATAGACAATCTTCACGGCTAAAACTGTAAAGTTTCTACTGGTTTTTAGCACTACAGATCTGCTCTCAAGTCACCATATCTTACTGGCAATTTCTGACAGAAAGAGATTAATGTGAACAAAAAAACCAATAAAAGACTGGAATTAAATCAGACGTTGATGCTGCTTTTTTTTTAATTGTTTTATTTTTCTTATTTTTTTTTTTTCACTGGAATGTCAGAAGTTTCTTCAACTTGGCTATAAGGCATGATGCATTCTTGGAACAAAGTAAATATGATGGTGTACATCTTAAACTTTATATTGGGGTGTTGAGCAAAAACACATGGTAGGTGAGGAATATGAAATGGTGAATAAGCTGAAGTATTTTCACAAAGGAGAAAACTAACTGCAAAGGTGCAGATACAAAGTGCAAAGGTGTTGAAATTGGCTTTCTCAGTAAACGCTGCATGACTGACAGTTGTTTCAGTCAAACATATTTTATGGATTTATTTTTGCTATTTTCCTATATATCTGTAAAGCACCTTTCAGTACAGTAGTATTGCTAAATTCTCTTTTTAATTTACCCCCAATCCCTCATTCTTATCAGCATGCTCATTCATTTCAACATGGGTTCCTGAAATCTGAGGTTATAGACTTAAGGCAACAAGTGCCAGACAACTGCCCCTCAACTAAGAAGCTTTTGCATTCTGTGAACGAATGAATTCATGAAGATATCAACCAGACAGCATGCAACTGGTGTAAAAATGCATTGTTGTGCATCATGTTAAATAAAAACTAGCCCCATTCAAGGGCCTTTACACAAAGTGTATGAACTTGTGGTGGGGCAATTACTAATAATAAAAATGTAAATTACCTCCAGTCATTTTACACTAAATTGTGTATTTATGGCTCTAATGTTTCACGTTTGTAACAGCTATAACCTTCATGGCCTTAACACATTAATTATGGCATTTTTTCAAACAATGGGATCCATACAATAACAATGAATAGACAAATCAAAAATTCACCTAAACAAAAAGTACAATTCGCTCACATTTAACTTTGTACTATGAAACTTCCTAAAACTGAATCAGTGCTTCCCTACAATATCAGTAAGAACACTAAGCCTATTAAAACTGGTGAAACAACTTGTAATGGCAGTGCAATGACAAAAATGGACTTAAAATAGAAAAATAACAATAATCAAATACAAAAGTAGAAGTATTCCCTTCAAAAAATATGACAAAATATGACAGTTCAAGTAACTAATAACAGTATACAAATGTTAAAAGCATGAAAAGGAGTGACTGGCACAGAGGCAACTGTGAGATGGCAAGTAAAGAAGGACTCAGTGTTGGGCAAACAGCACAAACAGCGGATAAAATTGTTATTTTAGTGAAGTACAAATATATTAATTCATTTGTTCATATATACAGGTCAAATATTAGATATTAAACAACAGTAAACCATGACCTAAACATATCATTACACTGGGGGAAAAAAAGAAACACTACAAGCACTTTCACAGTATAGAAAAGGTAAAATCTGAAAGTACAGCAACTTGTTTGTGAGTTAAAAAGTGAATATGATGTTTTTATCTCTGCTCATTTCATTTTCGCTCTTGCCTGAGAATGTTTTTGTGGAGAAGTGCTACTGTGTTTGTGGTGAGTGGTGTGTGTACGTATTTACACCGTGGTGTGAAGTGGTGTACCACCATGCGAGGGTGAAGAAGCATGATCTGAGGATGAGGAGATTGAACGTGATGAAGATGCCTCTCTCTGTAGCTCCTCCACCTTCTTCTGCAGCTCAGCACGCAAAAATAACAGCTCCTTCAAATTCTGATGTACTGGCATCTACACAAAACACAGAAGCAGAAAGCAGAAACAGGTGGGAGAAATTGATGCACATAATATTACAATATATTTTGTGCTAAAACAGCACTGATACACGGGAAACAATAAATAAAAAAATTCATTATCATCTTTAATACGTATAAAGCCCACAGTCCATTGTTTTCTTTGTTCTTTTGTAACACTCCATGTGATGGAAAATATAGGGCAAACAAAGTGGCATGAGCAAAATGTATGCTTAGATAACTAAAAGGTTATTTAAGCAGAAAATACCTGCAATATATCAATATGCCATTTCTCCATGCATCAGGGACATAGGACACAGTCACGTCAGATTTCTAGGTTTAGCTGATCTACAGTGTGGCCAGATACAGACCTTTATCCTACATGAAGTTAGCTAAGAGGAGCATGCTCTCAGAATGCATTACTGCTGGACAACAGAGATATCAGGATATAAAAGGTTGTATAATACAGGTCACACAATGCTGGAATATACTCTGTGGGCAGTGGAGGCCTAGTGGTCTGGACATTGCCCCTTGTGCCTGACCACCACCGAGGTACCCTTGAGCAAGGTACCGTTCCATTACACTGCTCCCCGGGCGCTGTCGATAGCTGCCCGCTGCTCCTCATCTGCACATGTGATGGGTTAAATGCAGAGGTCACATATTGCTGTGGTGCTGTGTGTTTACAATGACAAACAGTCACTATAGTCATCCAAACAAATTGAAACTTGCCATTTTTAAAACCACCTAATCCAGCCTTTCCACATGGCTCACAACAGTCTTGAATGAGTTTCCCAGAGTAATCACCTGTGGTCTCATGCGAGGGTTCCAGCGCACATAATAGCCCACCCACAGCTCCAGGTGCCTCAGACTGGCCAGTGGATAGAGCACATGGTTTTCATAGTCCACGTAGAATGGGTTAGTGAAGTCCTCTGGCTGACTGTTAATGTAGGACCACAGAGACACTGTCTTGCTCTGAACTTCCTGAGAGAGAGAAGAAAAAAATGGAAGAAAGAAACAAAAGAAAAAGAGAAAAACAGAGAGAGAGCGAGACAGAGAGGTTACAGCGGGTGAATTGTGCTTAGGAAAACGTAGGTTGCATAGCCTACGGCATGTGTTGTAATGTGATTCGTGCCTTTTCCACCCGCTCCTGCTCACTGCTGTAGAGGAATGTACCAAAGAGGCAGCTGTATAGGTGATCCAAGATTGTAATAAGAAACAGCTCGGTGAACTCAAAGGCAGTGGGAAACTGTAAAAAAAGAAACGAAAACAAACTTATGAGTAAATATGAAAGACATAACTGTACTAGTTTCTATTAAGAACAGCATCTAGTTAGTGTCAAGTATGAATGAGGGAAGCGTCACACTACATATATTACACAGCACATGGCGTACAATACCTGTCTCATCATCTGCCACACACAGTCTATGAACTGCACAAAGAGAGGTGAGCGTTCAGAGTTCGCATGGTTTTCATCTCCATGGCCCACACGCTGTGAAGAGAGAGAGAGGGAGAGAGAGAAGTAAGGTACACTGTATATACACTGTAAGCATCAAATGTTTTCAGTATAAAAAAGAAAAAAACAATTTTGCTGCCAATGAATGAATAAAACGATTGTAATATGATGCTACTGGACTTCATTACTTTACAGGAGTTCAATGAGTATTTAGTACCAAAAACTTGTTTTAAACAACTTGAACAAAGGAATTTTTCATATTGTCAGAATGATGAACTATAATCTACAATAAGAGATGAGATAAGATAAACCTTTACTAGTCCCACAAGTGGGGAAATTTGCATTGCTATGGCAGTACAAAAGGTAAGAAAAGTGGCAAAACAATAGATACTGATTAAAAAATTATACAACACAATAAGATAAAAAAGAACTTGGAAAGCTGTATTAGAAGAAAAATATGAAGATATAAAATAATTTACATTCACAATTCCTTACATCACAAAAGTGCTGATCAAATCAGATATAGTGACCAAAAAATATAGTACAGCATATCATAAATAAATTATTAATAATTAATATGCTCTTGTTGTTGCCAGAATAATAAGGATATACACAGTATTGTGCAAAAGACTTAGGCACCTATGTTAATAGTGTAAAGTCATTTTCTGAGCAGTGAGTTTCTTTCTGCAGCAAAAGCACAAGTGAACATTAGAGTAAAAGCAAACAAACAGGAGAACAGTGACAAGAATGAAGATTTGTAAATAGTAGTTGATGTTTTTTGAGCTGGTTAGCAGACACAGGTTTGGCTCCAGACATTGCATGGATGTGTGTGAAGCTCCATCAGCACCTGATTTCACCTAATGAAGGATTGAATTGAGCCCAAACCAACGATTTGATGTAAACTACAGGTAATACTGGGCATCCACTAGGAGAGCTCTGGGAATGCTTAAGCCAGCACACTGACACATGCGGTATCATTTATTCTAACATTAACAGGTTAAAAACACTTTCTGCTCAGTCAAACAGCTTATAAATGTAATTTCCTCAGGGAGGCTAAGACTTTTGCATAGCACTGTACGTATAAAAACTAACAAAATATATAATATACATTGATAGATGCTTTATAATATTTTATCTACAGTAACAACAGTAAGACAGCAGTCTGAATAAATCTGGGTAGTACAGCACACACTCCGATGCTCTCGTTTGGGCTCACCGAGGCAAACTTGTGTCCGAAGCTGATCCACTCCTTCTCGAGCAGCACCTGGAAGCCTCTGAGTGTGCGGTAGTAGGAGTCTAGCATGAGCATGGCCAGAGAGGTGAGCTGAGCTGTGCGGTCCCAGCCGTCTTTGCAGTGCACCACCACCGAGCTCTTACTGGACTCCACTTTATCTGCTATACGCACCGCACCAGCTAACAGCAGCTGCAGATACACACAGAAACAGGGAGAGTAAGCAAAAATAATCATTGTTGTATGATTGGCAGTAAGAAAGCGCTGTGAAAGCCTAATCATGCCCTATCTCGTGTGATGTGTATATAGCTACAAATGTACATATGATAATATTGATTTACTGGTTAATGACAATGTGGATGAATATGATCTTGATGTTTATGATGAAAATGATGAATTAACAGCTTCTTTGGTCAAAGCATCCCAGGATATTTGTGGCCTCCCAACAACATGGCAAAAAACTTGTGGAAGCCTTTCATTAAAAGTACCACAGCATGTTTTAGACAAACTACCTTCTTATTTAAAAAAAAAAACTGGAAAAAAATAAGAAAAAGTAGAAACTAAAATATCAAAGAATTCTGTCCTCAGTGCTACAGTATTTGTAACTGTATGTGAAAGTGTGGACGCCCCACTGCTTCACGTGTGATGGGTTCAATTCAGAGGTCACATTTCGTTGTGGTGCTGGAGTGTGTTCACAATGACAAACAATCACTTTCACTTCACTACACAGCTAGTAGATATGGTATATTTGTGTGGATAAAGTGTGAGAGTCCAGGTAGCTAGCTTAAAATAGTTTTTTACCCTGATATACTCCAGCCAGTGTGTCGCATCTATGGCAGAGTGCCAGCGAAGTTCATCAATGGTGGGGTAGACCACCTCCTTCAGCTTCCGCAGAGAATCTCTCATCACATGGATATTGGGGATCTCCAGGAAATTCAATTCCACATGGTGATAAAAAGTCTCACTCTCATAGCCACCGTCTTTTGCCTGGAGACAAGAGGAGAACATAGGAGAATGAGAAAGGCATGTTCACACCGAAACCATTTTTTAGGTATGACAGAATACATGCACCTTTGTTATACTCAGTCCACCCCAATAGAGACACTTCTTCCATCCATCGTATTGGATGTCAAATCCCTTCCCCCCGCTGCACCTTTTTGCACCTTACCTTACATTACACTTTCCCACTTGCACTCATTTGTGCACTGTGCAGCCTTGTGAACTACACTGACAATCAAAGGAACTATTTCAATGTTACAAACTTGTTGGCCTTTATTTCCAGAGTACTTTATGTTTACTGTGTCTGTACCACCATGATGGTGATTAGGCCTTTTTTCCTGACAGCGGCTAAATCTTATGACTGTACTTATGGGTTGAACCTTGTGGCTGTAATTTTGTCAAAATAAACACATACACTGTGAAGACGATTGGTCATTGCAACCTAAAAAAAAATACGTCATGTGGTGAAGTAAAATTTTCATTTAGGAGAACAAAAACAGCATTTTACATCGATGCAAACCTTAAAGAACACTTTAGATCAACTTCTGACACAATTGGCTTTTCCCCCTGTAAGCTGTTTTTGTGTTTTCATGTTTTAAACCTCCTATAAAACTCTTTCATAAAAAGTGCTGCTGACTGTCAGGAATGGGGAGGAAGCTCAAATGCAGCATTCAAAGACTTGAATCAAAATACCAAAAATCGTAAAACCAAAGTAGAGTAAAAAAAAAAAAAAACACTGGGAAACAAAACAGCGTTCAGTACGGAATGCTGGGCAAAACCAATACTTCGTGAAATAGTCGATAATTCAGGTGAAGCCGATCTGTGAGATCGGCGAACTGGACCCCCGGTCTAGAACGCTGCATCTGGAGCTCTCTCCTGGTCTCGCTGCTCCAGATCCTGAGTCCCAGATCTCACACTGACAGTTACGGAGTGTCAAAAACACATGGACATTTGCACTTTTTTTTTGCACATTTCATCTGTTCACACGTGTTGCATCCAATTCAGTTTCCAAATAAAAGCGACAGGCATGGGAATAAAAACAGGAGGATTTTCAGCCAAAACAGTAAAACACTTATTACGTACAAATACTCTTAAAACCTAAATCCCTTATGTATGTTCAAACATACGTGTATCTATGTAGAGCCTAAATGTAAAACCTGTTCTAAGATTCATCTCTCTTTGTACCTTATTGGTGTCTGCGACACTGTTCTGTCTGGCATCAAATATGGTGAGCTTGTGTGACTGGGCATTGGCGTCCATGATGGTCTGCAGGTAACGCTCGTCTTCTTTACATCTGCGGTCTGAGGGGCCCACCAGAGGCTGACTGCAGCGCACAATAGTGGCTTGAGTCTCCGGATGAATCCATGAGAGGACCTGAAAGCAGGCAAGAGCAAGTAAAACACACATGTCATGCATAAAATGCGGCATAACTAGAGCACACACATGTCTTTGCAGCCATACAGACTGCAGTGTGTGGCATAAATCATACAAATGAGACTAAATGACAAACACAGCCTGCATTACAAAACCCTGTGTAGCAAGCAATGAGAATTCAAGTGGATGAATTAGCAAACACACACACACACACACACTCATACTGACTGGTATGCGATGCTTGGCTCTGAACGAGGCCACTCTCTTAAGTTCATCGTCTTTGATGCTGGTTGGGATAACCAGCAGTGCAGGATACGTGTCACACACTTCGTAACTACTGTTGATCTTACTGATAGTCCAGCTTTCATTGGGTAGACCCTACAGGGAGTGAGAGAGAGAGAGAGAGAGAGAGAGAGAGAGAGAAAGACAGAGAGAGCTAGTGTAAAGCACAAGTCCATTTTAATGGACTTAGGTTAAAATGCTGAATCTGTGATTTGTGATCCAAGGAAGAAAAACCTGTAAATTGGCAACAGGGTCATGGGCACCCAAGTCTCGCTGATGCATTTGGTGAGTCTGATCACAAAGAAGAGCTACTGTGGTATAAAAAGTAAAGGCTGACACTGATAGAAAAAGGTCAGAACACACAGTGTACCACAGTCAGAGCTGTTTCAGCAGCATGAGGGACCTACTCAATATTAGGCGGGTGGTGTTAATGTTATGGCTGATCATTGTGTACATATAACACATTTTGCCTACAATCTTATGTCAAAACCAAAATAAAATGCTGAATGTATAGAACCTGTCTCTTGTACTCGGCCACTGGATCATAAACCTTCCATCCGTCCACTGGATACTCCTCCTTGTACTGGAAAGCAAAGAGAGGCTGGAAAAAGAGAAGGGAGTGTGTTCAAATCTGAAGGACTCCTGTAATGAAAACAACAAAGCTTTTTACTTTGATTTGAGGCGATGTGACCGGTTTACTGACCAGATCATTGGTCAGAGGGAAGGCGTACTTGGAAAGCGTCTCCATGATTACCAGCTTACACTGCTCCTCTTTCTTATAGGCAAACCTAGGACTCCTCATGTCCTGAGAGAGAGAGAGAGAGAGAGAGAAAGAGAGAGACTGATCAATCCTATTTCAACATTTGATAAAATCTCACCAGGATATTAAAATGTATTAAATGTAGAGTCGTTGCCTAATTTGCAATAAAACATTCAACTCTGGATCCAATAGACATGAGCAATATAAAGATGTCATCATCATTGAAATAAAGTACATCACGATGCACTAAACAACTATAGGAGCAATAAAATGATTTCTATTTTTAAATTGGGGGAGAGAGGGAGAGAGAGAGAGAGAGAGAGAGAGAGAGAGAGAGAGAGAGATATACAGAAACAGAGAAAAAAGAGTGGGGGGAAAGAGAAAGGCAAAGAGAGAGAAACAGAAAGAGAAAGGGGAAATTGAGAGAGAGAGAGAGAGAGAGAGAGAGAGAGAGAAAGATTGAGATAGAGGACAGGAGATAGAGAGAGAAAGAGAGAGATAAGGAGAGAAAAAGAAAGAGAGAGAGAGAGAGAGAGAGAGAGAGAGAGAG
>JBBPDA010000013.1:11014424-11037844 GCA_037974385.1 Arnoldichthys spilopterus | reverse complement strand
AGAGAGAGAGAGAGAGAGAGAGAGAGAGAGAGAGAGAGAGAGAGAGAGAGAGAGAGAGAGAGAGAGAGAGACAGAGTAAGATTGAGATAGAGGACAGGAGATAGAGAGAGACAGAGAGAGATAATGAGAGAGAAAGACAGTGAGAGAGAGAGAGAGAGAGGACAGGAGACAGAGTAAGATTGAGATAGAGGACAGGAGACAGAGAGAGACAGAGAGAGAAGAGGAGACAGATCGAGAGAGAAGGGGAGACAGAGAGAGAGAGAGAGACAAGGAAAGAAGGGAAGAAAGAGAGAGATGGGGGAGAAGGACAGAGAGGTAGAGGACAGGAGATAGAGAGCCAGACAGAGAGAGAGATAGAGGACAGAAGACAGAGAGAGACAGACAGAGAGAGAGAGATAGAGGACAGAAGACAGAGAGAGACATAGAGAGAAGGGGACAGAGAGGGGGGGGGGCAGAGAGAAATGCTTAATAATGGTACACAAATGTCACCAAAGTTGTGTCATGGGTCCAATACCGTTGGGTAATATGACGCTATTGTTATGACAGAATCACGATACACTCAACAACAATAAGTGGAGCAACAGAAGCTGCATGATCAGCCATTAGTTTATTTTAATCCTTCACTTTTACTGATCGCTGTTTCTTCTTTAATTATTGTACTTGTGACGTCCTTTTTAACTGTGGTACTGACTGACTGTGGTGCTGGTGTGTTCTGTCTGCCCCAGGTGCTTCACAAACATCAGAAGATGTTCTATTTTTCCAAAAGGCCCCAGAATCCAAGCCAATGCAGGGTAGTCCCTCACCTTGCACACAATTTCCATGCCTCGGTCGTGTTCTCCAAGGCTCTGAACACTGATAGTCTCCAGCCTACTGATCGCCCCCAGATTTACATCCAGCACGAATGCAGGGTCCTAAAGAAGAAAAAGAAAAGCACAGGTTACCCAACACATAGGCATGACAGTGCAGTATCACAAAAGCATAAGAAGCACAAGCCGATGCCATACCCTCTCTAGACTGATGAAGTAGAGCTTGTAGTCTGTGACGGTCAATGTGCCAGTCACAGCTCCAGTGAACGGACAGATGTACATGACATCTGTAGCTACACAAGAAAGGGCAACCAAGAAATCTTAGTGTTGCAGCAGAAGAAGATGGTGATAAAAGTTCCAAAGTGTGAATAAAAAGCTCACCAGTGGCTTTAATAGACTCCCCAGGAACCAGTGGAACTTCATCCAGGGGAATCACTTTCTGCACATCTTTGAACACCTGCTACACCACCATATTTACAGACCATCAGGACAAAGTCTACAAACAAACTACAACAACTCTCCAAAGTAAACAGGATCACGTGTGATCAATGATACAGTAGCTCACCATCAATATCAATACAACATGGAGGTTTAAAACATTCTGATGGTGCTGATTCAACAACACTGATTAAAAATTGTAATTTATTACATTAATAATAATAATAATAATAATAATAATAATAATAATAATAAAAACATGCATTTGTTTTCTGTGGCCAAAATTAAATTGTTGTTGATTTTATTACGTTATATTATAGAATATATGTACACACACATTACATGTTGTATTGTTAGAAAAAAACAAATTTTAATTTAAAAAAAATTAAAACAAGGTAACAATAAAAAAAAGAATCATTAATGGGCATAATTAGAAAATCCAAAAAACAAAAGATAAGAAAGGCACTCTGTGTGGAGAAAGTGTAAATATAGCCAAATCCTTTAATAAACCATGGTAAATCAAGTTAAACACATGGCCAAACATGTTGCAGCCATATTGGCCTTCTTCAGGGCCAGCGAGAGCCCTATATTTACACTTTCTCCACAAAGAGTGCCATTCTTATATTTTGTTTTTTGGATTTTCTAAAAAGGAAACAATATATACAGAGAAAGACGTTTCGTTAAAAACAATGTTTGCTAAATTTGTTTTACTCTGAATACATTTATTTCAATTTACAGTTTTTCTCAGAGGTGCCAATAATAGTGGAGGGCACTGCATATATACTAAATGTTTTCTACATAATCTAAATTGAACTTTGGTCAGATATTACCAACAACAAAAATGATTAAACAAGCAGCGTCATCTTTTTTCCAATCTCTAAAAACGACACTGTCCACATTGAAGCGGTTTTCTATTGCTGAATGCATCACTCTCATTATTTCTATCATAATTTCCGAAGTGTGAGTTCGATGTAGCCTGTATTAAAATAATGCTGTGAGGTAGAGGAAGCCAACTGAGAACTGCGGGACACTGAGGAGGATCAGCACTCAGCACCGTTAGCAATGCAGAAACAGGAGTGATGACAAGCAGAAAAAAGGCAGAGAGCAGAGAAATTAAGCAGCATTAGAGGTTAAAAGAGAGAGACTTGCCACAGTGTGAGGAGGCAGCTCAGAGTCACTGTCACACTGATAGCCATGCTCGTCACTAGAGTCCTACACACACAGAGCCATGGAAGAGCGAGGCAGAGAGAGAGGGAGAGAGAGAGAGAGAGAGAAGACTGAAGTGAGGTGAGTAACATTGACTATCTAGTTATTTCATTTTAGTGGCACCTGTCGGGGGGGGGGTGGGGGGTGGAAGATATTAGGGGCCAAGTGAAAGGTCAGTTCTTGAAGTCAGGGTGTTGGAAGCAGCGCATTCACACTGGAGAGAAACAATTTCATTGCTCAGACTGTGAGAAAAGTTTCACTGAACAGAATAGTCTGAAAAACACCAGCGCATTCACACTGGAGAGAAACCATATCAGAACTTTGACCAGGGCTTTATTGTGACGGAGTCAGAGCATCTCCAAAACCTCAGGTCTTGTGGAGTGTTCCAGGTGTGCACTAGTTAGCACCTACCAAAAGTGATCCAAGCAAGGGCAACTGGTGCACTGGCGACAGGGTCATGGGCACCCAAGTCTCACTGATGCATGTGGGGAGTGAAGTCTAGCCTGTCTGGTCGGATCCCACAGAAGAGCTACTGTGGTTTAAAAAGTGAACGCTGACTCTGATAGAAAGGGGTCAGAACACACAGTACACCACAGTCAGAGCTGTTTCAGCACATGAGGGACACACTCAATATTATGCAGGTGGTGTTAATATTATAGCTGTTCAGTGTGTATATATATATATGAGATAACACATTATCTCAAAACTTTGGTTAAAACTCTCACATCTGATGGTGTATTCATCACCATTTCCTGTAATAACTTTCTGTGTGGTGGTTTCTATAGGCTATAAACTCTTATGGAGGTCTGGTTACTATCAGCACCACTGTGCACACTCAGACTTGGCCTCATTCTCTGGAACAGAGCATTTCACGCTAAAAAACTCAAAATGACCACATCTTAACCAGTCACATAAGCAGAATGTTAAAAAATCTGTGCAATTCTGCTTTAAGTGGCATCAGAAAAAAGCCTGTTCATGTTATGCAGTGGTGTGTAGCGCTGTGCAGTGATAGTCTCATGGGAGTGAAGAAAGAAAAGGAAAGAGAGACAGAGAAAAGAAGAAGACAAAGGGTTAATATTTCGATTAGCAGTGAGAATACGACATTATAATGCTTGCCTGAGCAATGATTCAGTGCGACAGTGTGATATTGAAAGATGTGTGATATGCTAAGCATTGCAATATGAAATTATGCCTCCAAAGAAAACTTCCTGCGATTTACTCAATATTTTTTTCATGCCACATCAACACATTTCACTGAAGCAGTAACATAATTATGATCTGAATAAATCATCATTTACATGGTGCTTAGGACAGCAACACTCAGGTCTCTGTGTACACTGATGCTATTTGTTCACTTAAAGTCACTCAACACACTACCACAGTCGTTTTTCTATTATGCAAAGAAGAATCCACAGGAGAGGAGGGAGGGAGAGCTAGAGACAGCAGAATAACAGTTAGTGTCACTGCAGAGAGAGAGAGAGAGAGAGAGAGAGAGAGAGAGAGGAATGCAGCAGCATTAACAGAATGCTGAAGGCCTAAAGGTCACACCCCAACACACAGACAGGAAGTGTGATGAGAGGAAACCGAGACAGCGCACGCACACATGCATGCATGCACCCACACACACACACACACACACACACACAGGATGCAATGAGAAGACAACATTAAAACTTAATCACTCAACTAAGGTTAAAGTACGGTGAAACAATGAACAAAAACCACTGAGACCTTAATAAACTAACATTATCTTCATCTTTATTCATGTAACACCTTTATTATTTACTCATTACACAGAAAACACTCAAAACTGCCTGTGTTGTTTAATTATCGGAGAGAGAGGAAAGGCTGAAGCGCTAATGGCTACTGGATGTTTAAGAGGATGTATACAGGACTGAACACAATGCCTACAGTGGCAATGACTTTTGACCCTGTTCTCTTCTGAAAGTCTCCCTGATAACGCTGCACCTACAGCAGTGTGGCCGGCGCTGTGTATATCTTGACATCGTTCTCAGGTACAGAGCACACCACACATCACATGATCCAACCCACACAGCATTTCTTGATAGATTCTGGAACCTCAGCCGCTCCACAATAAAAGAGCTTAGATGTGTTCGAGGTGATCCAGGTGCTCCATGTCAAAGCCCATCAGTGGGATAAGGTAAAAGTCCATTCTGTGGAAGTCACAATTTACACTGGTAGTAGTCTTTAACAAATATGAAGGTGCCAAGAGTCACTGATACTAATAAAGGCCACCTTACAAATGACGGATCAGTTTTTTTTAAAGAACCAGTTCAGTGTAAAGAAATGTTTTAACGGTTAAAGAACCTCCGCATGAA
This sequence comes from Arnoldichthys spilopterus, assembly GCA_037974385.1. Classification (NCBI taxonomy): domain Eukaryota; kingdom Metazoa; phylum Chordata; class Actinopteri; order Characiformes; family Lepidarchidae; genus Arnoldichthys; species Arnoldichthys spilopterus. The sequence continues at coordinate 11,033,055 of JBBPDA010000013.1, read as the reverse complement.
GCAAAGATTCTATACCAACTATTACCCTCTAGAACTGCACATCCAAGCTAAAAATCATGAAGGAACCAATGTCTTAACAAGTGTACTTTAAAGTCTTTGTCCTGGCATGGTACAAAGCATCAGCTGGGCTTGGGTTGGACACAGACATCCTGCGGTATTTTGAAAAACCTATGGTATGACTTTTTTTATACCACTCCACCTCTTTTTTAGTTTTCAGCGTTTATGAGCTGTTATATAATTAGAGTAATTATTGAAGAGGTCATTTATACAACACTTCCGAGGGCTCACTCTGACTGGCTGAAAAACATTCTACCTATGCTGTTATTTCTGAAATCACTGGTGCTCAGCAGAATCCCACAGTAATTGTTAAAACTGTTCACAGTACCTCGATCATTCCATTTGGCACCAGTTGCTAAGTGGCAACTTCCCACTGCAGCGAACGGACAGTATCAGACTCTTATTTACTATAGCTCATATACAACAGAAGACAAATACCTAGACCAGGCATGTCAAACTCCGGTCCTGAGGGGCTGGTGACCAGCAAAGTTTGGGGATTTTTTCTGCTCAAACACACCTGGTTCAACGTACCTGCTCAGTGGCATGTTAAAGTGTGTTTGAGGAGGGAAAGTACTAAGTAGTGCTGGACACCGTCCCAACAGAAGTTTGACTGCCCCACCTGTCTTTGCCCCTGAGTGAACGTTTCTATAGATAGCCACCTGCAACTTTAAACGTAGCATTACACAAACTGGTGACTGAGATATACAGTAATACAAACTCTTCACAGACTCAACTAAACAATATTTAGGTTAATTTGGTAAAAGCTGAATCTGTAACAGAAAATGCTCTACTTTTCTGGCAGTAGGATTTGTGCTTTAAACATTTATTTTATATATACATTAAATTATCATTTAAGTATATATAAAATGTGTATATAAATATAATTTTCTTAGATCAAAAATTGTTTATTTCATTTTTTATTTGACTTTTACACTGTTCAAAAACACAGGCTGCTCTTTTAATAGACACTATCCAGAATTATCTAAAGTATGTATGGTGAATATTGAGAGTAGCTCTGTGCATTGTACAAGGTACAAATATTTATACAAATAAGGTTTTTATGTCTGAGATACTATGATGTTCTCCTCTGTGATCATATGCATGTTAAACAAATGTAAGTGTAAGAGACGCACTAGGCAGATGATGCCACTTATAATGTCCAACTGGAATCTGTTTACAACATTAACAGTATTAGCCAACACGACATGAGTGACAGAGGAAGAGAGGCAGTTAGACAGATTTGAAGGAGATGTATGTGTCAGACTTCTCAGTGTAAGAATGCTGATCTAGGACATTGTATATCCAATGCGTGTTTGTCAGAAAATAAAACTTTATATCTACAGTATATTTCTGGACCATTTCTATTGGTCTGTTGACTTTGGAATTTTGATAATTGGTTTAAATTAATAATGGAGATAAAAGGTTTGGTTCTGAAAGTGATAATATACATGTATAATGCATATATTTAAATGGTTAGAGGAGTTGAACTGTATCAGCAGTTTCACTCTGAGATGCCTGAACAAATGGACCAACCAGCTCAGACAGTCTTACCCTTAAATTAGGCCTCCTGGACACCTGTCAATCACAGATGATAACACGACAAATGAAGTTACAAACATGCACATTCACTATATACGGTGATGTTTAAATCTCTTACAACAGCTCATTCCTGGAGTAGCTCTGTCCTACATACCGTATTTTGGTGTTTTCCCTGCTCTAATAAACCTGCTTGTTTGTTTAAGCGAGGACTGAAAGATAAATCACATTTGATTGAAACTACAATTTAAAAAAGCGCAATTTTTTAAAAGATCTACAATTTTTAAGTTGTCTTATGTTAATTGGTAAAAATGTAACAAAACCTGGCACATTACATTCAGCACTTAAGCATGAAAAAGGCTGAAAATAAGTGTATTTAAATCACAGCCCTAGTTCAGCCCTAGTCCATAGTGAGTTGATAGTGGGTCCAAAGGAAATGGCCACTACACAGAGCAGGGAGAACACTAAACTACGCAGAGACCAGGATTGAGAACCACTGCAATTAGGCCTGTCACAATTATGAAATTTTACTGCACAATTGTCATGCAAACAACTGCTTATATTGGTTTAATTCTCTTTTTTTTTGACACTATGCATCTGTTAAGGTAAAGTCATAAGTCAGTTAAAGTGACTGATTTCTAGATATTGATAGCTAGTATTAAGTTGTAACTACAAAAAAGCAATATATTGCAATTTTGTGTCCATGCAAACACACAAACAATGTCTACATTTATGAATAATTGTCTACAATAATGTGAAAAGATCCTCTTTAAAAAAATATCAGCTAACAACACTCTTCTGTAATCAAACATGCAAACAACACTGGTGTTATCTACCTGGCTAACATATGAGCAAATACACTTTTAATAGCACCAATCAGAGGTTTTTACCTTTGCTGTTGTGTGCTCTGCTTCCTTTTATTCAAATATACATTAGCCATAACATTAACACCACTGACATGTGAAGTGAATAACATCGACCCACCTTAGCATCGGCCATGTGCGATAACTGCCTGAGGAAAGTTTCCCAGACAGTGATTTTCCACGTATAGTTTATCGTTTAATTGTAGCACGTGTCGTCTGTATTTTAAGACTAAGAGGAATGTGTTGGACTCGTAGCGCTCACTTCAGTGTTGTCCTACGCAACTAAATTGCTTGATTGTTTCTGTATCTTGAAAGTTGCTTTGGATAAAAGCGTCAGCCAAATGAATAAATATAAATGTAAATGTATTTCATTACAATGGTACCTGTTGGGGGGTGGGGGTGGGGGGGTGGAACATATTAGACAGCAAATGAACAGTCAGTTCTTTAAGTTGCTGTGCTGGAAGCAGAAAAAAAGGCCAAGCATAAGGATCTATGCCACTTTGACAAGGATGTTGGCACATTGATGCATGTGGGGAGTGACGGCTAGCCTGTCTGGTCCAAACTTACAGAAGAGCTACAGTGGTTTAAACAGTGAACGGTGACACTTATTGAAAGATGTCAGAACACACAGTGCACCACAGTCAGAGCAGTCTGCGCAGCATGAGGGACCTATTCCGTATTAGGCAGATGGTTTTAACGTTATGGCTGATTGGTGCATTTGCCTCCACTCAGTGCATGAAAATGATGGTTTGTAAAAATATGAACTTGAGGTTCAGCTTAAGCAATTGCAACCATGCAATTATGTAATCATTGTGACGGGCCTAACTGCACTAGTTTGACCAGACATCATCACAGAAAAAGTGTCAAAGCATGATCATAGACACACAGCACAAGCACAGGGTGCACACAAACACTCAATGCCTGATGACTGCTCAAGTGTCCAATGCCTGATCAACAGAGCTCTGCCAAACACATTCACTGTGCTTATGCTAACAAAGCTGAAGCACTTGCTTTACTCTGTGGTACAGAATCACAAGCCTCTTACCAGATTTTAGTGTAATGTAACCTATCATAAAGCAGGTTTACAGCATTTACTACACACAGAAACAAAGCAAAGAGACATACATAACCATAGCAAAAAAATCCCAACAGATAATTACAGTGTATAGTTATTTCTGACTGTGTTATAAGCTCATTAATATACACCTCCAACAATCATGATTTTTTTAAGGAGGGCACACATAAGCAGGCCAGCACACATAGCAGCACTCTGATCTTACCCTATGGTCTACCTTCCATCCGATCTGTTAAAAACAAAATACATGCATGCATATGACACACACTGTATGAAGAATGGACTACCGACTATTTAAAGAACACCTTTGGGAAACGTTGCCAAAGAATCTTGTTCACTGGAGATGATAACAAAACTTCAATCTGATAGAAGACTTGGACAGCATCTTCATCTCACTTTGGGGCTTTGAACATCTTAATGCACCAACAAATGAAATAGTCATTTCCAGAAACGGACCTACCGCTAGAGCTGGGATAAGCTCACCTTGCACTCTCGGCTGACGGCTTCTGGAGGAGCACAGCCAGAGATCTGGCTGGAGATGGTGGCCGCAATCAGCTGCTTACACCACTCCACATGGGAACCAGTGGGGCTGAGAAAGACCCATAAAGAGTAAGAGTGAGTTCACTGAACAGGTCAAAATGATGGTCCATAATTCTATTATTAATTTGGCATTAGAATCATGGGCAACTACAGGAGTGAAACAATTTAAATTCTGTACTTAAAAAACAGAGCTGTACACAACCTTGGGATTGTGAAGGGTGCTATATAAAAACAAACTTATTATTAAACAAGTGAAGTGAGATTATTGATACAAGTAGAGATGCACTGATCTGATGCTGAAATTGGATATCTGATACTGTCTGATAATGTCTGATACTGGCTCAAAACGCAGGACTGGGTACTGGTAACAATGGGCTGATCCATGGGGGTGACCTATTCAACCTAATTCTGTTATTTTATTTTTGTATACATGTATTTTCGAACTGTAAATCTTGTTAGTTTTTTATATTTTGCAAAGTTACTGATGCACGATTATTGTATTTAATTATGTTTCAGTTAATAGGTTTATTTATATTTGTTACATTTTGTTTTATGAGGATTGGAAAGCAATGTTTAAGTCAAGCCCGATGTTGCCTTACACATACCAGTCCCTTTCATACAGTGAGACATACACCTTATTAATAAAACAGTGGTATCAGATCAGTACTCAGTATCGGCCCATACCCAAAGCCCAGGTATCGGATCGATACTCAGTATTTGCCCACACTCAAAACCCAGGTATCGGTATCGGTACTGGGACTGAAAAAGTAGGATCAGTGCATCCCTACACCCAAGATGCTAGAGTTGGGCCAATGGACGATGCCACTGTCCATGGCCACTGGCTAACACTCATCTCAATGCTGAGTCCTTACTAGTAAAGCATAAGTCAGTAAGACAACCTACCCTTAATTATAACCGTCCATTACAATGTATGACTGTAGAGATCTTAATATGCCAAAGACATCGCCCAACCCTAGCTGATACAAGCCTCAGTGTTTTGTGAGTATCTCACTTTTACTGTCTTTCGTAGAAACCAATGTCAGTGTCCACACTAAGCATATGAGTGCATCCTATCAGAGTCAAATGGGCAGGGATGGGGGAGGGGCTAATGCTAAGCACAACCAAACAAAAATAAACAGACTTTTATCCAGAGCTGTCTTAAATGAGAATTCTACATTTCTGCATAATTAAAAGACTAAGATATAAACAACGACGTTTAATAGTGTTTTAGCAAAAATCCTTATTCTAGAGACACTAACCAAGTCAGAATTGTTCACAGTGGTGGTGATAGGAACCAGACATCACTTACTTCACATGTTTCCTGACAGAAAGCTATTTCTGAAATGGTTTTAAATACAACCCATGACGTCTGAGACACTGCATAAGATTTTGCTAAAGAGATTCACTGCTCATTTTGACCAGTATACAAAACTGAGTTCTCTGGCTCCCATCACTGCCACTGTAAAGAAATTCAAGCTTCTCTAAAATGCACCAAGTCACTCTGACACTCTGGTTCCTTCTTGTAAATATTCTCAAGGTTGTACAGTCTAGGGCTGCTCTGTCCTGGCAAAAAAAAAAAAAATCATAATCATGATTATTTTGGTCAATTGGAGATCAGGATTATTTATTATGATCACTTATAATTTTATAAAAATTTCTTTCTAACAGAAATGTCTTAAACTTTAAGTATAATTCAATTAAGTCACAAGTATAGCACAGACAAACCTGAAAATCTGAACATCCCAGTGGAATCCAGGTCTAACAAAATGAGATCAGTTTTGCAGAAAGAAATGTGGCACAATAATATTGAACATCACAGTTCTGCTCCAGAAATGATGTGTATCATCACTAGCACCTACACAGCTCCCACGGAAGCTGCAGCCCCTGAGGTTTCCCCCTCCAACACACGTCATACATCCGATCTTGTAACTAACAAGCCCTTCCTGAGATGAAGGAGGGGAAACAGTGCACTGGCTGATCTGCAGAGTTAACATGACAGATGGCGTTATGAGGTCACTAATGTGTCGGTGGGCTTTAATGTGGAGCGGCTCAACGAGGACTGCGGGTCCGTTAAACTGAGCAGCATGTCAGCCACAGTGATGATCGGGCCTGCATGCAATAAAGATGCACATCAGAACACGAAGGCATGAACGCAGCTGCGCTCAGTAACAGTGTGAAATGGCGAGCAGCTTAGTCCATGCAGCCCACACCCGCAGCATCTGAGCACAACCCTGTTTCCCACGACCTCGGAGAACCGTTAAACAGCGCAGGATGCACAGTAGGCTGTGACGGCCGCTTCTACACTTTGTACACAAGGCTATGGTGCTCCCTTAAAACGTACACTCAGCCCCTGCTTTCCCGTCACCCACCTGTCCTGCGAGTCCCCACTCTCTTGTCTGGATACGGGGGCTGCTCCGAGGCTCCGGGGTTTTCTCGGCACTGGCGGCGCCCCGCTACTTTCCGAGCCTGAGCTCGGCTGTTTCTCCATGTCCCCGCCGCCTCTCTCCTCAGCAGCGCGGGTTGGCGGTGGGTTTTCGAGGACCGACAGACGTGCTGACCGTTATTGTGAGGATGCCATGGCCCTGCGCTCTACCCCTCCCTCCGTCGGCCGGACGTCGTCACAGCTTCCTGTAGCCTCTGCCGCTGATAAACGGCGCTGTGGCGGTGGCCTCCGCTCGGTTCATTTTTAGTGAACCGACTCTTAAAGACGCGTCGTTACATTGAACCGAACGCCCGATTAAACGACACGTAGATTCACAAATCAATTCAACTTTATTGTTGCCTCAGTTCATGCCCGCGAGGATTTGTTTCACAGCGAGGACTGAGATCCGCAAACACTTGCCGAAGGGGAGTTCGACTCCGCTGAACAGGTTCAAAAAATGATTCGGTGTGCGATAAAATAACGAAATATCCATACTTACTTACTGAACCTTCTTTTTGAGAAATCATTCTGACATAAATTGTCAATATTAATAGTTTATTTAACTTCATATACATATATTACTGTTATTATAGCAACAACAATACTGAAAAATATATTTTTTTATTATTAATCATGTGTTAAAATATATATAGCAATTATAGGAGATGCCCTTGCTTCCACCCTCTATATGACCTCTCACTGACACAAGCAGAGTTGTGCAGCAAATGGCCTATAACAGTATGTCATTGTGAGTTACATGACTTATTGTATATTTATATTTTACTGTATGTGATTTAATATAGAACACATGCAAAAGTACATGTTAACTTCCTTGCCTAAGACCAAATGGACCATCCCATCGGCTACCAGTGAAAGGGCGAATAGCAAGCATCTATCCTGGTATGAGCGTGCATCAGTGCACATACAGGTAACTTACATATGTATAAACTTACTACTGGTTGGACTCTTCTGATTGTGGAGACACACATTCTCCTATCAATGTGACATGTTTTCAGTTAAATAATGGTTAAAGAGGTTTATTAAACAAATCTCAGGTTTTTGTTTTGATTGCAATCCACACAATGTCCTAACTTTTCCAGAAATTGGGTTTATACCTCCACCATGCAGTGCCTTCCTTTCCCTGAACACTGTGCTTATCATTTAAATGTATATGTTGCAAAGTGTTTTCCTCATAGTGGACTCATGAACCTTAACATTAGCTTTAGTTGCTTAGTGTTTACCCTAGGATCCTTTGTGACTTTGCAGATTATTAAACACCTTGTTTTTGGGGTGATCTTTGTTGGTCAACCACTCCTGGAGAGAATAACAATGATCATGAATATCCTGCATTTCTAAACAAGACTGGATTGGTGAAATTTACTCTTTAGATAGTTTTGTAGTTTAGTTTTGAGTCTTCCCTTCAAGTTAGCCTGATGACCATCAACAACTGAGATCATTAACAGATTTACTCTGATACAATGAATAAAAATGTTCCATTTGGCTACGTGTCCTTCATACACACTCTAGCATTAGCAGCATGGCTAACAGTTTAAAAAAACCACAATGTGCATGTCCTCTTCATACGTGTGAAATCTTTAAATTAATTTAATCAGCATTATTTACAGAACAATAGGCGGCCATCAAAGAGTGGAGCATACATGAGGGAGAAAAGAACACAAAAATCAGTCCCTTAAAAAGCCCAAACGGCACTTAATGTCAAATGATAAAGCATCCACACCCCCACCCCCAAAAAAAGACAAACATGAGTGCAGAATTCCTTCACTCAATCTCACACACACACAGAGTAAAGGGATTGAGAACAAAAATTCCCTACAATCTGAAAAAAAAAATTATCAGAGGATTCTGAAAATGCTCAGATCTCTATGTCATAAAGCAAATCTAAATGCCCAGTAAGTAAAGAAATATATGATGTCCACTAATTACCAACATTTCAACCAATCAAAACATCATCTTATTACTTTCCTTTGTATAAAACTGTCAAATTTTACACTGAATAAAATAATTATATTTTACAACAATAGAACTTTCAACAGTAAAATAGGCTTTGTTGAGGTAATTACATAGTCATGGTACTTGTACAAAATAAAAAATAGATATCCCCCCTAAAAACACAACCAACATCAAAGTGTTTGTGTTTGTTGCTGTTTTTTTTTTTTTGTCATCTTCTCACAATATGGTTTAAACTTCATCTCCTCATTGAGGCCAAAGACTTCAAAAGGTATGCTTTTCCGAGGCAGCATTAGTTATGGCACCGAGGTGCCCCAATGAGCTCTTCCTAGATCAGGTAAGTCCAGTCTTATTGCCAGCTTTAATCAGTATTTGCAACAGGTAGAACTGACTTTGGAACAGCTCAAGAGGGCAGCTTCTCCCAACATGTTATCTTTAGCTGTGTGCTCCCATCCACAGGAAGGGACCCACACCATAGCTGAAGAGTCCGTGGCGATTGTACTTTAATTTTAGAGGTAACCAGAAGCCATTGGTGCATGGTGACTTACGAGCGATCCTGTCAGTCAAAAACAGAAAGCTAAAAGAAATTATCCTTCATTGCCACTGATGCCGCCTACAGAAAAAAACAAACAAACAAACAAGTTTTGCTTATAAAATGTCTAGGTGAGGTTAGAGAATACCTCAGACAGAAAAGGCACAGAACTGGTCTTTCTAGCCCCAAAACCCTGGTTCTGTTTGATAAGCGCATCCAAAGCATCTTTTAGGACATTATCCTCCCAAACCACAAGCAGGTCTACCTTGAGCAGCCAATGCCCTGTATGCTTGAAACGTCAAAACAACATTCACACATCGTCTTAACTTATTCAAATCAAATGCTGTGTGGTCAAACACTCGAATGCATGTCACAAAGTCTGACCAAACCTACGACACGGACAAGATTGCCTTTTAGAACCAGAGGTCCGCAACCTCTGGTTGACACTGGATTGAGTGGACAATAAACAAGCAAAAGCCAATAGCTCTTCAAATACCAGACACTATTTTAAAGGTGGTTCGGTCAATGAGTAATGAACCACCCGCAACTTGGTGCCTCTCTCTTTTTTACTTTAGGAACCAACTCATTCTGGCCTAGGAATCTACATACCGTGTCAAATGATCTCTGGACAGTCTTGTGACCGTTATACACATACTGACGCGTCTAGTGTACACATCCAACCACCTTACGTATGATCCTTCATCTAGCAACAAACCTTCATCCAAGTGCACAGTTTAAGAAGAGCTAAAGCCTTCTGCCCACATCACGTTCATTAGTACACAGAAAAACATCTCCCTGTCTCTTTAAGGCTTCTCGTCACCCATAACTGACTTGCGCTATGAAGGCTGTACTGTGACATTATTGCATAATTGTATATTTTTCTGTTACTTGTCATCAACATTACGTTACAACTGTGTGTTAAAGTTATTAATATTGCTATGTACAAACGTCCTGCGTGTTTGTTGTTCCTGTGCGATCAGAAGGGTGTCTGCAGGTGTGTGATGTGCTGATTGGGCGAGGCAGCGTTAGGGGTGGAGCTGTTGGTCAGGTGGGTGGAGTCAGACACCTGCAGCTCCTCCAGTTTCTTTAGATACTGATCTCGAAGAGCCAGGAGCTCCTTGTAGCGTTGCTCCACTGGACTTTGCTGCCAAGACAGACATGCACAATAAGTGATTAGACATAATAGCTGTAATACAGCTTTCGACCACCAGAGGGCAGAAGAGGCACACAAAATAAAGGAATCATGTTCCTTCTCGTTGCTACAGAAGGTCATCAGTTTATATTGTAGTATTAGTGATTATGAATGCTAGGCAACATCAAAACTGGGAAACAAAGAAGAGCACATTATATCTTAAGCAGATAATGAAAGCTGCAAAGGACATTAGTTCTACCAGCAGCCAAAACGGAGAGTTAAGTGTAGTAGTGAACAGACAGACGACCACATCAGCTTTAAAAAGTGAAGTGAATTCGGTCAATGCGTGAGGCTCATTTGTCAGTTGTTGCATGCCTGAAGTAAAACCACCATGAGAGACTGAGTGTGTGTGCGCGCGCGTGTGTCTGCTGTGGAGATAAGGCCAGTGTGAGCGGCAGCTCTCTGTAGTGCCAGTCAGGACGTAATTAAACTGGGGAAAGAGGATTTTCTGCACCACTGAATCTGAGAGGGACACACACACACACACACACACACACACACACACACACATACATACACACATACACACATACACACACGACGCAAGTAGACAAAAAATACCTAAAGCACAGATCAACAAAGGACTCAGACCAAAAGTAACAAACATGCTCAGAAATACACATTAACATGCAAATGCATCTGACCAGCCCTCTGCTGCAGACAATAAATGTAAATGATCACGTCAGTATTTTCTCACCTGGTGACGTATACGAGGGTTCCATCGAATATAATAATTTACCCATAGCTCTAGGTGGCGCATACTGGCTACGGGGTAAAGCACTCGGCTGGACTCCGGTGTGTAAAAGGGGTTTACATAGGAAGATGTGTTGCTGTTTATCAGTGACCACAGGGACACCGTCTTCGTCCGGACACTCTGAAAAACAGCAAAGATGCAAAAAAAAAAAAAAAAAAAAAAAAAACCCCCAATAACCCTAATTGTAGTGTTCCACACATTAGTGAGGCATTCCCTGCAGAAAAAGTCGGAGGACACAGCAGTGCTCTTGTCTATTTGCATCAGGACTGACACGATCAATTACAGTATTCGCTGAGTAATCTACCAATTATATTAATGGATAACCACAAAATAAAAATGGAGTTAACGACAACTATATATTCTAGGCTTGACTGGTATAAAGTCATCGCATGGTATTTAGAAATACAGATTGTACAACTGCTCAAACAACAAACCCATCCAAAAGCAGAAGTTCTGTGGTCAAAACGCCACAAGAATCCAAACTTGCCGTGAATATAGGAATATTGATCATGTGGAGCTCTTTAGAGTCATTTTAATACTGGTGAACCCACTTGAGAAACTGAAAACACCTTCACTCGAAATAATATAGGACATTTACACACACAAGTCATTTTGACAGCCCTAACATTAGCATAAGCTAGACCCTTATAGATGTTTAAACTATATGAAGAAGCAGACCACTGAAAAGACATGGGAAGCATTGCTGAGGTGTGCGAGTGTGAAGTGGGGCTGCGTTCTCTAACACAGTTATTGCTGTGCTTGGCTCTGAGGGGGCTACAAAATGAATGTTGCATCTCCCCTAAGTGCACTCTGCTCCCGCTCAGAGCCACTGAAGCGTCCCCCTCACTCACGCTCTACTTCACACAATGAGCAGACACAGACAGAGAGACACACAGAGAGGAAGAACAAATGTAAAAATGGTCTAATCTGTAGTAAGTCCACAGACCGCCAGTGCCTACAAGAAATTCCTGGACAATGATCAGCATAAAGTAAAAGAAGTAATTGAATAATGAAAAGCCTCATGAATTGTCACAATGAGCCACTAAACGGAAATTTTTTATTTTTTTTTGACTTGACTACATTATGTGGAAGCCTCATTTCATTTATGGGTTCTTTAAGGGACTAAAGTGGAACATTACTGAATAAAAGACAGCAGAAGCATGCACACCCATTCAGCTAACCAACACTAAACAGATACAGTGGTATGGAATTCTGTGAAAGTGTGTGTGTGTGTGTGTGTGTGTGTGCGCGCATTTCCTACATAGCTCTCACGAACACTCTCGCAGTTGTAGAGGAAGGTGCCAAAGCGACAGCTGTACAGGTGATCCAAGACCGTTATCAGGAAACGCTCGTTAAACTCAAAGGCTGTTGGGAACTGTAAGTAGAACAGAAAAGTCCAACACTGTCAAATGCATACTGCCTTACAGTAAACAGCCAGAAGATCACTCAAGAAGAAGCCCATAGGCTACTGATATAATGATCATATATGGTGTAGTTTAGTCCTTCATCATGCCATAGCAGATGATGCCCAAAAACGTTTTAAATAAGCAGGGCTTTACTTCACAATAGGTTCCAATCTCACATTGAATTAAGACCTAACGTTACCTCCTCAAGGCTGGAGTACACACAACACTGGCTTAGTTCATCACTTTAACTATACAGAGAATGAAATGCAGAAAATTCTAAATAAATAACTATTATGCTCCACTGATTCTACATACCCTAGTTCTGGAAAAGTTGAAATGCAATAAAAACACAAATCTGTAATAAGTTAATTTTCTTATACCATTATTTAACTGACTACGAAAGGAATTCTAATTTTTTGACAGACAAACCTGATTATATTTTAGAAGCTGATACCTGCCACACCCTTAAAAAGCAAGTGAACTGGTAACAGATAGGGATATCATATCCTGACTTGGAATAATTGGAGCTTCCCCAATGGCTCAAGCTTTGCAAATAATGGGATGGAGCTCACTACTTTCTGTCAAACGTTGTAAGAGAACGATCAAAGAACATTCTCAATGCAACACTTCACAGAATTTAGACTTTCGCAATCTACCGTACGTAGCATTGTGAAAAGATTCAGGAAACCTGGAGAAATCGCAGTGTGGGTGTGGTATTAGGTGCATCCATGCCCACCTATGTGAAGGTACAACTGATGTAAAGCTGCTTATTGGAGTTTTAGAGACATATGCTGCAATCAAGGGAACATATTTGCCTGGAAGTGCTCGGTTATATCAGCAAAACGATGCCAGGTCTCATTCAGCACACACACTACAACAGCGTGGCTTTGTAGATACACAGCACATGTGCTGAACTAGCCTGCCAAGGAAAGTCTTGAATGTGTAGAAATTCCACTCGCAAAACTGCATTAATTAGTATCATCCCAAACCATTAAAAAGTGTAACTAAAAGAAAAGGGATGGTGATGTAGCATAGTGATAAACGCACCCCTCGTACAGCTTCTTTTCTTTTTGAGTGTGTTGCAGGCATCAAATTCAAAATTTATTCATTAAAAACACATTTCAGTTGTTCAGTGAAAACAATGGAAATCTTTTGTTTGGTCTTTTGTGAGTTTGTGAGTTGAGAATCAAGAGAATAAATGAGTCACAGATTCTTCTTTTTATTGCATTTTGATTTTAAAAGTGGTTTTCTTACTGTGTCTTACGTACTTACCATCTCTAGATTCTTAATGAAACTATGCTTTTTTAAATGTGTATAAAACATTTCTAAATTTAATTGCTCTGCTGGATTAAGCCCTTACCTGTTTGTTCATCTGCCACACACAGTCTATGAACTGCAAGAATATGGGCGACCTGTCCTGATCTGCATGGTTTTTGTCTCCATGACCAATTCTCTGCAAACAAATGCCCATCGAGAAACACACACGTCACACACCTTAGTATTCTGACAGGATTAAAAGGAAGCTTTTAAGAAAAAAAAAAGCTTTTAAGCTATTTCCTGAACCGGAAATAGATGTTTGGCAGCAGAGTTAGAAGTAAACATGGGCTACAGGGCTACGCACCGAGGAGAACTTATGCCCAAAGCTGATCCACTCCTTCTCCAGCAGCACCTGGAAGCCCCTGAGTGTGCGGTAGTGGGAGTCTAGCATGAGCATGGCCAGAGAGGTGAGCTGAGCTGTGCGGTCCCAGCCGTCACTGCAGTGCACCACCACAGAGTTCCCTGAAGACACCTTATCAGCTACCTGGATCGCCCCCGACAACACCAGCTACAGCAAAACAGATAGGGGTAAGAGCTTACATCTCTGCTGACAGATCAGGATAAATGTGTTGTGTCATTTAAACCATTTATTTTAAGTCAGTATAGAGGAAATTCATGCCGTTCATATCTACAGAGTCTGATGTAGTTTCTACTGCCAAGCAACTTTACTGTTGTGGAAATATTCCGATTTTAAAAATGCTTAAACACAGCAGCAAAGCGGACACAACGAGCTAAACAGAAGGCTTGTGAACTGCCTGTAGAAAAAGTACATCAATAAGAAGCACGTAAACACCAGCATGAGGAGTACATAACACAAGAAAAACAAACGTCTGGGCCTCTACTGGGGTCTACCTTTATGTGCTCCAGCCAGTGAGTGGATTCGAGACTGGAGAGCCAGTGAGACTCCTCCACGTTGGGGTAAACGATATCCTTCAGCTTCTTTAGGGATTCCCTCATCACATGGATATTGTGGATATCCAGAAAGACGAGTTCAGCGTTCTGATAGGCATCTTCACCCTCATAACCGCCTCCTGTAGCCTAGGGTTAGAAAAAGATGGGTCAAAGGTTAAAGTGGACGTAGCTAACCTCAATACCTAATGTGATCAGCAAGACTGCAAACAGTTGCACACGCAATGCGCGAGTGAAATTATTGGATCAATACAGCCCTTTTCAAAATGCTAGGTCAGCGGAGTAGAATATGGTGGTGTGCTACATGACGGCCATATCAGTGCTCTACTTTGCAGTCAGTTTCACCTCAGGCACTTGTGCATTTGCCACACTCAAACACACACACGCATTCAGTGTTCTGTCCTATTTGCTCAGTTCTACCTCGGTTACGTCTGTTGACTTGATGAGCAAGTGATCAAGCAGAAACAACCACCCACACCCCTACAAATGGGATGAGAACAGAACAAAGGAGTGCATGTATATGATGCACCACAACCAATCCACACATTCGGTGGATCAGAACATATGAATATGTGCCAAGACGTAACGATGAGATTTATAGTACAGATGGTGTGATATTTCAACCAAAGGACATGAAGCAAGATCAGGTGCGACGGTCTGAAATGAATCCCAGCATTATAAATATTAACACTGCCACAAAAGTAAAAACCTAACACCACAAAAAGTAAACTCTACTTTGCTTCCCCATAGAAGATTCCACAACATGGCCACAGCTGGGTGAGCGAGAACATAAAAATACATCACAGGCCCAGAGATATTTCAGTATTTCAAGATAATGATTGCATGAGCTATCATCCAATCAGCTATTACTGTGCAGTTTATGCAGTAATTATACACTTCTTGTTGAAGGACTCTCTATAATTGCTCTAATTATTTGAAACCAATTATACAGACGATTTATTTCTTACATGCAGTCGATCAATGTAATTTAATTTGACTGATCTGATTTAAACAGACACTTCTAACAACAGTTCTACAGCCACAATGTCTCTGTGTTTGTCTGCAAGTCTACCACTCAACTTAAATCCAACGCCCAAGACGTCACTGCAGCGGTCTCACCTTATTGGCCACAGCATTGACGTTTGGCCTGGCATCATAAATGGTGAGCTTGGGTGTACCGTTGGCCTCACGGATGATGTCTAGATAGCGTTCGTCATCCTTGTTGCGCTTGCCGCTCATACCCACCAGGGGCTGACTACAGCGCATGATCACTGCTTGATTCTCCTTGTGGATCCATGACAGCACCTAGACAGAGCATGTTTTAGAAATACATGTTATACAGGTGGGAAAGGGTATCCCAAAACAATTATACTAGTATGAAGATGTGGCTGCGGAGTCAATGCACAAAGCATATTTAGTAGCTCGGTTTTTTAGCATGTGTGTATATTCATTTAATAAAATTTGGTACATGCAGGAAGGGCAATGGCTGCTTCTGAGCTGCAGGCTCACCGGTATACGACAGCGGGAGCGAAAGGTAGCCACTCGCCGCAGGTCTTCGTCAGAGGCTTTGAATGGAACCACCAGAATGGTGGGATAAGTGTCACACAATTCGTAGTTTTTGTTGAAGGTAATTCTCCACCTCTCGTTGGGCAGACCCTGAAGAAAACAGAAGACAAACATGGCCTCTCACATCATGACTCACATTTATGTCTTTTAAGGCGCGGTTATAGACTACATAGGTTTTCACATGTTAACAGATACAAAAATCAGGGAAGCAAGAACTGATCCCAAAGCAACATTTAGTTTTGATAATTGATTTATTAATTTGAGGCCTAAGCGCAAATAATTATATTCATTGAGGTTTTAAAAACAGCTTCCCTGTGGGGAACACACATATACTACACTAACATACGATTTATTATTATTATGATTATTATTATTATTATTATATAACAGTTAAAATTATATTGATATTTATATTACAAACTGCAAAAATGGTAAAGAACTAAGATCAATAATTTTAGACTGCAGACACACACAAACACACACACAGACACTTTGTAAGCAACAGGCAAACTAATCTAAAATCAATTATAATTGTATTTGAAACCTCTGCTTTAAAATGACCTATTTTTAACTGAAAACCTTTGCTGAACCGCACTAGATTTGTAAAAGCACAGAACAGGATTTATTCTTTTCATCTCCTCCATTATCTACAAAACATTTTCCCCTGATGTTGGTCCTATACAAAAACCTGGTATTGGAATTACGCCATTTCTTTTATACCAAATTATTTTACCAAACTAGCCTTGAAAACGTTAAAATTACATTAAGCAAGAGATCTTCTGTTGAATCCATGCACAACAATTAAAAGTAAACACTAATCCTGACTACAGATCTGTTCTTAAGCATTTGTAATTCTTCAGATTTGCAGAGCTGTGCAAATTCTTACAGATCTGCTGTAGTAAGACTGTGATGTGACATTTCCATTCTCAGAACAAATGCTGTGCATAAAAACAAGTTTGGGTGGAACATGCTTTAAAAGATAACCATGTTTATATAATCTTGAGGATCCAGGAAAAAAACAAACAAACAAAAAAAAAAAAACCCACAAAAACATGTGAAAGTCCAGACACAAATATTTTTATTATACACATTGAGCAGTGGAACCTTTGATGCATGCTCAAAGAAATAGGTGGGAGTAGCTGTTTCAGGTTCTGCAGCTAAACTGTAAACAGGCAGGTCATTACGACACGAAGTAAAGAGATCAGGATGTTCTCAGTCCTGCCCCCTTACCTGACGTCTGTACTCATCCATGGGCTTGTAAACAATCCAGCCGTCATCCTCAAACTTCTCCTGACTCAGAAATGCAAAAAGTGGCTACAGACGGAGGACAGACAAACACAGCATCGAAATGTTATTCACACAGAAAGGCACTTTATTTAGGTCAGGCAATAAATGACATAAATGAAAACTGTCCAGTCATCCTGATATACATAAAAACTGTGCAGAACAATACAAAATTGTTTAGCCCACTATGGAGGAGGTGGCGTCTAGGCAGACATGCCTCACACAAAGTCAAATAAACAACAAACCAAAAAGGACAAATTAATAAATGATTAGAGTCTACAATGAAGCAAACAGGAAGTGTAAATGATCAACAGTGAATGATAAAGGCAGATGTAAAAGTTAATCTTAATGTATTAATTGTGTGAAAACTTTAAATTCATTATTTCTCACTGAAACCGGAACATAATTACTGTATTAATCAAAAACTACTCAATACAGTGACCGATTATAAAAGTAATCAACAGTGTGTTTACAACTGACATAGTTAACAATATGAACGCAAGAGAAAGTGTGTTGTTGCAGTTAACATCACTGCTCCGATTTGTTTACTGGCAATTTATTCCGTCAAAAAAGCAGTTTTACCACATCTCTAGAGTAAACTGCCCACTGTTGTTACTTAGCAACCCGTGCAGGGGGAAATTAAAAAATGGAAAAAATGATTTTCAACCAATCGTTATGAGAACTGTTATAAACTACAAAATAATGGCTCAAACTAAGACAAAGATGTTTGGACCCAGGAAATACAAATATTTAATATTTATGATTTACTCCATAAATGATAGTTTTGGGATTGAAGTTCCTGGAATTCAGTTATTCTGTCCAGGATATTTAGGAGGTGGTCACGAGAGCGGGAGTTACAGAAAGCTTCAAGCTGTAAGTAAGAAATGAAAACGCAGTATAAAAGAATCAGTGTATGTGAACTGACCATTCCATGAGAGAGTGGAAAAGCATATTTAAACAGCTCCCCAAAGATGTCTCTCCGACTGTGGCCCTCCTGCTTCAGAGCAAACCTCAAGTTCCTCATGTCCTGCACACACACACAGACACACACAGACAGACACACACACACACAGACAGACACAGACACACACAGACAGACAGACACACACACACAGACACACACAGACAGACAGACACACACACACACACACAGACAGACAGACAGACAGACAGACAGACAGACAGACAGACAGACACACACACACACACA
>JBBPDA010000013.1:10989121-11013057 GCA_037974385.1 Arnoldichthys spilopterus | reverse complement strand
CACACACAGACACACACAGACACACACAGACACACACAGACACACACAGACACACACAGACACACACAGACACACAAAATGAAGATCAGAAGTGTGAAACAGAAGGCCAAAGAACGATAAAAACGGGAGCAGAGTGAAATAATTTACTGACTCATCATAAAAGTGGTTTCCAGAAAAACTGGACATTTTGTAAAATGCAATAAACACAAAAATCTACAACTTGTAAATTCACTTAGATGCTTATTTCATTGAGAAACACGTACATGGAAATGGCAATGTTTTGCTGATTGTATTTTGTAAGTACAAACAAATGTAGAAATTGATGCAAGATGCTCATGTGAAATATTCTTTTGTCAATTAAATGTTAAAGAGAACGTACATATTGCAGTTTTGGTTTTTATTGCTTTTTACAAAGTGCCACAATTTTTCCAGAAATGGGTTTGTACCAGCAGCATGTTTCACAGCATTCTAAAGCTAGAAAGCGGTAATTTCCTTTCCCCTTAATCTGCACTACTAAGGTAGTTCAGGAAAATGTATTTCCTTCTCTTGAGAAGACGGAACAATGTTTTTAACTGTGGTGCCATATTTGAGGAACACATACAGAGGCATATAAGAATGGTATCATTTTAAATTAATAAGGGTGCAGTGATCTAGTAATTCTAAATCAGTGCTGATAACCAGTTTTTTCCTGTGTTTTTTCATGCACTTCTGTCAAAGCATATAGCAATGCTGAAACACAGCCTGATAAAATGTAGATACTGGGACAAAAAATCCATATATTTCTATAAGGTAACAAATACAGCAAAACAAAAAAAAGCTGACTCTGTCGCACAGTAATCCAGTATTGTGTAAATATATGGCTCTTATGGAGTGTAAATCAAATCAAATACCGGTTTGAAGTGTCAGTCAAATATAAACTGTCTGATGCCAATCATTTCCTTAAGCAAAGATCTGCTCACACTATTATTGTAGGGCATCTCTAGTTGTAAATGTTAATAGGAGTTCATCATTAGTGATGCGCTACTTGCCAAACATTCATTAGATGTCTTTAATCTGTGGGTGTTACCTTGCAAGTGATGTCCAGCCCATAAGAGTTTTCCCCGCGACTGGAAGCTCCGCCCATCTTCTCTATCCTGCTGATGGCACCCAGAGGTACATCTAAGGTAACTGTGGACTCCTGAGCGGGACATAGCCAGAAACACTAATCAATACAGTAACATGCATTCACCCATCCAAACTGTAAAATGTTGAGTGATGTGGGAGGGGGAAGGGCCGTCCTACCCACAGAGAGAGGGTAAGCTCAATTATGCTCTTTTGGGTAGGATGGTCCTACTTCTTCCAACATCACTCAACATTTTGCAACTCAGTACAAGTATAGGTTTGCAGACAGCACAGAATTGGCAGTTAGTGTTCTCCTCCAAGCATGTTGAGCTGCTTTCATTAGCAGCAGTTGGAAAAGATGTGGCATCACCACGATCAGAAGTGTGTAAGCTTGAGACTTGGCCGTGTGGGGCCAAGATGTTTTCAGATGAAGCTAAAGGTTATGCCAAGAGCTGGCTTGATCCTTGGACAAAGACCAAGCTACACTCAAATATGAAACCATGAATCTCTGCTCATGTAAAACAACCCAGATGCATGTCAGTTTAAACATGTTCTGGACAATTTCAGGCTTGAGTAATTGTATCATTTGAGCTCAGTCAACGGCTACCAGCACATACTGGTATGACAGGAAAATCCCCCATATAAACGAACACCTGTTTCATTTATCATCAAATATTAATAAACTTTTCCACAGGGAAAATCCAGCTTTTTACCTTCCCCTCTCCACCCCCTTTCCAACAGACTGTGGTAACAGCCGAAACTTTCAACAGAGCTGCAGGTGCCTCCTGGTCTGTGCCAACTGCAGACAGTGCCAGGACAAAGATGAAAGACTCCAGACATGATATTCATAACCACCCACCCCCCACTCCTTCAGCCCCATCTCCTCTGTTTTTCACACCCTGCTGCTACAGATGGACAAACATGATATTTGGCATTATTAAAAAGCAATCAAAGAGGAGAAAGAAAGAAAGAATGAAAGAAAGCAAGAGAAAGAGAGAGAGAGAAAAAAAAGAAGAAAGAAAGAAGGAAACAAAGAAAAAGAAAGAGGGAAAGAAAGAAAACAAAAGAAAGAGAGAAAGTGGGAGAGACAGAGGAAGAAAGAGAGAAAGAAAAATAAAAAGAAAGACAGAAAGAGAGAGAAAGAAAGAAACAAAAAAAAGAAAGAGGGAAAGAAAGAAAACAAAAGTAAGAGAGAAAGTGGGAGAGACAGGAAGAAAGAGAAAGAAAGACAGAGAGAGCGAGAGAGAGAGCGAGAGACATTTATTGATCGGTACCATTCTTTTTACACTCACCGAGTCAGTGCTCTTGAAGTACAGTCTGAAATTGGTGATGAAGACTTTGCCTTTGAGCGCTCCATTGAACGGGCACATGTAGATGAGGTCTTTGTCTGAGTTAGAACAGATACAACACATAAGAACTAAGCAGCGCAGACAGTAACGGTCACTCTGCCAAATAAAACAAGCAATTAGAAGAAACAAGCAGGAACATCACACTGTCAGAAGTAAAGTGAAGGATGGCACTTTTAATTATACAACCCTAAATCAGGCAATATGTCAAAATGTCATGTTTGGTAATGCACCTAAAAACTGTTGGCCAACCCCAATTAAACAACAGAAGACAACTATATCTACCAAAACATTTTAAAAATGAGTCACGGTGCAAACGCTCAGTTAAAGCTGAAAAGTGTGACTCTCTCTTTCTGTGTGTACGTACGCGTTGGAGCTTTGAGCTACTGTCTAATAGCTCCCAGCGAATATCGAATAGTGTTTCTGCTTGAGATGCCCATCTCTAAATGCACCATCTTTATGTATTTGACTGTTCATGGTTCAGTAGTTTCTTAGTCATACCAGGTTCCTGCACACATACAACCCACTAAATCTAATCTCTCCCGCTTTCTCTCTGTCTGTAATGAAATCTGTTCAGGCTGTGTGGTGCAGTAATAGGACTTGTCAGATTTGAGCTGCAGAACAGCACTGGAGCGATTCAAAGTGGCAATCCCAGGAAAGGTCCTTCTAAATTTAGCGCTCCTAACCAAGATCTTGCAGCCTGGCTAACATTTACTGACAACATGGGAATGTGGGAATGACCCAGTGAAAGGGTTTGCTAGAAAATGTACTGGATCACAGTGGAGCTCAAATTCAACTAGAGTTTTTAAAAGTTCCACAATAAAACCAACAGTCAAGATTTACAACTTGCAAGATAGTGAGTGTGACTAGTAACTTTAATGAGAATACCACACACACAAACGAACAAGTGTATATTATATATACACACGCTAATCGGTCATAACATTAACACCACTGAGAGGTAAAGTGAAAACCAAAGACTTTCTATTATTACAAAGGCACATGTCGAGGGTGAGATATTAGGCAAGAGGTGAACAGTCAGTTCTCGAAGAAAAAGGTTTGATTTAGGGCCTTATTGTGATGGCTCTGTGAGTCAGAGCATTTCCAAAACCGCAGGTCTCGTGGAGTGTTCCAGGTGTGCACTAGTTAGTATATACTGATCCAAGAAAAGACAACTGGTAAATTGGGTAAAGGACATCTAAGGCATGCATGTAGGGAGTGAAGACTAGCCCGTTTGTTCCAATCCCACAAAAGAGCTACTGCAGTTTAAAATGCTGATACTGACTCTGACAGAAAGGTTTCAGAACACACAGTGGACCACAGTGTTTCAGCAGCATGAGGGTGACACCAATGACACCCCCCCCCAATATTTTTGGCACACTCAGTCCACCCACTTTTTTTTAAAGGTCTTAGAGTTTATTTGACTCATTAGGCCTGTATTCATTTAGGTGTCAACAGTTCCAGACTGTAATAGATTATGTGAGTCTTTAAAACTCTCAGAGAGTTGTTCAACAGCCTTGGGGTCAACTAAGCAGCTGGCTGAGGATCTGAAACTAAGGATAATTGACTCTTACAAAGCAAAGGATAATTATAAAACACAAACAAACACTCCTGCGTGTAATTTTCACTGCCTGAAATGTCATTAAGAAGTAAAAGTTAAGGAGAACTGTTGAGACAAGACAAGATCTGGAAAAATTCTTATAGACTGGTCAGGTAGGCAAAACAAACCCAACATCATTCCCAAGATTAACTGTCTGACACAACAACAGCGATGCACTGGGCCACTGTGCAGTGTTCTTTACACAGAAGGGTAAACTCTTTATAAAAGTCAGACGTTTGCAACACTGTATTTAGAAAAAACACAATCATTTCAATCAGTTGCTATGGGCTGATGGGGAAAAACCCAGAACTCTATGGTTATAATAAAGCCAAATTTGGAGGTGAAAAAGAAGAAGTACTTCAATAAAAGAAAACAGTGACCAGTGACACAGCAGAAGAGCAAATGTTGAGGGGACAAAGAGAAGGACGAATTCTACTAAATATCGACAAAATCTTGAAGCTGATGCCCACAGTCAGGGAGTAAAACTGGAGAAGAAAAACAGGTTGTTGGGGGGGATGGACTAAATCAGGTAGAGTGAGGAGGTTTTTTGAGACAGTAGATTTTTGTCTTAAAAGATATGTAAACAAACAAACTCACCTATCACTCTCTCCTCTCCCGGCAGTAAAGCAACATCTGCAAGTAGCTCCATCTTCAGATTCTCTCTGGATGCCTGCCATCAAAACACAAAGAAACATCAGACTGACATGGCACGCACACACACTTGCACACTATAACATAAACAAGCACTCCCACACATTGCTAGAAAGCAACACAAGAGGCTGACCAATGGCTGTGTGTGTGTGTGTGTGTGTGTGTGTGTGTCTTCACCCACTTTCACTAAAGGAAAAAAGGAAGAGGGTGAAAGGAGGGCAGTGAAGTGAGGTACAGAACAAAGAAGGAGCTTCTCTCATTCACTGTCTGCGAACACTAGTTAGTGTGTGTGTGTGTGTGTGTGTCCTGATCATCTTTCTCTAGGCCATTTTCCTGCTGGCAGACGACGCTCAGTGGAGCAGAATGCAGGCAGTAGAGGGACACTCACTAATGCGCGTGCGCACAGGCATGTTCATTTGTGCTGCCCGACGGACAGACGGACAAGGGCTGCTTGGTTAAGACCTGAACTTTGCTCTCTGTAAATGGCTAATGCAGCACCCCAACACACATACAGTGCTGTTTAAATGTATTAGCCCTGGTTTTCTCTGATATGGTAAATTGGTCACACAAAATGCTTTCAGTATGCAAACTAAATGTAACAGGAGACCAGAGGAACATGACATTTAAAACACAAAATAGAACCAAAAACCCCACAAAAAAAAAAAAAAAAAAAAACACTTCTCATCTTTGTGATAAAATAACTGGTGACTAAACTGGTTGTGCCCACTTTGGCAGCCAGAACTGCAACCAAATGCTTCCTATAACTGAAATACTTAGGTCTTTCAAGCAGGAATTTTGGCCGACCTTCCTGCAATGGCCAATGGAGAAGTAATGAAATACAACAATAGAGAAACGAACAAAAAAAGGAAAAAGAAATAATAATAAAAAAAATTCAATGACAGTTAAATATTGTCCTGACGCGGTCAGAGCTGAAAACACACACACACCTTGGTAAACTGACAGCCTTGCTCTTTCCTGCCAGGTGTTTTTCTGCAGTAACATATGTACTGTACAGCTGGTGTCCAGCTAAAACATCATAGCACACCAACTCTGTCTGCCTGCCACTGCCTCAACTCAGCCCAGAGAACCACCGCCTGCCAACACTGACATTGAGGGACTGTGTATGTGTGTGTGTTTTTAAGTAAGTCTCCATCCAGTTACAAAAGTTTCGTTTTGAATGTCCAACTGGCGTGTACAGTCCTAATTGTTGTGGGCACTTCACTAAAGCGTAAACTGTAATGGGTTATTACCCACTGCTGAAGGCTATAGTGTTAATCAGAGTGCATTAGCTTCATCATGGATATCCTCATTCTTAATACATGGTTGTGGAATGTATTTGAGAGATGCAGTGTAAATGCACTTAAAAGTCAGTACTACCGGTTTTACCCGTCAGGCCTCATTACAGATGTTGCTGAGTGATGCTACTTACTGCTAACTAGCAGAATTCAGTATTAGCTTCACTGAAGCATTGGCCATTTTACTGCTCCATGCCACAATTGTCTAAGCTTTGGCTTATCTTCGAGTGATTGTAGGTTTGATCAGTGGTGCCACAGTCATCCATGGTTGAGAGTCCAAGGGAGTGTAACTGGCCATCACTCACTCAGGGCAACTGATTGATGACATCATAAAACTGGCTGCCAGCATGTTGCTCTGTTCAGTGCCATTGGATTAATAACTTCACACTTTGAAAAGATGTGGTGGCTGGCCTCACGTGATCTGGAGGAAAGACACGCTAGCCTTCACTCTCCCGCCCTGGTGGTATTGTTTAATAGGGCGAATCCTAGTAATTAGTTAAGACTGGAGACGAGTGTAGGTACTTTGTAGATGGGTATAATTTGTATCTGCTGTCTGCCCTATCGTAAACAATAGTCCAATCTAAATGGGACTTCAGGCTCATTTACTCTTGAACATGACCACATACAAGACTTTACTGAGTTTCTAAATAAGCTTAGGTTGGTTTTTAGACAGTAAAATGATCTAAATGAGAAGCATGTAATATGTACCATTGGTTCTATACAACAAAGCATAGAGTGAGGCACAGGCAATTCTACTGATGATAGTGAGGAACATCATTTATTTATGCGGAGAGAAAGTCTAGCCCACCCAACAGAGCAGAAAGCAGTGCCACTGTAGACTTACATTTCGTTTTCACTTCAGAAGTGTCTTTTTAAAAAGGCACAACAGAAGGATTAAGATGAAGGAAAATATCATCTTTACTGTTAAAGTCCATAAGTAGAGAAGGCCTATATTTTAGTTAGGCAAGTGTCAAACAAAAAAAGCACAATACAACACCACCGCAATGTTTACTGCTGGGGGATAGATCATCTATCAGGGTATACCACTATATGTCACAACATTATTCCAGCGGTCTGTTTAGGGGATACTGATAAACAACAATCGTTAGATTCATGATAGCAGTTCATTCCATAAACCAGCAGCACCTCCATTGCTAAACAGACTTTAAAATATTTAGTTTTTGCTTTTTCTGCACTCTTCATAATAAATGCAACTTATGTGATTTGCTTTTCAGGAGTTTTCTGGAAAAGTGGTTTCTGACTGCATAACATTTACAGTGCAAAGTTTCCTTGAAGTGTCACTTAAAAAAAATGACCAGACCAAAAAAATACTGTCAAGTTTGAAAGACGTTTTAGTGTTGAGCACTTTGTATTATGTGTTAACTTTATTAATGCAAAAATAAGCGCAAATTTTTTTTAAGTGTTATACTGTATATATAATAACTTATGTATATATTATATGTTAGCTAATAAAATATTTGAGTTATCAGAATTGTTCATCAACGGCCCTGTTAGAAATACAGTCTGATGTGGTCAGGCTTACATTTTGGCTGGAGCTGTTCTCCAGAGGGCTGGAGTTGTATGCCGGTATGGGAGCCGAGGCCATCACTTGGTCTGCTGCTTCCAGCGCTGCTGCTGCTGCAAAGGAAATAAAAGATCTATTATAAAAAAATAGCAGTTTTATTAGGACTGAAAAAAATGACTTTTGTTAGTGTAATTCATTTCAATTCGCAATACACTTCTCTTAGCAAAGATTGCATGATTCAGCAGTGCAGGGTACGTGTAAGATGTTAAATAAAAATTGTTATATATAAAAATAGTTTTTATGGTGTTTTGGCATCACTGGTTGTTTTTTGTTCACTTCAACATATCAAATTATAAAAAATAATCATGTGCATCATGAAGATGACATGATTTTTGCCATCCTGTTCACCACTGTTTTTTAAGGATATGCAAATAGGCAAACACAGTGTATATATCTTTAAATACAGGGCGAGAGCGGAGATGATAACATGTAGTTCAGTGGAGTCATATCAGGTATCTCTGAGTCACTGTTACACTTTCTACACTGATCATCAGAGCAGATCTCAAATGAATATGAAGTACCATAGTTGTTGGTCACAGAGTAGGAATGAGAGCAGGGAAGATGGGCCTTGTGGGTTACAGTTACATGTCTGACAAACACAGCATTGCTAATTCTGGTCATTTCACAATACGGTTTAACCCCTCTCACTGTTTTCCAGAGAAAGGAGACACCGGTCAGTTGGGAGATCAGCAACACTTGTTAAACTTCTTCTTTTGCTATGATATTAATTATTAAACATATTGACTAACCTGTGTTACAAACATCCAAGTTTGTCAACTGGAACAATTAGGTGAAACTCCTCTTTCTAAGTGTACAATCATTGCCCTGGACTTGCTGGGATGAAATGAAGGTACATGTACTGCAAGTAAAATTGAAATGCAACCTAAACCACTAAAAGGCAGCAAGTAGTGTAGTTTCTAGCTGTAAGCCCAAGCGATCATGCCCAATCTCCAGAGCCTCTATTTTCATATAATGTGTTAACATGCTTGGTGATTCTAAAAAAGCTGTTTGCTGTATTCTTACATAAACGGGGATGTGTTTAGGGAAGGTCTTGTGCCATTCTTTCCCCACAAAACAGCTCAGTCTGGATTTGTGATACGGTCTTCAGTAGTTTAGCCCACCCATTTCCCACTGAAGTTATATGAAGCAATGTTACTGCAAACAGAGGCACAGATACTGGGGCAGGAAAAAATCAAAACCAAGTGAACTTTGTCATCTCCGCCATATACAAGTATACGGAGAGACAAAACTCAGGGTCCACAGCGTACACATACGTGTGGTGCAAATAACAAAGCCAGACATTGTGCTCAGACGTATAGAAAACAGTAATGCAAAAAAGTACAAAAAGCAAAGTACGAAAAGTACGTTGGCAATATGCCAGTAAAATATCCCTCATGGTACTCAGAGACGTGTTAAATGATGTCACTGACCAAACATGCCTAAGAACGTGGACAGCATTGTGCAATATTTGCTGCATGTGCAGTACAGTTGCTGATAGTAAATGAGACCTGAGTACCAGCAGGATCTTGATTGTAGGATTGGTGCTGTTCACATTTTGTTCTGTACGTTTTCTGGACTGCTTTTGGAATAATGACAAACAGTTGCCAATCAGGCTTTTCCAAACAGCCCACTCAGCTCTCCAACGTTTTGTGCGCTTTAAGGCAGGCCTGTCCCAAAACACACGTTCTGAAGTTACCAGCTGGGCTAAATTTAGCACCCATGTCTGTAATTAACTGCAACAGAGGCGACCGAAAACGAGCATTCCGTCCCCATCGTCGCCCATAACCTCCATTAAATGATGCGTACTGGCAGGAGAGCGGTGCTGCACAGACATGCGCGAATATAAAATCAGACTAGCAGCGGTCTGTCGCTCTCCGCTATTTATAAAGATGACGGAAAAGGGGGAGGGTATGACATCAATTGTCAAAGCGCTGCAGTCACACTGCAAACTCATGCAGTGAAGTTACAGGACTCCACCCAAAGTTCAAAATCTCACCGCTGTTTTTTCAAGAACCAGGGATAAAATTAGGGACAGAGTTGGTGAACAGAACAAGTTCTACTCGAGTTACGAGCTTTATGTTTCTCCTGTGCGGAGAAGCAATAAAACACGTAGTTTAACGCTGTAAAAAACGCCAACGTTATATAGATCATACCTTATATCTTAGCAAAACTAAAAATCCCTTAAAGAGAAACTTTGGACCTTTGAGCACCCTGAGCTATAAAACACCCTGTAGATGAACGTTAGCCATGTCGCTAAACACTTTCTGCAGCTAACTTATGGAATGAGAAAAGAAAACTGGATTCGGGCTAAGGCTAAACTAGCTTAGAGGATACAAAACCCTAACGCCCCCAGTCAGTGTGACATAACGAGCGATGAAGATTCGTGTACAAAGTGAGCGTAAAGTGAACTTTTATAACTTGTCTGTGTTCCGTCAGCAGAGTTAGCAGCGCGCTAACAGGCTAAAGACACCCAACACAGCGCGCACACAAACACAGTATGGGACCAGGAAACAGGGCCTGTCTCAGCCAGTGCTCCGAAGTGCTGAATGTAGGCAGGGCTGCAGTCTCAGCGGGCAAATGCACGACCCCCCAGCTCGTTTAATGGCGCTAACGGGCGCGAGAGGGTAAGTTTTGTCATTAAAAGCTCGTACTCACCCTGTTAGTGCGACTCTCCGCTCCTCAAATCCACTGGATGTTTTCAACACCGCCGCAGGAAGCGCTCTGCTGCGGCCACGTGACAGCGGAGCTCGCAGTGATTGGTCTATTTTCACATCGTTCACTCGGCCGTTTAAAGGACTCCCCTTTCTGCCACTGTAGCCTTGAAGCCAGGTTAACACAGCAAGAGGTAAAACACGTTAATACCAATAACCCTAATCATTATTAATCAAACCTATTTACAGTTTTTTTTACATAATTTAATTAATTTCTAATTAAAAGAACTGAAATTCAATTATTTTATGTTTAAGAGATATAATTTCACACCAAAACATTAGTTTCACTAATAATTCAAATATGTATTATTTAGATTTCATTGTGCCACAATTTTAGCGTTACTTTATACCTTGTTACATTTAGTAAGAAAAAAAAACTAAAACTAATCCTGTAATCATGTAAAGTGTAGCCCCAAATTTCCACTAGTGATAAGTGAATTATATGCAAAAATCTTAAATAATCCAACTAGTAAAACTTCAGAAGATAACCTTCTCTATGAAAGGTGGGGAAACAGCTTCTAGTATTATATCATTATTTCCCTAAAAAACAACAGCTGTCTTTTCTATCTTTTCTATTCTATTTCTACCCTTTAACCTTGATTAAAAATATATATATATATATTTATAATAAATAATACTAATTTGTAATCTGTATTTGAAAGCACATGTGAAACAAATACATGTATGTTTATCAAAAACTTTTTAATCAAAAACAGTACTTCTGTATTAGAAAAATCACCAAATTATCTCATCACAAATATGCAAGTTCACAGCATCTTTTTGATGAATTTTGTAAGAGCCTGAAGTGCTATAGGCCCATTAATGCCATTTGGACTTGTTAATGCCATAAGTCTGTACTAGTGCCTTACACTTAGCACCATACATGTATTAGTGTTGTAGACTCTGCCATAGCATATATCTGCTAGTGATATAAACTTCTTAGTGCTATGGATTTGTTGGGCAATAAATGTCTTAGAGCTACAGACCTGTTAGTGCCCTAAACATGTTAGTGCCAGAGTTCATTAAATGCCATAAACATGTTAGTGCCAAAGACTTGTTAGTGGTTTTAATGTCTTAGTGCCATAGACCTGTTAATACTATAAACCTCTTAGTGGCACAGACCCATTAGTGCCATAAATGTCTTTGTGCTATAGACCTGTTAATACCATAAACATCTTAGAGCCATAATATAAAAGCCAATATTAGTCCTGTTAGTGCATAGACCTCTTAACACCATAGACCATTTAGTGACAGATTGGCTGGTGTGATAGACTTGTTAGCACAATAGAATGGGTAGTACTATAAACCGGTTAGTGACAGGCCTGTTAGCACCATAGACTGGCTAGTAACAGATTGGCTGGTTTCATAGACCTGTAAGCACAATAGAACAGTTAGAGCATAGGCTGGTTAGTGGCATAGACCTTTTTAGCGCCATAGACTGTTTAGTGACCTAGACCAGTCAGTGCATTTCCTAGTTAGTGCGAAAGACCTGTTAGCGTCATAGACTGGTTACTGACATTGAGAAGTTAGCACCATGCACCGCTTAGTGACATTAGCACCATTAACCTGTTAATGATGGCTGAACTTGAATTAGTAAAATAAGATGTCTAAATATATAGTATTTTAGAAAATATAGTAAAATAGTTTAGAAATATCAGTCTTTACTTTCCACTCCATCTATTTTAAGAAATGATCAAAATGAACATGAGCTAGCTATGTACTTCATCAGCCATTCTCAGCAGTCTATGCACACAAAATGTCTAAACAGAGCAGGTTTAAGCTACAAAAGCAGTCTGGGCTTTTCTATGTGAAAATATGGCACTGCCTGGCCTTTCTATTCCAATGTGTTAATTTTTTCAGATGTGAGCCAGTTGGTTGTCATTAAACAATTTTACACACAGAAAATCCTTATGAACCCCACTGTGTTAGGAAATGACAGCTCAGGGTAGAGAGCACACCACCTTAAGAAACACATGAGAGTGAGAAAGAGAGAGAGAGAAAGAGAGAGGTCAGTATGATATGGTAATATTATGGTCGGTCAGCTGGTCTGACAGTAAAACGTAGAGATGAATGTGAGCAGTGCTGTTGATGGTGAGTTGTTCATAGCTGCTGCTCCAAATACGTCGGGTCATAGAAAGATTTTGTATTTCCTGAAAAACGCAAGACATAGGCAACACCCTGAGGCTGCTACGCTCGTGGGTACTTTCCAAAGAACAGTTCAGCGTTTTGTGATCTTATTTGTAAAAAGCTGACCTACAGCTATACAGATCATATGTTATTTTTGGATAGTGTTACTGGGCTGGATCATTATCATTTCTGACTTCCTCTCTTAACCATAAGAGGACAAAGACACTCATTACAAACAGAACAATCTTCTTGGGCTTGTATCAAACTTTAGAGCAAATATAATGCATAATGTGTGCAAATTATGGTACTTTCACAGTGATTTCACTGTAATATTTTGTCACCTGTTTTTGTGTGCATAACCTCTGAATACATGAATTTCTCAAGAATGGGAGCAAATGCAGGTGCAGCACTGTAGTAGAAGGCAATGTGGAAGCAAAACCACAATTCTGACTTAAAAATGAAACAGACAAAACCATCAAACACAGAAGTGAGCTGTCAAAATCTTGCTGCTATAAGGGAAGCACTTATTTGCTATCAGTTCCTGTGCACTTCTTATGTGTTCTTTAAAAAAATGATTCACGAGACCAAGTGCTTCGGGTTTCAAGCAAACAAGTAAACAGAGCTCAGTAGAAGGAGTGTTCACTTATATACTTTCAACTTCCCCTTGCATGAACCATGGAACATTGATTTGCAATGGATAATTAAGGAGAATGATGAGGTGACGATGATGGTTGTTTTGCTTCTTTCTAAGCCCAATTAAGTCTGGTCGCAGGCTAAAAGATGGTGTGATTTAATCACAGTCTAGGTTGAATCTACTGCTACATCATCTGTAAATATTCAGTTATAACTTATTACATGACTCCATATTCCTTAGCTTACATTTTGATCAGAAGTAACACATTAAATTAAATAGATCATTGTTGGTGATACACAACCTCATATCTTCAGACTGATAACTTAACAGAAGAATCCTGTTGGTTAATACATCAGTTTTCAAACCTACATTTACCAGGATATGCATCATTGTTTAATTTTTTTGGTGTAGTGTCATAAATGATAACTCGTTTTAATAGCTGCTTGCAGTGTTTACCCTTCAAATACAGAGGCAGTAATACAGAGGCATTTTTTCTTATATGATATTAGTGTGTAGATCTCACAGTATGTGTGAATAAAAAGAAAACAAGGCACAGATTAGTAGAGAAGCATCTGCCAACTGCAAGACTGCTTCTGCTTTTTCAAGCACATTGGCAACGCATTGTAAACCACAGACCAAAGTGTTAATTTTATTTTAATGCAGAATCTTTAGAATCTCAAGCCTTCAAGGGAACAGATATGACACTGAGTATGCAGAGTCATTATTTCTTCAGATGATTTGAAAATGGTGTCATACAAAGATATGAGCAATGTTCCCTGTTGTCTTTAATCAACATGTCAGCAGACATAAAACTGAGCTGGATCTTTTCAGAACTGTTCAGAAAGAGTGTTTCCTCAAATGAGACACTTTAAATGAGGCAACTATTGGCCATGAAAGTGTTCTGCACTCATTAACACTAGTCTAAAAATTAGGTCACAACTAGAGACGATCTTTAGCCTTTTCTTTATTTTCTCCCCAACTTAGTCATGTCTAAGTCAACCTACAAACTAGGATCTCCCGCCCACACCCACACATCTTTCGCCTGTTACACACATTTGGCTGCAGTTCAGTGAGTAAGCTCCAGTTAGTTAGCTTGTACTGAAACAGGAGATAAATGTCATAAATTACTTTAAGGTCTCAGTTGTGTTGTTTCTTATTTGGGAATATTTTCTACTGCAAATATATTTTTAAGAGTTCCACACTCTGGACAGTGGTGGCCTAAAGGGCAGTGGTGGTTGCAGGTTCAAGTCCCAGCCTGGGCTCCACTGAGGTACCCTTGAACAAGGTACCATCTCGCTACACTGCTCCCTGGGTGCTGTTGATAGCTGCCTGCTGCTCCATGTGTGGACGTGTGATGGGTTAAATGCAGAGGTCACATTGAGCTGGTTTAAAGCAGCTTTAAAGTAGCATGTTCACAAACAGTATCAGTCAGCAGACAGCGAGTGTCTACAGTGACTCTAACCATAAAAGATTCCAAAGTGTCTGACACATTGTTTTGTTTCAGTTTTATGTCACACATTTACTAGAAACACTCCTAAAATGGCCAAGATGTTTATTGGCCTAACACTGGCCTTGCTAGTATTTATTTGATTTGTCATGTGTGCTCGTCAGTTACACAAAAGGACATGATTTGTTATATAGCATTAAAGAAGAAACAGTTTTGGAGCTTATCTGCATGTCCGCCCTGTTTGTACGTAATTTACTTATGGACTAAGTTTCAAATGTAAAGCAGTATAACTAAAAAAATCACTGAGTGTAAAGATAATGGCATATCAACTGCAATACTAAATCTAAATTAACTTTGTTAGTTCAAGACTTTGAACACATTACAATGGTTATTGTTCAACATGCCAAGTTACACACATATGGGTTGAGTTATGCAACAGTGGGAAGTAGTCAGTAGCACACATCAATATATATTGCGATTATATTGTTATAATGAATTCTTTTGGCCACAATAATCATGTAGAGAAACTCTGATATTCTGACAGCCCTAGTTTACAACCAATTACAATTTGATCAATTTTGATTCTGGATTCTAGATTTCAGTAAAATCTACTTGTGCCATGTGAATATCGCAGCATCTTTCTGTGTGGTGGGTTGCAAGTCAAATGATAACCAACAGCTTTGGGATGAAAGCAAGATATGTGAATTAGGGTTGCCACCAATCGGGTTGCTTGGGATGTCCTAGTTTTTGGTTGTCCAGCAGCAAAAATCAATGGAATCCAATTTTCCTGAAGTTTAAATTGTAACTGGTCCACTTTTATTGAAAGAATCAAATTACCCTCAGCTGTTTCAGAAAGGGTTTCTGCCAGAGACATTAGGCACTAGGCTGCATTCCAGCATGAAAACTGAGAAGGTTATGGTCTGTAGCTGAACTGACATCTGTGAAACTTAGAGTGCAAGATGAGCATAACTACACATTCAGTGAATTCAGTAAAACAATCAAGCCTATGACCTTAACCCAAGTATGAATATACATGACCGCAAACAGAGGACATGAGAATCAAATCAATATCATCCACATACACCATGTTTTGCATTTATGCAGTTTATTGTCCAATCTAAAAAATAACGAGACAAAATAGAATAATCACAGAGAAAGCACAAATTAGAATGGCTTAAATTTCATGCCCTTAGCTAAGAGATCATGAACAAAGGGAAACCCAGGACTCTGGCACTAAATGACTGGGGGTACTATATGCAGTTAAGAGGTGATTGTGATTCCATATTACACAATGGATGGGATTACAATGATTCAAACTGCCAAACTGATGTTATAGTTTCATTGTAAAGTTTGTACATGAACACAGACATAGATGCAGAAATGGGTGATGTGTAGGTACTTGCCTCTAAAGATATTAAATCCTCATGTGACCCTTTTCACATGCAAGTGTCCTCACATTGAACAGATAGTGTCTAGTGCAAAATGCATTGGAAATATGAAGGGGAAAAATCAGGGACCATTGGACTTCTGTAGTGCAAGTTGTGTCAGAAACTGACCACCACAAAAAAAAAAAAAACTTGAGCCAGATTGGAGTACCAGGAGTCCAGTTATGTCAAAACCATAACAAATATTTCAACACTGTAATACATAGTATTACTGCAAAAACTAACCATACTGTTTTGCATATTACAAATTACAATAGAGATTCCAATTGAATTTTGCTTATTTTTACAGCATTGTTTTTTTCTTCTTTGATATACTAGTCATTTTGTTTATTTACAAAGGAAATCTAAAGAATGTATTTGCACAAAAGAAGTATAAATATGAGTACTTCTTTTTTATATATGTTACAGTTTATGAAAGCATATTTTACAAAATAGTTTACCATGTACATTAATAAGCCCCTTTTGAAATTCCATCAAACAGCTCATGAACAAAATTACTACATTGTGACAATCAGGCCACCAGGCCACTATATCCTTGCTGTTTTCAATGCTACCAAGTGAAATGCATCAGGTTATTACATTTCATGAATAAATGCCCCCGTTGGTTTTGCTGTGAAAACACTGAACCCATCTCATTACACAGTGTTCATGTGCTGATGGAGCCATATTATATCCTCAAAACCAGCACATCTGGAGAGGAACCTTTGAACAATCTTTGACATACGAACATTTAGGGACTTCTCAGACAGCTTATTATGTGTTGATGTTTATTTGAATGCATTTTGGTAGCGCTGTTTGGTGACCCTTCACACATTTGCAAGATCTTAAAGGGCCAGCACAGATCTGAGGGACCCTTTGAGGCTATGTGGCAGTGTATGATTCGAACCCACATTGGCTGGGTTTGGAATCTTATGGAACCATGGGTTCATTACTGTCTCATTATGATTTTCTGCACTTCTCTATGAGTTCTGTTCAAGGTATTCATCAATCATGTTCAGATTGTTGAGCCAGTCATCATTGGAACCCACTAAAGTGTCTATAAAGTCTACCTCGCCTCGTCCTACTCCAACAGGTCCTTGAGGTCCTATAACCATGGCTCCATTACTCTGATGCTGGGGAGGAAATTCATAGGAGGGTTGTTTATGCCCTGGATTGTGCCCAGGGTTGTAGCCCTGAGCCGGGGTATGCTTGCTTACTGAGGCAACAGGGTAGCTTGGGGGTGCCATGCCAAGAGATGGGTGCATCATGGCTGGAGCTCCAGGACCCTTCATAACCCCCATGGTAGACAGGGCACCACGGATTCTAAGGTTCTGCTGGGCAATGGAGGGAAGAGGCTGCCCAGAGGGTAACTTTTGGATCTGTCTGCCCACCAACCCTGGGGCCATTTGGTTTGGAGGGGGCCGAGTACCAGGAAAATTGGCCGAAATCCCTGCCATGCCTGGACGCTGAGCAAACTGAGAAGACCCCAACCCTGAAGGAGCTGGCCCACTGGGGAATGGGTGCTGGTGATTCAAATGGTCCATGTGTTGCAGTGTTCCTTGTTGGTTCTGCCACATTGAAGACTGTGACTGCGGTTGTTGTTGCGAGGCAAACATCATACGTGGAGGTAGAGCGCTACCCTGATGCAATGCCTGCCGAAGGTGGTTGGCTGGCACTGGACCCCCTGCCAAGTTTGTTCCAGCCATCCCTGGCCGTCCTACAACATGTCCTGGGTGGGTAGGCTGCCTTGGAGGACCACCCACTCCCATCATGCTCTGGCTTGGACGCATGGGCATTCCTAAGTCTTGTGAAGGGTGGTAAAATGGTTGCTTGGAGCTAGACCCACCCATGTAGGGTCCAGGTTGGCCCACCTGGGTGAGGGGTCCAGGAGGAAGACCCATACAGTTGGAAGGCAAAGGGCCACTGTGAGACACCATGGAAGGGTTGGGTTGCTGGGGAGTGGCCATAGGGTAACCGCTACACTCAGGTATTGTTCGACCTGCACCTATGAGACAAAATGGAAAATCAATTTGTTATGAACACTTTAATTTTAAAATATATTTCCACTATCAGGATTTCTTTGCTTTCACTACTTTATGTGAACAACTGACACTAATTTTGATCTTGAAGCAATACTTGAAGTTGACATATACGTTATTTGGACTTTCTCATTTCATATGCACAACTTTAATTAGAAGAAAGTTTTGTTAGTCTGCTATATATATATGGTTATGCTGAAGCACTACCTTGAAATTGCACCACCTGCTGGCAATCTGGCATCTGTCCCCCATTCATTTGCTCCATCTGCCTTTGCTTTTCCTATACAGAATAAAATGTATTATCAACACAACCCAAAAACATTACAATTCAGAAGGGAGGCAAAACATGTACAATTCCAAATATATATATTCTTCTTCCACTGTTGTGTTTAAGATAATTCTTATAACTGTTGCAGTTATTGTAACTGAAGAGAACTTGTTTGAGAATATTGCTTTATGTGCAATTCCAAAGTGATGTAATACTCAAACACACCCCAAAACAGGTGGACTCATCAAACACTCCATGAAGCAAAGCAATATATTGTGTAGTTACATAAAATGCAATAACCCCTTCAACTCTTTCATCCTGACCTGTTGCTTCCTCATTAGTTGAGCCTTCAGTAGCATGAAGTTGGTGGCCTGCCCTGTACGAGGTCCTGCAGTCGGGTCCTGAAGATGCGGCACCATTCCTATACTCTGGTCCTGAGAAAGAGAGAAACATTTCAGTCACATTCCATTTCCAAATTTGGTTATCGTGACTCCAAAAGGGAATCTTCTGATCAACTGATTGAGGCTAAAATATGCATGCTTTGATGGCAGAATCCTGGATGCAGTGTCCATTGTAGTTCTCATCAAGCAAATGCTTCAGACAGTAGCTTCAATTACAGCATAAGTGTTGCTTATGACCAAGACAAGGACCCTGTTCTTGCCCTTACACAACACCTTAGACATGCCTGAGATGAAGCATAGCCTCCTTCCCCCAGCTGCTAGGGTCGTAAATATCTGTAAATAACCACAGAAGATTCGAAGCAGACTCTTGTTTCCCAGAGCAGCGGACAGTTGTTTGTGTTGGCTCTGCTTGAATTCACCCCTCCTATCTTCCAGTCTAAGCAGGCATTCCCATATTCTGATTCTCATAGTGGGAATGCTCTTCTCTCTGACCTCCCCTCCTACTTTTCTTTAAGACCAACCTTGAACAATTAAAGAACAAAGTAAAGCTGATCTCAGGCTGATCTCAGAACAGTAATTAATCAAGCACACAAAGGCATTTTTTTGTGGCAACTGTTGCGAGATACAACAAGCAAATCCCCCTTAACCAAAAAGGAAACGGCATTGCTCGACTGTTTTGTATGTTATTCTTTTCAAAGGATAATTATTTTGTACTCATGTGGAAGGGCACATTATTTGTATGTATTGGGTGTTGTTCTGTTGTCAAGCTAATGATGACAAATTCATTATTGATTCTAGTCTGAGTATTTTGATTTGTTCCAACAACATAGTCCGCTTTTAATTGAATTTTACAGATAATTTAGTATTATGCCAAAGATTATAGTTCAGTGTAGACTGTATTAATATAAATAGTATTTTTTTTTTGCTAAGCTTTAACAGAAACTGAATGACAACTGTGGGTGGACCATGGATAGATCACTTTTTGCTTTTATGTTGTAAATGAGGAAAGTATAGTTTTTATTTATAATACATATAATAAATAAAAATAAATAAATAAATATTTTATTACATTATAAATGTGCCATGTGTGTGAGAGAGAGAGAAACAGAGTGAGAGAGAGAGATTGAGAAAGAGAGAGAGAGAGAGAGAGAGAGAGAGAGATGTATAGCAGCAGCAGTTATGTGTCTGATATGCAAGGTGCTGGAATGGTTCTCCTTAGGGAGGTGAGAATGTGTATGTTGTGTGTGTTTGTGTGAGGGGGAGTGGTTGTATTGTTGCTTTGCTATGGAAATTAATGTCTTGTCTGCAGCTCCACTGTTGGTAATGGGTATTGATCCCGCGCCTGACTCCAGGCCATATGCAGCTGGAGCAAAGAGCTGATAAATACTGCTGTTTTCAGTATGACCAGCCTTGTTCTACCATTCCAAGTATATAAAAAAGAGCAATTCTGATTACTGCTTACACGTATTTATTTCAATAAATTACAACACAAAGC
Source organism: Arnoldichthys spilopterus (assembly GCA_037974385.1). Lineage (NCBI taxonomy): Eukaryota > Metazoa > Chordata > Actinopteri > Characiformes > Lepidarchidae > Arnoldichthys > Arnoldichthys spilopterus. The sequence continues at coordinate 10,992,933 of JBBPDA010000013.1, read as the reverse complement.
AATTAAATAAGTTCTGCCACATCAGACAGCAAAGGAAACTAGCTATAAGTGAAATAGCAAAGGTGCTTTAGGATGGAGGTGTGAACAGCTCTGCTGAAATGACGTGACTTTACCCTCCACTGACACTAGATGGCACATGTGCCCTCGCTCACAAATCCAGAGCACACCTCGGCCTACTTGCCTTATCAAGAGCTCAGAATCAGGGCGATTTTCCAAAACCCAAGCAGGTGGTCTCTCCCAGAAACATTTGAGATTCACAGACTTTGAGTCCTGCATTCTGGTGGCTTTTAAATTTGGTCTAATCATTATTATCTGGCTAGCTTTATGAAGCAGGTTGTGACAAAGAGAATTTAAATAATGAAACAAAAACGTGACAGAATGTGCTCTTGGTTCACTAAGAGAAGCAATATGAAGATATGGCAAAAAGTGTTTGGTATTGCTCATGTGGTACTGTTTGTGTGGTGTGGCATTTTCCAAAAGCATTTGTTGTAAACGCGTTGGCCAGTGGGTATTATCCTTCACTGTTCCTGAACACCTACTGGACCCCATTCCAGAAGATTGCCAAGTCAAACAGCCACCAGCTCTGCCAAACTCCATACCTGCGTAAGCCTTTCATGACCACTAATACAGACCTACACAAACATCTATAAAGGTTTCTTAAAAGGGTCGAGTGTGATAAAGACTATCTATGTATCTCAATACGTGTTACAATGACATTCGATTCATAAGCCTTCATGAATTTCTTAAGTACAACTTCATGTCATGTCAGTTGTCATGTCAATTAAGTGTTACCGTACATTCATAGGTATGGTATGGATATAATACATATCTTAAACTTAAATTTGTATATAATCTTTACATAAAGCTACAGTTTCTTTTTGTGTTGCTTATCACTACAGAAGTTCTTCACTCTGAACCATCCCCTTAAAAAAATTCTTTAGGGTTCCAAAAGTGGTTCCTCTGTGGCATCACTCCAAATAACTCTTTAAACCACCTACACGCTTAAAAATAAAGTTGGCCAAAAGGTTCTTTGTGTGAGGACGCAGAAGAACTATTTTGGTTTCCTAAAACCTTTCAGTTGATGCTTCTTTTAAGAACCATTTGTGTATATGAGATGTGGGTTTTCACTCACACGTCGTTTTGATGGCACCCTGTGTGTTGCCTTTTTCTAAACCAGTGTACTCAAATTATGCACATATGCAAGTACTGAAATTTTTAGAACAGTGTGATATTGCAAGTAAAGGACAAATAACTGTAGCGCAGTAATGACTGTAAGCTAATGTGATGTGAATAGAACTGAAGAGTGAGAGAGATGTTCCTGATAGCAGAGGAAGCTCAATGGTTCATTGACCATGCAGCGATTAGTAGATGAAACAGGATGACATCCATATTCCATGACAGCGTTAGGGCGAAATAATGTTTAGCTGGTTATTCTTAGCTGTTGAAAAATGAATGCTAAATGGATAGAAGGAAGCCGTGATGTTTTCCACTAAAATGACTTATGTGGCTCCAGTATTGGTAAACCCCCCCATCTCTATCCCTTCTCTTTCTCATGACATTGGCAACCTTGGAGAGCTCCTGCCTCATGTAACATACACACGCACACACATACACAAACACAGAGTCTGGGAGAGAGCTTGTGTTCAAAAATACTCACTCCCCTCCCCTCTCCGTTTTATGCATAGCAGTGGATTTTTCATTCAGCTCGCATTCAGGGTGCATTTAATAGGTTAGATATCATGGTGGAGGTTATCAAAGCAATCTGCTCCCTTCTCTAGCAAACACAAAACAACAGTGGAGGAGTGTGTATGAAAGAGGAACAAAGGGAGAGGTAAGACGCCCCCTCCAACTGCGGCATCCGCTGGAAAGGAGAGAATCTTTAGTCTGAGCAGTATCTCTTTCTCAGAGCCATCATTTCACCAGCACATTCCCCTGCTGTTCACCAACTGTTTGGCATCAATAGAGGACAGATAACTGTTTACAACGGCAGGCACATTAAGTCAAATGTAACATTGCAGTGAGGAATGTGAATGCCTTTATCAACTTCATCTGATCTTTCTCACAAATGCGTTTCAGTAATTCATAGTAATTGGTCTAAATACAGAGAAATACATACATACTATAATACTCATATTCAACTGGTAATGCTTTTCTATGGCAATTACACAAGCTGACATTGTATAATTGATTGTCAGCAGAGGTTGTGCCTTAAAGCAGCTGAATGCATTAACTAGAAGAGGCATCTACATACTTTTGGACATAGTTCATATTAAATGTTTCTCAAATGTTTCTCCAGTTTGTTTTTTCTCAGACATTCTGTTGAAAGTGTGGATGTTTTCTCCCATTCACACAGCAGTATCTCCTGAGTTGTATGAGTCTGAAGAACATTTCAAATGTAAGATGAACCTTCATATAACGTAAAGGTAAGTGTTAGGATTCTTTCCAATACCTTTACCTTTTAGAAATTTTACAAATGTTCTTCATCCTCACAAGTCTTATTTAGAAAAAATAGGTCTTTGAAGAACCAGCCATTAAAAAAAGGAGAACCAACTAATCAGGTCAGAACATAGAACACACTTCAGCATTTAAATAGCTCTTTGAGAATTCATGGTTTTATACAGAACCACTGCCTTTACTAATAAACCTTTGAAGAATCCTCTTTTTTGGATGTAGAACAGGACTTAATTCTATTCTAATTTGAATTTGATGAAAATTTTATTGTTCCATTTTGTATAAAGAAAACACATCTGTGTATGTCCTTTCTTGATATTGAAACAAACAGACAGAAAAAAAGGGCTTAGATCACAGGCTTATGTTAGGTTATTCATTTCACAATTACAGTTATTATACTATAACTGTAAATAATTCAGTAGCTACTGTCGATTGTTCAGTAACTGCATTGAAACTAACATGCAAGCTATGAGAGTGAGGAATGGACTTACGGCTCCACATACTGGACCTTTGGGGTTAAGTAAGGGGTTAAGGGGTTAAGTAAATGGAGTATTCTATTCGGCCAAATTGCTGTTACAGAAAGCAGCACTTCCACATTTGTATGCCATTTGGTGGCTGACGGCATTTTGATGTCATGTAACCCTGACCTCGAGAGTTTGACCTTGCTGCTGGCGGCCAGTAATGAGCAGATGCACCTCTCCTCACGTCATCAACACAGAGAGAAGGCCGAGAACCGACTGTAATTACAGCCAACATATGCAGCTGATTGAGTGAAAAGGCTTAATGGACCCATCGAGATGCCCATTCAAGCCTGACAAATTTCTCTTTCTGAGAGCTTTTTTTCATACTCACAGACTCTGCTGTGTGGACTCTGCCTTTCTGCTGGTAACCAGTATTCACTTCCTCTACACTGAGGATCTTGATAAAAGCATGTAAACAAAGCCTCGTAACTCCATTTTTATATTCATTTTCTTACTCCATTAAAACATAGCTGCCCTTTACCCCCTACATCACCTTTCTGATCTCCTTTAATAATGAGAATTATCAGACTTGCTAATAACTGGATCACCTGTCAAGTACTAAGAGTTTTTACTGGACTCAGAAAACCTGCTTTTAGCTACAGCGCACCAGGCAACTGGTATTCCCTCTTTAAGACCACATTGTTCTTAATCACTCGTAACATTTCAGCATCTCTAACACTCTCTCTCTTTCTACCTTGTTCTCTCTCTCTCTCTCTCTCTCTCCCCTCTCTCTCTCTCTCCCTCTCCCCTCTCTCTCTCTCTCCCCCTCTCTCTCTCTCCCTCTTCCTTTTGAGCTACCCTGCTGAGATACCAGTGATCCTGCCCCTTTCTGCTGTCTGG